>JAABKJ010075445.1:5258825-5752692 GCA_011634705.1 Andricus grossulariae
AGATTTAATCATTTTTTTAATGAATTTGGAATTTGGTTTAGGATGTTTTAAAAGATTCCAAGGAATTTAACGATATTTAAAAATTCTTAAGGGTTTTGAAAGAATTTATTTGAATTTCAGACAATTTTAAAGGATTTTAAAAAGGTACCCAAGGCATCAATGAAATTTTGAATCTTCAAAGATCTCAACAGAGATCAGGTGTTCTCAATGAATTTCAACGGGTCTTAAAGCTTTTAGTGTTTTTGCATACCACTATTTTTGAAAATTTATTTTACTATTGACACTATTTTTAATTTCGAAAATGTGTCCAGGACTTGTTCCGGGGTTTACAAAATTTGTGAAACAATTGGAATAATATTGTCAATATAATCACCTTAAACTAAAAGGTTCAACCTTCGATTTGAGCTCTATCTGATGCTTCTAGAATGCTAGGTTTATATCCTATCATGTTTTTAAAAAATTGCCAAAAAAGCTAATTTGATCAAAAACCTGTCGTGATTCAGTAAATCGAACGCCAAATTTACAACCCTCCAAAAAATAGGAATGATGATCTCGTTCAATAGACATGCAATATTTTCTTCTTTCAGTGCCTCTTTAATCAGTAAGAAGCCCTTCCGAATGAAAACAAAAATTTTTATGAAATATTCAATACACATGAGATATTTTTTGGAATTTCAGCTCATTAAGATTTTGCTGCCAATAAGGCTGTAAAAATCTCAAATCATAAAGTTCATGAATAATGTAACAAATACAAAATCATTAGGTAGAAAGATGAGGCAAATCGCTCTTCCCGGATCAAATTACAGCCTCAGTCTTCCCGCTAAAGTCAATCCACTGATTTTTAAAGTCTGATCCCACCAGGAGGATTTAGTGATCCGATTAAAATCAAGGGATTCCTTAGAAAAAAAAGTGGAATACGAATGAGAAAACAGTATGCGTGGGCATGTTATCGCTCTGTGAATCCAATAGCCAAGCTGGCTTTACCAGAAAAATACAAGTCATTCTTTGCAGTGTTGTACAATGTACGACCTGCATTTCTCCCAGGTATCCCATAACTAACTTTGGGGGACAAGAGAAACCTTAAACTCCGAGTTAAGGTGAGTTTCGGGCATTTCTTCTCGCATATCTCAGAGGTATGCAAACTTAAGGCCCTTTATCAGAATGTGTAATCGGGTTTGACTTTTGAAGCCACAGAGTTAAATATTTTTGTCTAATTTTTTGCATACGTCATCTAAATAATCATATCTAGAAGCACACAGAGCCGGTTTTTCGATAAAATGATTAGATTTCGTTTAATATTCGAAAAACATGAAAACAATAGCAGTGACGCACACTGTTAACTGCCCGTGCATTTCCGCAGCGTGCCTGTGGATCCTTATCAAACGCCAGTCGACATACACCCCGAAGCGAGTCGAATTACCCGGAACGAATGACCCTTGTATTTTTATAAGATGTATTTCTTCCTTTGAATTTAAAATCAATAATTTATTTGTAAAGAGTAAAATCAAATAATTATTTCACCTTGCACTCTAAAAGACTATTTTGTGATCTGAAAATAAATTGTTATTATCTCCACAATGATGATCTATTATAAAAAATTGATTTACAGATGTGATAGTTTTTAAAGAGCGTGCCATTTACAGCGAATGAGACTGCCGATGTAACGCATGCGCACTGCAGTTGGGGAGCCTGGGAGCTCTGGTCGAATTAACCGGAACGAATGACCCTTGCATTATTCTGAGATTACGGCTGGTTAGAAAAACTGACATTATGAAATCATGGATTAATTTAATTTTAATTAGCAGAATTAATTTATTTATATAATTACTTCTCTAATCGATTCTGAAGTTTGAGACCGTACGGTTGAATATTTTTGTCTAATTTTTTGCATACGTCATTTACATAATCATATCTCAAAGCACACAGAGTCGGTTTTTCGATCAAATGTTTATATTATAGATTCTTTTTTTCACTTTCTTGTAATTATATAAATAAATTATTACTGCTAGTTAAAATTAAATTAATCCACGATTTCATAATGTCAGTTTTTCTAACCGGCCTGAACCCCATAAAAATGCACGGGTCATTTGTTCCGGTTATTTCGACCAGTGCTCCCAATTCGGCTCCCCAACTGCAGTGCGCATGCGTTGCATCGGCAGTATTATTGGCTGCAAATGGCGCGCTTTTTTGAAACTATTACATGTGTAATCTTTTCTGGTCAAAAAATCAACTATTTGTTTAAAAATTAATCATTTTGGGTTGAAGATTCATCTCTTTAGTTGAAGATTTATCCATTTTGTTGAAAATTCAACTACTTAATTGGAAATTAAAATATTTTGTCAAAAGTTTATTTTTGCTGTTAAAGGTTCATATTTTTGTTTAAATATTTCACTATTTCCTTGAAAATTTGTTTTCCAAAGACTTTTTTTTCAACTGAAAAATTAACTTTTGCATTTTTGGTTGAAAATTGATCTTTTTCAGTGGAAAATTCAACTGTTTGATTAAAATTCGTCCTTTTTGGTAGAAAATTAATCTTCGTAGTTGAAAATTGATATTCTTGTTTGTATATTCAAAAATTTAGTTGCGTTTTTTTCCTTCCTTGACAGATTTTTTTTTTTTATTCAAAATTCAACTCTTTTGTTGAAAATTTTTCTTTTTAGTTTGGAAATTCATATATTTTTTAATGAAAATTCAAATTTTTGGTTGAAAATACAAATCTTTGGCTTAAAATTGCTCTTTTTAGGTTAAAAATCATCTCCTTTAACAGACATTTAATCTTTTCTGATACAAATCGATAAATTCTCAAGCCAAAATGACGATTTTTTTCAAAACAGTTAAATTTTCGAATCAAAAATATAAATTTTGAAACAAACACTTAATTTTCCACCAAATAGTTGAATTTATAAGCCAAAAAGACGAATTTTCTACAAAACAGTTAAATTTTCGAACCAAAAATATGAATTTTCAATCAAGAAGTTAATTTTCAACCAAATAGTTGAATTTTCAATTTTCTACAAAGCTGTTTAATTTATAACCCGAAAATATAAATTTTAAATAAATAGTTAATTTTCAATCAAATAGTTGAATTTTCTACCAAATTAATAAATTCTCAGACGACTTTTCTTCAAAAAAGTTACATTTTAAAACCAAAAATATGAATTTGAAAAAAAAATGTTAATTTTAAATGAAATGTTGAATTTTCATCCAAGTAATTGAATTTTCAAGTCAAAAAGACAAATTTCCTACAAAACAGTTAAATTTTAGAACCAAAAATATGAATTTCCCATCAAAAAGTTAATTTTCAACCAAATAGTTGAATTTTCAATTATCTACAAAGCCGTTTAATTTTTAACCCTACAATATAAATTTCCAACCAAAAAATTAATTTTCAATCAAATAGTCGAATTTTTTTACAAAATTGTTGAATTTTCAAAGCAAAAAGACCAATTTTCTACCAAGCAATTTGATTTTTAACCAGAAAATATGAACTTTGAACAAAAAAGATTATTTTGCAACCAAATATTTGAAGTTTCAACCAGATAGTTGAATTTTCTATCAACTTATTGAATTTTTGTGGAAAAAGACGAATTTTCTACAAAACAGTTTAATTTATAACCCGAAAATATAAATTTCCAATAAAAAAGTTAATTTTCTATCAAATAGTTGAATTTTCTACCAAATTAATAAATTCTCAGACGAATTTTCTTCAAAAAAGTTACATTTTAAAACCAAAAATATGATTTTTTAAACAAAAAGGTAATTTTCAACCAAATATTTGAACTTTCAACAAAATATTTGAATTTTCAAGTCAAAAGACGAATTTTCTACAAAACAGTTAAATTTTCGAACCAAAAATATGATTTTTCAATCAAAAAGTTAATTTTCAACCTAATAGTTCAATTTTCAAGTCAAAAAGACGAATTTTCTATAAAACAGTTAAATTTTCGAACCAAAAATATAAATTTCCAATAAAAAAGTAAATTTTCAACCAAATAGTTAATTTTTCTACCAAATTAATAAATTCTCAGACGAATTTTCTTCAAAACAGTTACATTTTAAAACCAAAAATATGAATTTTTAATCAAAAAGTTAATTTTCGACCAAATAGTTTAATTGTCAACAAAATGTTTGAATCTTCAAGTCAAAAAGACGAATTTTCTACAAAACAGTTAAATTTTCGAACCAAAAATATGATTTTTTAAACAAAAAGGTAATTTTCAACCAAATAGTTGAATTTTCAATTTTCTACAAAGCAGTTTAATTTTTAACCCTAGAATATAAATTTCCAACAAAAAATTTATTTTGCAACCAAATATTTGAAGTTTCAACCAAATAGTTGAATTTTCTACCAAATTATTGCATTTTTATGCAACCAAGACGAATTTTCTACAAAACAGTTTAATTTTCAACCCGAAAATATAAATTTTCAACAAAAAAGTTAATTTTCCAACGCTAAAAGACAAATTTCCAACAAACCAGTATGACTTTCAAACAAAAATGATGACTTTTTAACAAAATTCTTGAATTTTCAACAAAATAATTAACTTTTCAACCAAATAACAAAATTTTTTATCAAAAAGATTTATTCTCAACGAAAATGTAAAAGTTGATATTTCAACCAAAAAAGATATTAGTTTTAAATAAAAAACAGTTTAGTTCAACCAAAAATAACGAATTTACAACAAAATACTTGAATCTTCAACCAAAACAGATCAATTTTAATTCCGAAAGTTATTTTAATCTAAAAAGATGAAATTTTTACCAAAAGAAATTAATTTTTAAACCAAAACGACGAATTTTCAACCAAGAAATATTTTACATTCCATAAAGAACAAAAGTTTCATGTACATGTTGAATTTTTAAGCCAGAAAGATGAATTTCATCATAAAAAGTTGAATTATTATCAACCCGAAAATATGAATTTTCGACCAAATTGTTGAATTTTCAACCAAATATTTATATTTTCTTTATTATTCTTCATAATTTTTTTATTTTCGTGAATAATAATTTTTTTAATTTCTGTTTTTTTACTGTATAATCATTGTTTTTAATTATTTATTTGTCAATCTTTGATTTTCTTAAATTTTGTTCTCATCAATTTTTATCAAGAGAAAGTGCTGAAGTGTTCAAAAGATTTTCAAAAGCTAGCTAAAAAAATGTTTATTTGAACACAAAAATAACTAGAAAACTTACAAAAAAGGGGCACTTGTTAGAGGGCACATTTTTTCAATATTCACGATTTATCTCACAACTTATACAATTTTTTTAATAACAAATGAAATCCCCTTTTTCCGAAAAATACCCTTTTCTGCCTAAAATTGATCTACTGAACCGCTGTGATCCCTGATATTTTCTCAAAAGAATAAAAACGTGATAAACAGTTTGATTTAAAAAAAATCAATCCTGGAAAATTCGAATCGAATAACCAGGAAGTAAACTTTTTCGATCGTTCTAACATAAATCCCTAAAATTAACATGTTATCATTACTTCGGTCTTACAATAAATTAAAACTTATGGTTATTTTCAAAAAAAGTCAAACTTTAATTTTTGAAATCCAAAAATACGTTTTTTTTTAAATGTTGATCATATAAAGATTCTATTTAAAAATAATATATATAAAAAAAGAATTCTAGAATCGATTGTCATAAACAAATACAATAATTTTTTTTACGACTTCGGAAACCTTCACCCATTGCAAAAATTATTTTAGAAAATTTTTGTTACCAAGTTTTTTTTTTTGTTATCAACAAAAATATTAAACTTTTTTGAATTTGAGTGATGGAATCCTGATTTCCAATTTTAAAAAACTACATCACCAATCGACCGTTTAGTTTTTTAATTTAAGGGGAAAATAATAATTTAATAATAATAATTTAATAATTTTCGGAAATCTTTCAAAATTTTGAAATATTTTTAATCTCTTTAAAAATTAAAATATTCCAAAAATGAACACAGGGAAATTCCCTAATTATGAAATTTCCGAACCTAAGCAATTTAAATCTACATTTTATCTTTAATTTAAATAAATCTTTGAAAATCTTTTTTCTTACGTAAATCTTTTGACATGTTTTAAATTTTTCTCAAGACTCTTAAAAGTTGAAATAAGTTTCAAAATAAAAATCATTTTAAATTTTCCTAGGAAAATTTAAAATGCCTTAGAATCTTCCAGTTTCTTTTTCGACAATTTTGAAAATTTTTTGAAGTATTTTAAAATCTTTTTAAATATTCTCTTTCAATAGTTTAAATCAATTTTGTCAAAATCTTCAAAAATCTACACGTTGTTAAAAATTCTTTGAGATCTTTTCAAATTTTAAATTATTTACAAATTTGTTTTAAAGTTGCTAAATGTTTGAAAATTATTCAATTTTTTCATAAAATTTTGTTTAAATCCTGCAAAATTACTTTGTTTAAAAATCTTCTAGATTTTTTTTTGACAATTTTGGAATTTTTTTTTTTTTTTTTTTTTTTGAAAACCATTTTTAATTAACGTCAAGAATCTTCAACCAGAAAAATAAATTTTTACAAAAGTAATTTAACTTTCAACCAAGCATTTTTCAACAAAAAAAGGTAAATTTTTAACTAAAAATTCAATAGTTACATTTTTACTAAAAAAAAAAATCATTTTTGACGAAAGTTATTTTTTAATTGTAAATCATTTTTTTCGCCTATTCTGCCAAAATTATTCCTGATAAAATGGATTTCTTTTCAAACTTGAATAAAAAATTTTTAATAGACTGTTTTGTTAAAAATTTGTTCCTTTTTGGTTGACAATTTTTTTTTTTTTTTTTAAATTACTCATTCCAGTTAAAGATTCGTCATTTTAGTTGAAAATTTATTTTTCTTTTGTCAAAAATTATTGTGTGTTTTTTTTTAGTAAAAATTGAAGTATTGCATTTTTAGTTGAAAATTTATCTCTTTGTTGCACCTTCAACTGCTTGTTTGAAAGTTAAATTACTTATGTAAAATATAAAATTTAATTTTTCTGGTTGAAGATTCTTGACCTTAGTTAAAAATGGTTTGCTTGAAAATACGTTTCTTTTTATAAAAATTAATTTTTTTAAAGGAAAATTAAATTATTCCATTTTTGGTTCAAAATTGATCTTTTTTAGTTGAAACTTCAATTACTTGGTTGAAAGTTGAACTACTGTTTAAAAAATTCAGTTTTTTAGTTGAAATTTTTTGATTTTAGTTGAAAATGGTTGCTTGAAAATGTAACTATTTTCTTGAAAATTCGTTTTTTTGTTGTTAAAAAATTAATTTTGTGAAATAAAAATTTAAGTATTTTATTTTTGGTGAAATTTTTTTTTCTTTTAGTTGAAAATTCATGTGCTTTGCTGAATATTTGTCTTTTTCGGTAGAAAATTAATCTTCTTTGTTGAAAATTAAACAATTTTGTTAAAAAGTATCATTTTTGATCGAAAAGTCAACTGTTTTGTTCACACTTCGTGTTTTTGGTTAAGGATTCAACTATTTTATTAAAAATTCGTTTTTTTTAATGCAACTTTTTTGTTGAAAAATCGTTGTTTTTTTGTTTGAAAATTTATTTTTTATTTGAAAAGTTATCGTTTTTAGTTGAAAATTTAACTAGTTTGGTGAAAATTTGTTTTTTTCTCTTAAAAATTATTTTTTTTTCACTTGAAATTTAACTATTCCACTTTTAATTGAAAATTTATTTTTTTTAGTTAAAATTCAACTATTTTATTGAAAGTTGAACTACTGTTTAAAAAATTTAGTTTTTTGTTTGAAAATTTTGGATTTTAGTTGAAAATGGTTGCTTAAAAATGTACCTATTTTTGGAAAATTCGTTTTTTTCGTTTAAAAATTAATTTTTTGAAATAAAAATTTAACTATTTCGTTTTTGGTGATATTTTTCTTTTTTTGTTAAAATTCTTGTGTTTTTTTTTAATTCGTATTTTTCGATGGAAAATTAATTTCCTTTGTTGAAAATTAAACAATTATTTAAAAAAGTATCGTTTTTGGTCTAAAAGTCAATTTTCGTTCTGTTTTCTTTTCTCTTGAATTTTTTTTTCTACTTAAAATTTAAATATTCCACTTTCAATTGAAATTTTATTTTTTGTTTAAAAAATTTAGTTTTTTGGTTTCAAATTTTGGATTTTAGTTGAAAAGGGTTTTTTGAAAATGTAACTATTTTGTTGAAATTTCGTTGTTTTTTTAGTCAAACATGCAACTTTTTTGTTGAAAAATCGTTGTTTTTTTGTTTGAAAATTTATTTTTCATTTGAAAATTTACGGATTTCAGTAGAAGATTTATCACTTTAGTTGAAAATTTAAATAGTTTGGTGAATTTTCTTTTCTCTTGAAAATTATTATTTTTTTTTACTTAAAATTTAACTATTCCACTTCTAATTGAAAAGTTATGTTTTTTAGTTGAAATTCAACTACTTCGTTGAAAGTTGAACTACTGTTTAAAAAATTTAGTTTTTTGGTTGAAATTTTATGATTTTAGTTGAAAATAGTTGCTTGAAAATGTAACTATTTCTTGAAAATTCATTTTTTTCGTTTAACAATGAATTTTTTTAAATAAAAATGTAACTATTTCATTTTTGGTGATATTTTTCTTTTTTTGTTGAAAATTCCTGTGTTTGTTCTTTAATTTGTCTTTTTCGGTAGAAAATTAAGCTCCTTTGTTGAAAATTAAACAATTTTTTTAAAAAGTATCGTTTTTGTTGTAAAAGTCAATTTTTGTGTGCAACATTTTTCTTTTTGATTAATGATTCAACTATTTTGTTGAAAATTCGTTTTTTTTTTTAGTTAAACATACAACTATTTTGTTGAAAAATCGATGTTTTTTGGTTGAAAATTTATTTTTTAGTGGAAAATTTAACTAGTTTGTTGAAAATTTATGTGTTTTAGTTGAAATTCAACTGTTTCGTTGAAAGTTGAATTACTGTTTAAAAAATTGTGTTTTTTGGTTGAAATTTTTTTATTTTAGTTGAAAATGGTTGCTTGAAAATGTAACTATTTTTTGAATATTCCTTTTTTTTCGTTTCAAAATTAATTTTTTGGAATACAAATTTTACTATTTCATTTTTGGTCAAATTTTTCTTTTTTAGTTGAAAATTCATATGTTTTTTTTTGTCTTTTTCCGTAGAAAATTAATCTCCTTTGTTGAAAATTAAACAATTTTGGTAAAAAGTATCGTTTTTGGCCGAGAAGTCAATTTTTTATGCAAAATTCGTCTTTTTGATTGATTCAACTATTTTGATGAAAAATCGATGTTTTTTGGTTGAAAATTTATTTTTTAGTGGAAAATTTAAGTAGTTTGTTGAAAAATTTATAAATATAAAGAAAGAAAAAAGAAATTCATAAATAAAGAAGGCTTACAAAAAATAGTTGAATTTTCCACAAAATAATTCAATTTTTAACAAAATAGTTGAATTTTAAACCTACAAAAGATGAATTTTCACCAAGAATGTAATCTTTAATCAAGAAAGATGATTTTTCAATTAAAAAAGCATACGTTTTTAACCAAAAATGGAATATTTATATTTTTAGTTTAAAAAATTAATTTTCAACAAAAATAACTAATTTTCAACTGGTTGAATTTAAATACTAAACACGAATTTTTAACAAAATAGTTGAATCCTCAACCAAAATGAGGAATTTTCAAGAGATTATTAATTTTCTGCTCAAAAAAACGAATTTTGAACAAAATTCATCAATTTTTTACCCGAAACTATGAATTTTTAACACAAAAGAGAATTTTCGAAAAAGTAGATCATTTTTCAAATAAATAATTTAATTTTTAACCAAATAGTTTAATTTTCTGCCAAAACAGTTGAATTTTCAACCAAATAGTTTAATTAAAAAAATAATAATTTAAAAAAATGGAATAGGTACATTTTCAACTAAAAAGCAAATTTTCTACCAGTCAAATTAAATAAAAATACTAATATTAACTTAATAGTTGTACCCACAGCCAATAATATTAATTTTCAAAGAAGATTTGACCAAAAATTAAGTAGTTGAATTTTCCTTTTGAAAAATTAATTTTTATCAAAAAAAAAAAAGAATTTTCGAGAAAATTGTCAAGCAACCCATTTTTATCTAAGGTCAAGAATCTTTAACCAGAAAAAATAAATATCAGTAACTGCAAATTAAAGTACTCATAGTGAAACTCTTCTGAATTTTAAACTTTTAAATTTGAAGCTTAAAATTTGTTTAATTCAAACGCTCAATAATTTACACGCATAAAATAGAAGCTTTTAACACTTTCCAATTGAACAATCTTTCTCTAAAAATAGAGTTTCCGTTGATTAAGATTTATTCATTTTTAATTTTATTATTACATTTTCAGTTAAAATAAATCATTTTCAACCAAGATAAAGGGTATTTTCAACAAAACAATTAAATTTTCAACCAAATTGATGAATTTTTGATTTAAGAAATTAATTCTCAACAAAAAGTGGAATAGTTGATATTTCCACAAAAAAAGGTTTTAATTTAAAAAAAATACGGTTAAATTAAACCAAAAAATACGAATTTTCAACCAAGAAAGATTTTTCAAGCAATAAAGAAAAAAAATCACGCCCAAAATGTTGAGTTTTTGAGTCATAAAGACGAATTTTTGAAAAAAAGATTGAATTTACAATCCAAAAATATGCATTTTCTACCAAATTAATTGAATTTTTTATTTTAACTGAAATGATGAATCTTCAATCAAAAAATCAAATTTTTAACCAAATAATAAAATTTTTATCTCAGAAGATAAAGTTTCTACCAAAGAAGACAAATTTTCAACAAAATAGATGAATTTTTAACTAAAAAAGATACATTTTCAACAAACAATATAATAGTTTAATTTTCAACCAAAAATATTAAATGTATATAAAAAAAATCGACCAAAAATTGAATAGTTAAATCTTTAATTAAAAAAATTAATTTTCAATTATTATATTAAATTTCTAACCAAAAAAATTAATTTTCTACCAAAAATATTGAATAAAAAAAATTCAATAAAAAATTTATTTAAATTTTTAGTAAAAAAATGAATTTTTAATCAAAAAAACTAATTTTCGACCAAAGAAATTAATTTTTAATCAAAAAGGTGAATTAGTCACCAAGAAGATTAATTTTCTACCACAAAAGACAAAATTTGAACAAAATAGAGAAATTTTCAACCAAATATGGAATAGTTAAATTTTCAGTTAAAAATATAATTAAAATTTTTTTTTCAACAAAATGCTTAAATTATGAACAGAAAAAAAAATTTTTCAACTAAAATGATGAATCATCAACCAAAAAAATGAATTTTTAACAAAGTAGTTCTACTTTCAACAATGCAGTTGAATTTTTAACCAAAAAAGGTTTTTTAATCGTTATTCACGATTAGCGAAAATCTTGAAAATTTAATCAAATAGTTATATTAGAAGAAAAATTCTTGGACAAATATGTCCAGAAATATATTCAACAATGGATTGAAATTTTGTTTTCTTCTTAGTAGAAAAATTTTTCTGATTGAAAATTCAACTCTTCGTATAGAAATTTAATCTTTTTTGGTTAAAAATGCAATGGTTTGCTTGCAAATTAAACAGTTTTGGCTAAGGATTCAACTATTTGCTTGAAAATTCGTATTTTTTGGTTGAATTCAACTATTTTTGATTTCAAATTAAAAACTATTTTTGTAGAAATATCAATTGTAACATTTTTTTGTTAACAATTCAACTACTCGGTTGAATGTTTAACCAGTTTGTTAAAAATTGATTTGTTTTAGTTGAAGATTCATCACTTTAGTTGAAAATTCATCTCTTTAGTTGAAAATTTAACTATTTTGTTGCAAATTTCTTCTTTCCTCAGTTTGAAATTAATCTTTCATGGTTGAAAATTAACTTTTTTCTGTAAAATTCAACAATTTAGTTAAAAAATTTTATTCTAGACTGAACAATGTTTTTTGGTTGAAAAATGATCTCTTCGGGTAGAAATTTGATATTTTTTGGCTGAAAATGCAACTGTTTGGTTGAAAACTTAATTATTTTAATAAAAATTCAACAATTTTATTACCAAGTTATGCTTTTGGAATTTAAAATTCAACTGTTTTGTAGAAAATTCGTCTTTTTGGGTTGAAAATTCAACTATTCTGGTAGAAAATTCAACTATTCTTTCAAAATTCAACTGTTTTGTTGAGCATTCAACAATTTGGTACAAGATTCAACTATTTGGTTGAAAATGCGTCTTTTTGTTCAAATTCAACTGTTTTCGATTTAAAAATAAAAATTTTATTGGTAAAACTATCAATTATTGTATTTTTTTGTTGAAAATTTAGCTACTTGATTGAATGTTTAACCACTTTGTTAAAAATTAATTTGTTTTCGTTGAAGATTAATCATTCTGGTTGAAAATTCGTCTCTTTAGTTGAAATTGATCTTTTTTGTTGAAAGTTCCTTCTTTCTGTGATTGGAAATTAATCTTTTTTGTTGAAAATTTTACAATTTAAAGTTTTTTTCTTTCGTGACTGAAAAATGTTGTTTTGGTTTAAAATTCAGCTCTTTGGATAAAAATTGAACTATTTTGTTGAAAATTCATTCTTTCTTTAGTTTAGAAATTAATCTTTTTGGTTGAAAATTAACATTTTTCTTAAAAATTCAACAATTTAGTTCAAAGAAGTTTTCTTGACTGAAAAATGTTTCTTGGTTGAAAATTCCCCACTCTGGGTATAAATTTGATTTTTTTGGCAAAAAATGGAACTATGTATTTGCAAATTTACTTATTTTGTTGAAAATTCAACAATTTTATTAAAAAGCTATTCTCTTTGGTTAAAAATGCAACTGTTTTGTTGAAAATTCATCTTTTTGGGTTGAAGATTTATCAATTTTGGTAGAAAATTCAAAGGTTGAATTCAACTGTTTTTGATTTAAAATTGAAAACTATTTTGGTAGAAATATAAATTATTAGATTTTTTTTTTTAATTCAAATTCATCTCTTTAATTGAATTTAGTTTAAAAAAAATTATTCTCGACTGATCAATGCTTTTTGGGTTGAAAATTCCACTATTTTGGTAGAAAATTCAACTATTCTTTCAAAATTCAACTGTTTTGTAGAAAATTTAACAATTTGGTCGAGAATTCAACTATTTGGTTTTTAGAGTAGAAGTAGTATTTCAAAGAATAAATATTTCTGAATTATAATAGAAAATTAAACTCTTTTGTTAAAAATGAATTTTTCTTTGGTTGCAGATTCATCATTTTAATTGAAAAATCATCTCTGTTTGCAAATGTAACTACTTTGTTGAAAATTAATTTTTTTAACCAAAAATTTAAATATTTTGCTGAAAATCCGTTATTTGGGTTAAGAATGATATTTTTAACAGAAAAATTGAACTATTATTTTTTTGATTGAAAATTTATCTTTTTTTGATGAAAATTCAACTGTTTGTTCGAAAATTCATCTACCTTGTGGAAAATTCGTCTTTTTTGTAGAAAATTGAATTATTCCAGTTCAAGGTTCATAATTTTAGTTTAAATTTTTTGATTGAAAATTTATCTTTTCTAGTTCAAAATTCAACAATTTGGATGAAAATTGATCCTTTTTAATTGAAAATTCAACTATTTCATTGAAAATCCACGTATTTCGTTAAAAAATCGATTTTTTGGTAGAAAATTATCCTTTTTTTTTAAGTTCATCTTCTTGTTTAAAAATTCTTCTTTCCTGTCAAAAATTAAAGTATTTCAGTTAAATATTCATCAATTTAGTTGAAAATTCATCTTTTAGGTTGGTTATAAAATTACTTGGTTAAAAGTTTAATTCTGTATGCGTAAGTAGGTATCAAACCGAAACCAATGGAGATACGATGGAAATCTTTGTATCATTGATTTTCTCGGAAATTATCACTCGCAGAAAAAAATGTTTGTCACAAAAAATGTGCATTTCAATGAGATGTACAACTTTTGTTTGAGACATTTTTTCAAATTTTGCATATTAGTTAAGATAAACGCAAAAAACCATGATTTTTATGGTTTTTTCACGATTTCGCCATGAAAATCGCCGAGTCGCCAATCTTCACTATCATTTTCGTAATCAGCGCAACAAAATACATATATATACATAGTATGAAAGAAATCGTTGGTTTACGGCTTTCGGAAGTCCACCCCAAAAGGGTTTCATTTGCAACCAAGTAATTGAACTTTTAACCAAATAGTTGAATTTTGTTTTGATTTTTCAACTGCATAATAGTAATTTTAACCAAGAAAATCATTCATTTTCTACAAAACTGGTTGGATTTTTAGCAAAAAAAAAAAAATTAATTGTTAACCAAAAATATAATAGTAAACTTTCAACACAATAGAATAAGGTTTCAACAAAAAATAGTTCGATTTTCAAGCAAAGAAATTAAATTTCTACCAAAAAAGGAGGTTATTTTAAAACATCTTTTAAACTCACCAAGATTATTTACAAAATTTTGAAAAAACCAGCAAAACTAAAAAAATTGCCATAACATCAACTTAAATTTCTCCAAGAATCTTAGGAGAATCTTTTTATTCTTTTGAAGCAATTAAAAAGTTTATTTTTAACAAATGAAAAAAATTAATTTTCAACAAAATAGTTACATTTACAACTCAAAAAGGTAAATTTTTAACTAAAAATGGAAAAGTTGAAAAAACATTTTAATAAAAGAAAAACAAATTAAACAAAAAATAGTGCACTTTTTAACTAAACAAAGGAATGTATAACTAGAACGATGAATCTTCAACCAAGAAAGTGAATTTTTAACCAACTAGTTGAATCTTCAACCAAACAGATAAATTTTCAAATAAGAAAATTAATTTTCTACTAAAGAAGCTCGATTTTCAACAAAATACATGAATTTTTAACTGAAACCGATAAATTTTTAACCAGAAATAAAAAATTTCAATTTATAGTTGAAAAAATTGGTTTTTAACTGAAAAGAAGAAAAAAGAAAATTTCAACAAAATAGTTATATTTCTAATCGATGAAATGAATATTCTACATTTTCCACATTTGTAAATCTTCCCAATTGAAATATTCAACAAAAAAAACTTCAAAATGAAATAGATTTAAAATATAACTCTTGAAGATTTCATAATTTTTCGATTCTATATTCTCAAAGTTCAAGAATTTTATATTGTAAAATTGTAGAACTTTGAACTGTCAATCGTTAGCATTGAAAAAATTTTATTTTGAGAACTTGCTTCAACAAATTCTGTCAGTTTTAAGTTTGACAATTAAAAATTGAGTCGGTAAATCGATATAAGAAAAATTTAATTGAATAGTTTCGAGGAAATGAAGTGGGAAGTTTTTTTTTTATTATATCTGGTGTCCTTTTTAATGTTATTTTCTATGGATGAATAAAAAATTAAGTGTCTTATCAAAAAATTGGTTGAACCAAATTTTTGTCCTTTTTCAGATGAGTAATTTTTGTTTATAAGTTTTTTTTTATGTGAAACTTCTTAGGGCGTGGTACGGCATTTTTGAACGAGGAATTAATCCATAAGAATCGTCACGTTATGTCACGATCGAGCGTCACGTTACGTTACGTCACGCTCCAGCAAGGTAGTGGGCTGAACGCGCGTATTCGTGGAATTCACGAAATTTAAGGAATTCCGTGAATTCCTTCAATTCCACGAATCCATTGAATTCCATGAATTCATTTTCATGAAAATAGTTGAATTCTAAACCATATAAATTAAAGTTGAACCTACCAGTGGCATTTTAATGATAACAGATGGAATTTCTACACCAAAAAGATTAATTTTCAAAGACAAAAGAAGGGCTTCCAACACCATAGATGAATTTTCATCAAAAATATAATAATAAACTTTTCAATCGAAAATAATGACCTTTTAAACAAAAATGTTTGGATTTTCTTATTGGATTCTATTTTTATAACACAGTTCGCATTTAAGTGGAAAAACAAACCAAAGGGGAAAAGATGGGAATGGAGAAATGGCTGTGAATCCGGCGGTAAATAAATAGCAATTCTGATTATTTATAGACTGAAAAAAAAGTTTAGATGGGCATTGAAGTTCTTTTAAAATGGTTCTTTTGTAAGACCTACTTCTTATTAACACATTTACATTTCTAAGACTAGTTTCGTTACGGTTCCACGTTTATTCAATTAAACGAATTGATATTAATGTTCGTTATGCCTAACTTTATAAAATTTTAGTAAGATTTTGGGTTAGGGGGTTGGGGACTAAAATCAAATCATACAGTATCTTACATGGGGGAGGAGGTTGACAATTTAAGAAAAACACCTAATAGGGAAACTATTGATATAATGAATGTTTATTTTTCGGCCTGCAGGCCCTGAAAAATTGCCTTGCTTATACCTCCATGGTTTACTGAATTGATCTTAACATTAATTCTTACAAACTATCATCCATCCTGCCTCGCATTGCCGAACTGTGCCTCCGCTTGATATCAAATACTTATCAATTAATTATTTACAACATTTAAAACTCACTTATACCTACTTCCTCTCTTATTGTAATTACCAGTTACTTGTAACTGATCCTACTTCTGATCCTACTTTGGATCATAGATAATATTGTATTTTAGTTTTACATTTTATTTTGCAATCGCATTAATGGTGTGAAGCAATGTCGTTTACGAATATTGTTTCAAAATTCTTTGAGATTGGTGAAAGGCTGCCTATGGGAGATTCCTCAGTTTCATCTACAGTCATATCTTCAACCGCGCCGCTGTCCATGTTTATTTTTACCCGTTTTTGAGGGCCCAGTTTTGATGAATAAATTCCACGAAGAATAGTATTTTCCCCCCCTAATATTGCAAATACGTCACCACTAGATGTTGATAATGCCACTTGTTCTTCGGTTGGCATGGGCAGACGGGTATTAGATTTTCCTCTCAATTGAATTGGTTTGTTGCGAGGAAAAGCATATCTTCGAATCTCGAATTGCTGGTTTGGAATCGTTTTGGGAATAAGCCGTATAAATCTAAATTGTTCAGATCTATAATGGAGTATGTGCAATTAAGTATGCCTGACAGGAGGAGACCTGGATCTGATACGATGGGATGACTCGGCAGGACGAGAAGATCTGACCTGAGAACCCGGAGAATGAGGTCTGCAAGGAGGAAGAGACCTTTCAGGAGAATGATGTTCATCACGAGAATGAGAAGGTCCGGAACGCGGAGCACCTGGAATGGGGTTGCCATTAGGTAGACACTCGAAAAGTAAACTCAAATCTGCAACACAAAACGGAGGATCACATTTACCCTGTGTATTCTCCTCCGGAAAATAATGCCGGATATTAATTTTCTCTTTCGGCATATTTTTCTCTTCAGGATACATTGAAAAAATGTATCCGTGAAGAAGGCATGAACTTGTAGCTAGGTCTCTGATACTGGATAAAAAAATGAAACATTACATCCTCATTTCTATGAGAAATGTATGGATAAATTTCGAAGTGTTTTACGAACAGTTGTAGCTAGAGATAGAAAATCTGAAGATAAACTAGTCAATCAGGAAGGGAAAAAGTTTCTGGATTTTTGTGAAGAACACGGGCTTATAATTTTAAATGGTAGAATTAAATGGGACATGATGGGTAATTGGACGCATATCTGTGAAGACGGAGGGTCGGTCCTCGATTACGTAATATATTTAGAGATTGAAGAGAATTGTCCAATAGTTGAAATGAAAGTAAAAGCACGAATCGAATCATCTTCCAGTAACATTCAACTTAGAGGTGGGAGAAGGTAACAGAGAGGTAGGGGAATATGAAAATCAAAATGAATTCGAAGAAGTAAAGCTCGTCTGGGACCCAAGCAAAGAAAATAAATTCAGGAATGAAATGGGTAAGTTGTGGGAGAAGAAAGTCAGGAGGGAAGGGTGGCAGGAAACGTGGGATCGATTCAAAAAATGTGTATGGGAGGCAGCAAAAAGAGTAGGAATGATCAGGAAGCTAGGGGAAAAAACAAGATTAATAAAAGGGGGAAGGGGGAAATGATTCGATGATGAGTTGGAAAAATAATTTTGAAAATTTACTGGGAGTAGATAACACTTTGAAAAACACGGAAATAAACGACACCGCTCTGGATATCACCATGCGAAGGAAGGGAGGGCCTTGTAAAGAACAGATCACACATGGGAATGAAAACGCGGGAAGGTCTGAAGAAGATAGGCCAAATAAAGACATAACGATGGAAGAGCTGGTAAAAATTCTTAAGAAAATGAAAACAGGAAAAGCTCCAGTGGAAGATGGGATACCGGTAGAATTTATAAGAGAATCACCAAAGATTTGGGGGGAAGAAGATCTGCAAATATTGAATGGCTTTTGGAGTAACGGTAAAATTTCGAAAGGCTGGGAAAAAGCAGTAATTTATAAAATATTCAAAGGAGGTCAGGAAGACGATACGGGGAACTACAGGGAATATCTTTATTAGACTCGGGGTATAAAATCTTGGCTTCAATTAATTGTCCAGTCAATGAAGGATTTAAAAAAAAATTCGGATAGGTTGAATTTTTTTTCACAGATACGTTGGGGATGGCTTTATAAAGATACTGTAAAAAGTTCCCAACCATATGTGTACGGCAACGGCCGCCATGATGGAAAGTGTTAAAGAATGACATGTTTTTTAAAATAACTCGAGAACGGTTGATTTTAGGTCGAAAATGGTCATGTTAAAAAATTTTCACAATTTTATAGTGCACAAAAAGATTCTAACAGCTGTAGATGTATTATCAACGGTTACGCTATAAAATTGGAATAACTGTACAATTGTGCGATTTATGAACAAATTAAGTAAAAGCTGAAAATATCCTGGAAAGAACTTCGGAAATAGATTAGGCGATTTGCACTGGAGCAAATGCATGTTCCTGTTTAGAATAAAACCGACCAACTCATTTGCATTAAAAATTATCAGTATAAAATGAGCTCAACTTCAGTGTACAATTTGATATGCTTAAGGGAATTATTTTGAGATGAAACTTCTTGTAGTTTTTCCTCTATATTCGTACAATATATTTCCCGATTTTTAGATGAGAATAATAATATTTAGGTCCTCTTTTAATACTTTAAGCAAGTAAATTTCAAAATTGAAGCTATAAGGTAGGCAGCAGCAGTGATTATGGGTCCTAATGGCAGTAATGGGAGCGGGGGCGAGAACGGCTACCTCGGTCCATTATATTGTTGGGAAAAGTGAGCAAAAAAAATTTCGAAGAGTTCAATATAATAGATCGAGGTAGCCGTTCTTGCCCCCGCTCCCATTGTTGCCATTAGGACCCATAATTGCCGCTGCTGCCTACCTCATAGATTCAATTTTGAAATTTACTTGGTTAACGTATTGAAAGAGGACTTAGATATTATTATTCTGACCTGAAAATTGCGAAATATATTGCATGAATATGGAGGAACTATTACAAGAAGTTTCATCTCAAAATCATTCCCTTAAGCATGTAAAATTGTACACTGAAGTTAAGCTCATTTTATACTGATAATTTTTAATGCAAATGAGTTGTTCGGTTTTTATTTAAACAGGAACATGCATTTGCTCTAGTGCAAATCGCCTGATATATTTACGAAGTTCTTTCTAGGATATTTTCAGATTTTACTTCATTTGTTCAGAAATCGCAAAATTGTACAGTTAATCCAAATTTATAGCGTAACCGTTGATAATACGTCTACAACTGCTAGTACCTTTTTTGTGCACCATAAAATTTTGAACATTTTTTATATAACCATTTTCAACCTAAAATCAACCGTTCTCGAGTTATTTTAAAAAACATCTGATTGTTTAACACTTTCCATCATGGCGGCCGTTGCCGTATACATATGGTTGGGGACTTTTTACAGTATCTTTATAAAGCTATGCCCAACGTATCTGCGAAAAAAATTCTACCTATCCGACTTTTTTTTTTGAGTTAAATTTGTTCCCCGATGACTGGACTATATGGACGAAAGAATAAGGGATTGGCTAGAGGAAGTGGGTCTCTATAAAGAACCTCAAGCAGGCTTCAGAAGGAAAAGATCGACGAGAGATCATATCTTTGTATTAAATTCCTTGATAAATAACCAGTTGAAAGGAAAAAGAGGGAAACTATACGTAGCGTTTATCGCCTTTAAAAAGGCGTTCGACATGGTTGACCGAACAATTTTATTTTTAAAAAACTGGCTAAATTAGGTATCAAGGGAAAAATGCTGGAAATGATAAAAGCCATCTACAGGGAAACAGATAACCAGGTTATCACAGAGAAGGGACTCACAGATACTTTCAAAACCAGTAGGGGAGTGAGACAGGGATGTCCTTTTAGTCCCACTCTATTTAACATTTTCATTGAGGATATGGACGAAATCTGGGGAAGCAAAAAATGTCGAGGGATCGGTAATAGGAAAGAAGAAGATTTTCGCGTTGACATTGGCTGACGACCTTGCGGTGGTGGCAAACTTCCCGGAGGACCTGAGAAGGGTGCTACTACTACAGGAAGGGTATGTAGCCAAAAATAATTCGGAAATCAATACGGGCAAGTCGGAAATTATGGTGTTCAGAAAAGGGAGAAGAAAGGGCAAAAACGAAAATTGGAAAATTTCTGGGGAAGTAATCGAAGTTTGGACAATTATAAATATCTGGGTTTCTGGTTTTCACCAGCAGGGAATAATTACAGCAAACACATGAAAGCAATGGTCGGTAAAATTTCAAAAACGGCTAATGAAGCGTGGGGGGTCATGAGTAGAGCTAGAACAAGAGGATTAAAGAGGAGACTTTATCTAATGGATGTCCGAGCCAAGTCAGGAGGAATGTACGGAGTTGAGATCTGGGGATGGGAAAGAAGGGAGGAGATGGAAAGGGCTCATGCTAGGTTTGTTAAAATGGTCATCGGAGTTGACAGGAATACACCGGGATACATTTGGAGAACGGAAACAGGCAGATGCAGTCTTGAGATAGAAGCACAAATAAGGGCAGGTAACTATTTAGTAGAAATCCTTAATATGGAAGACGATAGACTCCCCAAAATCTGCCTCAAGGAAGAATTGAGAGCAGTTAAAAACAAAGATCCCACGACCTGGGGCTCTCTGTGCATGTTAAGGTATAAATGAAGAATGAAAAACTCTGTGCATAAGAAATAAATATTTACAAAAGTTATTACGTTAATTTTAAGGCCCATGTTCTTCATGCTTATATTAAGTTTATTCAACATTCTTTGCAAGTCCTCGATTGATTCAGCCATAACAATCTTGTCATCTGCGAAAGCCAATCCACGCACCTTCACTGTTTCGAGATCTACACCTTCTTCGTCACAGAGGGCCATTCTTAGACACTTATCCATAAATATAATAAACAGCCATAAGGACATAACACATCCTTGTTTAACGCCTTGCACAATATCGAAAAAGTCACCCAGTTTCCCATTTACCCTTACACTCGCTTTACTGTCTGCATATATTGTTTGTATTGCATGTAGGAGCCATCCATGTACTCCGCACGCTTCAAGGACTTCCCAAAGTTTACTTCTATTTACCTTGTGAAATGCTTTTTCTAGGTCAACAAATGCACAGAAAACTTACATTCCTACTCTCAAGCTTTTTTCTGTGATCTGTCTTGAGCTAAATATCTGATCTGTGCATGATCTTCCTGGCATAAATCCACTTTAGACTTCCCATGATTCATGTTATCGTCATGATCACCAAATCCTTGTAAGTAGCCTGCATGATTTGGCTCAGGATGTGTTGGCTGAATAGGAATCACCAATGCTTCATCAAACACTATAATTTTAAACAATAACAAAATTACTACTGTTACTGGGTAACAATCTAAATTATTATTTCGAATATTGTATATTGTTTATTCTTGCATATTATAAGAATTTTTTAATCTCTAAGCTTCAAGCTGTATTAATTCACTTTCTCATTCTTGTTGTATTGCAACAACCTTCAAGATGCCTGTATAGTTTTCAGTTAAATTCCTTTAGGCTATTTGATTTCACGGTAAGAACGTGCTTTTCTCGTACCTTTCAAAATTAGCCCTTTACAGCTTTGAGCATCTATCTTCAAAATCCGTCGTTTCAAATTGTAAAGTTTTATGCTTATCACGTAAATCCCTTTATTGAAAGTCAGCTTGCTCATCTAGTTTTCTCGAATCATGAGAAAGTTGCAAAGGTCTCCTTAAGTCCCCTACCTAGCCCTTCCGATCCAATCCATGCAATGGGCCTGTCCTGGCAATTCCTCCTACGCCCAATTTTTCCCTCTCTTCCAAATTTGTCAATTTACCCAACTCTCGTACCTCCATGCACGCTCGAAGCACGAATTTTTCCTCAGATAAAAATTAGCAGTCGGTAGAGCAACAAGCTCCGTATTCTTTGACTCGTTATTCAAAATTCGGACTTGTACTTTTTCTCACCTTTCGTCGCTTCTACCAAGCATTTACCTCCGATAACCACGTCACTGTTCACTAAAACTTTTTCTTTTGCTTTACCTTTTACATAATCAGTTGTAATCTATTAACATTTCTGTTATTTTCAAATATATTATGTTAAAATTTACAATTTGTGTTTCGTACATTATTTTCGCTAAATTTGTGGTAGTTCGAGTTGAATCCCAAAACTCACGTTAAACTAAACGTTGGAATAAACATTGGTCCTTCGAAAACGGATACTTTACCGCGTGTGCTTAAATAATTTGAATCATTTTGCGTAAAGATTGTGGAAACAGCATTCCTGAGAAGACTGTTATCAAGTGAAGTGAAGTGAAGTGCATATCGCACTAAAAAACATTTAAATATTTCAAATTAAAGTGAACTTGAACATTGTGATTTTGTACATTTGATACCTCGTGAGTGCTTGCTAAAATCTCGCGAGAAATTTGTGAAATTTCGTATCGGAAAGAAGAACAGGCTCGTCGCAGCAGATTGAATTGCGCATCGACGACCAGATTTGTGGTCCAAAATCTCTCATAGCAAGCTTATTGACAATTGGGTCAATAAGCCCAGGATGAAGCCCAGCAGAGGAAACTGGTCCAGAATCTTCCAGCCATCGTGGCCTCTTCAAATCTTGACGACGATTCGGGCTATATCGAACTTCATCGAGCAACATCGAAAATCAGCTGCAGCAGCCGTCATCGGTCAAGAGTTTATCTCAAAGGTTAGCAAGTTATTTGAATCACCAACTATTCTTGTTTTTATTACTACTCACTCAAAAATGCTAGTTTCTTGTCGTGTTTAATTCGTATTTTTGTCAAACCTATCAAAATGTCGAGAGAAACAAAAATTAAAGTTTTTAAAGCTAAAATCAGCAACGCACAACGTGTGCTAGCAAATTTCGAAAAATTTCTGGTCGATTACGCACCAGAAAGAGATTTTCCTGTTCTAGAAATAAGAGAAAAGGAAGTAGCTTTTGAACGCGAACATTTCGATAAATTCATATCTGAAGTGGAGTTACTTGAGGACGATCCCGATTATGGAAACGTTAGAACTCAATTTGATGAAAGCTATTTTTCGTGCTATAGTAAAGCCTTTCTCATAAAAAAGGCCGCGAACGTGAGTGTAACGCCCACTACACAAAATAAAACAGTTTCGTTACCTTCGCTGAATAATTTAAATGTAGAAGATCTCGTTGTCGAAAACGGAAGCGCCGCTCGATCGCATAGAGTTAAGCTCCCATTGTTAAACATACCGACATTCAGCGGAAGCTATGACACGTGGCTAGGATTTCATGATTTATTTGAATCTCTTGTCGATGATGATAAATCTACTACAGATATTGAAAAATTATATCACTCAAAGGGTTGTTTGAAGGGTGATGCTACCGAAGTCCTAGCTTCAATTGAACTGTCGTCAGAAAATTATAGTGTCGCGTGGGAATTATTAAAAGAGCGTCATAATAATCGCAAAATAATTCGCGAAGGACATGTAAAGTCTTTACTACATTTGCCATGCGTGTCAAAAGAATTTCCCGTTCGTTCGCTTATCGATCAAGCGCAAGAGCATATCAGAGCTCTTAAAGCCTTAAAGGAATCTGTAGATAACTGGGATACGTTGTTAGTCGTAATTATTAAAGAAAAATTGAATCTTTCTCTTCCCGAAAAATGGGAAGATTCTAGCAACGAACTTTCTCAGCAAAAAATCAAAATTCGATTTCGCACTCTCATCCAAGTCAGCGCTCACAACACGCGTACATGGCTTCAACCACGAAGGTCGTTTGCTGTCATTGTCAGGGAGAACATTTCATTTCGTTTTGTGAAAAATTCCGAATTTTATCGCCCCAGGAGCGTTTTGAGACCGCGAAAAAAGCATCCCTCTGCTTGAATTGCTGATGCAGTAATCACCGTGTGTCTTCGTGCTCTGCCTCTAATTGTCGTAAGTGTCACAAGAAACACAGTACACTTTTGCATTTTGAAAAACCTTCGTCCATAGAATCAAATACCCTGGCGAAAGTATCGGATAGGTTTTCTTTCGGAACCAATCACAATCATTCCGGAGTCTGTATCCGAACCAATCCGAGTCAATTCGAACCTATACGAAATAAATTCGCAGAAAAAAAAATTTCGTTTGACCTAAATCGTTTAAAAATTAATCCGACTCAATCCGGTTTAATCCGAACTCCAAAACGAACCAATCCGAACCAAATTTTCAATCCAA
Organism: Andricus grossulariae; assembly: GCA_011634705.1. NCBI lineage: Eukaryota > Metazoa > Arthropoda > Insecta > Hymenoptera > Cynipidae > Andricus > Andricus grossulariae. The sequence continues at coordinate 5,283,393 of JAABKJ010075445.1, forward strand.
ATGAATCCAAATCAGTCCGAATTCGGCTTGGTATACACTGAATTTTCAATCCGAATGAATCTGAATGAATCCGAGTTTGGATTGAATTTGATTCATTCGGATTGAAAATCGTTTTAGGTCAATCCGAGTTCGGATTCATTCGGATTGAAAATTTGTTTCGGATTTATTCGGATGTCATATTACAATCATCAGTTGACTTTCAACCGGCGAATGATCCTTTTGGTTACATCTGAAATTCAACATACTTTTTTTACTGAAATTCAGATTCTTGTATTACTGTGTAACGTTTTTTCTTGGCTAGCCCCAGACCAGACCGTATGGTCAGCCGCTTGTTATTGACTGGTCAGCCACTAGTTAATGGCTGACTAGAAACTAGTTTGAGGCCGGTCAGCCCCTGGTTTTGGACTTCCTTGATTTATTTTATGACTTGAAAAAAAATCATTTTTCACTATAAATGTATTTAGCTAATCAGCATTAAACCTAGATCAGACCAGACTGACAAGGCGATAAGAAATAAAGTCTTGTTTTGATAGTGTGAATTTCTTATTTTCTATCATCATTTTAGACACCCTGCAACCAGATCAGATCTTCCAGGCTTTACAGTCCAGATAAAGCCAGACCTGGGCCAGATTTGAGAGCAGACTGGCATTAAATTTTTTCACATGGGTCTGTCTGTAATCGCCAACAGTCACTGAGCTGGTTTCTGTTGGTATATCTAAGTCGATTTAGGGAATGTCAAACTGGACCCAACCCCAGTGGGAAATCGCCAAGACTCACCACTGGTCCAATGTTGATAAAAGCTTGGGGTACGTGCAGTGGTGTAGTCGAGGCCTGGCTGGCCCTGCCACCGCGAGAGTAGCTTTTTTAAGGCTTTCTTGCCACACGGAAAAATTTTTTAGATAGCATTAAAAGGACCATTTACACAGTATCAAGAAATTAATTTTAAGGCAGTATGGAACTCCCTTTATGCCAATAATATGTTATGAAAATATATCTATGGTAATGGATCATGGATTATATTATCATTTAGAATTTCCTGACTACAGTAACTCATGTTTGTGTACAATACATAAAATACATAACATACATAACTAGGTAAAGTCCACTTTTTTCGAAAATCGTTTTTTTTTCTTGCGGTTTCAAGTAGTTTAGATTGAAGCCTGCTTATAAATGTTAGAAAGAAGTAAACATACAATTTAATTTTGACAGAAACTGTGGTTAAACTTTAGGCGGTTGTTAAGAAATTAATATGACAACTGGGTGAAGCTCATTTTGTTTTTTCCTAAATTAATCTTATGTTAAATTAAATGACAAATTTAAATTAAATTAAAATTAGATTAAACCTATTTTTTCTGTTTCGTGTGATGTTTAAAAAAATAAAAGATCATCTTCAAACACTTTTAAAGTTTTATCCTAGATTTAAGGCATCAAAAAATGTACTTTCAAATAATTGAGAAATAGGTAAAGATCATTTTGTTTTCCACCCTTTTACTCAGGGAGTGGTTGCAGATGATTAAATTGATATATTCTGTTTCGTATGATGATTCTTTATAATAAAATATAATTTTTATTACTTTTCAAATTTTTAATAAATTTCAAACATTAAGAAAATTACTTCTAAATAATTGAGGATGACAACTATTTAGAGCCCATTTTGTTTTTCCTACATCTTTCTCAGAAGTGATGATGAAGATTGAGCGTATGTTTTCTATTTCGTGTAATGTTTTTATACTGAATATACTGAATCCAATCATAGAAAACTTTTTTTATTGCTCCAGTCAAATTTCATTTTTAGACTTTAATTAGTTGTCATTCTTAGTGCCTCAATTTATTATTGCCTGGCAAATTTAAAACCATCTTAGTCAAATTACTTATACGTTGAGTTGTAAAAACTTGTAGATTCCAAAAATCTTATTTTCAGATCGTACTTAAAAAATTACGTTTTTTTTTTGTTGGCCTGTTGATGAACAAAGGATATCTGCTGGGATGGTTCAGTTTGGTGGGGGATGATCATCGAGATGATCAAAGAAGAAGCTTTATACCCTAACATCACATATGTACCCCTAAATTTTGTAGATATTTGTTACTTCATATGGAATTCATAAAGAATTCAATTTCCTAAGTTAGAGACCAAGTCTCAAGCTAGGTTCTATGAAAGTACCGTCAGGCCACTTGTTTTTGGGACTACACCACTAGGTATGTGTCTAAGACACATACCCAGCCAATATTGGTCTAATCACACATTTCTCACTGGAACACAGCCTAAAGTTTGAATATTTGAACAAGCGGGCCACTTTACTCTAAAAATTCGAAAGTTTTTACCAAAATTACCCTGCGCCTACACTTACCTACACGTATCGTATATAGCTTAAACTGTGTACAAATAGTGTCGAGGTGATAGACATAATAATGCACCTGACAAATTACCATAAACTTATACAAGTCAAACTATGCAGGACTTTTTAACGCAAATTAACCCAAATACAAAGAACCTCCAAAATAAAGTGTGTTACTTCTACTAACTAAAACAATTGTAAAAATTTTTATCTTCTACCTAGAAGAAGCAAAAATGGCATTTTTAAATACAGAATATTTTACATACAGAACCATTTTACGGTATATTGAACATTTGGATATGTGAGTTAAAAGTAGTTAAATATCTAATAGAGTATTTAATTGTTAGTATAACAATTTCAATTTATATTTTTTTGATTTCTAACATTCTTAAATTTCAGAATTTTAGTTTTGAATATTCGCAATTTGAAATTATTTGTTTAGTTTCAAACTGTACAGACTCGAATATTTTTGTATATTTATAAAGCTCTTAGATTGCATAGTTTGCTTTATTTGGATTTTTTTTAATTTCTCAAGATTATAATAGAAAAAATGTTAATTCTTCACTTTGAATTTATTAAATTCTAACCGCTTGATCATAAAGGTTGCGAATTTTGAATACTGTTTTTTTTTTTTTAATTTTTTAATTAATCCTTGGATTTTAATAATGTTAAAGCATTTCAAGTTTGTATACTTTAAAATTAATCTTTTTCCACTTTTACTGATTTTATTTACAATTAAAATGTAAACGATTTTTATCGTTTGGAGATTTTATAAACTGAAATTTGTTCAATTTTTTAAATCTCGAAATAAAGTTGATTTATTTATTTTATTTATTTATTTTTTATTGCTTTATTTTTTATAAACTATAAAGGCTTGAATTTAGTGGCACAATAGGCTTTATAGCTTGAGCTTCCCGCCCGTTGTAAAACTAAGGCTTGAATTTGAACATTTGTGTGGCCGGGAAAAGGGAAGGGAAAAGTGCCTGTCTGTCCGACTGTCTGTCTGTCTGTAGTATCATGTAGGCACGATAACTTTCGAAAGATTGATCAGATTAGATTGTGCTTCAGCACACTTTTTGAAGGCCTAAAAAGAAAGAACGAGTTCGTTAACCAGGTATTTTGGAGCAAAATTCAAAAAGTAAACACATTTTGAAAATTTTTGAGACAACTTTTTTGCAAAATTTGAACATTCTATGTGCGGTTGATAGTAGTGCTCCAAGAGACAAACAATTTATCCTGGTGAAATTTTTCGATTAAATGAAAATTATCAGAGTTGTAGCATTTTCAAAATCTCAAAAAAACAAAAGAAAATTGATATTTTAAGCCGAACAACACATTATATGAAAAAAAAGTCAAGAAGAGAAAGACGTTTCTTTTTTAGAGCCCTACAAGATTATTATAACAACTTTTTGAATGTTTTCGAAAAATCGAAAATTCAAATTTTGATCGCACAAAAAAAATAATGAAAAATTAAAAATTCCATTTTGCGGTCAAATCTGCGGACACGACAGCTTACACACGCGGTCAAAACAAAACTACGAGTCCGATTCGGCTGAAATTTGGACAGCAGACGTCTAGGACAATGTACTACACGATAGTAAATTTCTCTTTCGATATTGGCGCCATCGGGCGGTGAGGCTAAGTACTTATCGGACCACCCTCGTACATGCTCGGGAAGTATTGTAACCATCTTCATAGACAAAAATGTGCTTATTTTCGGTTACATTACTTTGGCCTTTTTATGTCTATTCTCCATGACTTTAGAAGATAAACGTACTGGTTCAACTCGCCCCGGTCTCCCCTATAACTAAAATCGATTCAAAAGATCTACTTACGTAATTGTACGTGAATGGAAAAAACTTCAAAGATGATTGAATTTATAGGCTTTTCTGAACAGTGTATTTCACTATATAGAATTTCAAATAAAAATTGTACAATTATACGTTTAAATGTGGAACGGATAAAAAGCTTGAGACTTACTGTCTCTGTTAACAAAATTGCAATCGTCTGCGACGCCCTTCAAGTTTGGAAGAAGATTTATGAAATACAAACATCGCAGTAGAACAATTTTCACCTCTCCAATCCATATTTCAAATACATGTATAATAATTTAGAAAGAATATCGAGATAGTGAATATTATATAAGCTCCAATGAAATATCAGAATACTCAGTTGCTTACAAAATTTTCCACTCAGCAGCTTTTTCTATTTTGAGAGAAAATGAAGTTCTCCATTACTATGCACTTAACCTTGGCTGTTTTCCTTGCATCTTTCGGTAATTACAAGAGTATAATATCTAATAATTAGTCTTATGATTTCATATATATTATTTAATTAATCATTATTTTTCGTATTAAGTAGTCCAACGGCCAGTTGGGGGTAAATAATCAAACATCAGTTTATGGCGTTACACGACGTATCGCCAGATTGGTTTTCTGGCCTGATCAGGCAATATGGTCCAGAATTTTTCAATGAGTCATATGCCAAATTGGCATAAGTCGTATTTGCAGGAGGTTATGAATATCAATGGTGCAACATCATACGGCAACTGAGATACGAGATTCTTAGAAAATATCTTCTCCTTTGGAATACACGTTGAATTATTTTAACTTCCTTCGAGTATTTCTAATCCTTCAGAATTCAAACGAATTCTTAGAATTCACTTGTGCTCCTTTGAATTCTTTTGGAATTTTTTTTAATTCTCTTGAAACCTTTACAGTACACCTTAAATTATTTTGAATTTCTCCAAGTCTTTTGTATTCTCTAAATTTCAAACTCTCTGAAATCTTTTGAATTCTATGAATTCTTTTGTATTCTTTAAAATCTTTTGAAATTCTATAATTTTTTTTAATTCTGCGAATGCTTTTTGAATTCGTGTATTCTTTTGTACTCTGTTAATTCTTCTGAATTCTCTAACTTCTTCTTAATTCTTTGAGTTCTTCCGCTATTCTCTGAAATCTTCCGTATTCTCGGAATTCTTCTCAATTGTCTGAATTCTTTCAAATTCTCTGAACTCTATTAAATTCTCAGAAACATTTTGAATTCTTTTGTATTCTCTAATATTTGTTGAAATTCTCCAATTTTTTTTTAATTGTGTGAATTCTTTTGAAGTTTGTGAATTCTTCCGAATTTTCTGAATTCTTTCAATTCTTCTTAATTCTATGAATTCGTACACTATTCTTTGATTTCTTCAGAATTCTCTCAATTCTTCTGAATTCTTTCAAATTCTTTGAATTCCCTGATTTATTCTGAATTCTCTGAATTGTTTTAAAATTTTCTGAACTCTCTAAACAGTTTTGAATATGTTGAATTCACGGTATCACTGAATTTTTGTGAATTGATTTGAACTGTCCTCAATTTTTTAATTCTCACGAGACCACTGAATTCTTTTAATGATGTTTAATCATCTTTAAATTATAAAAATACATTTCAAGTTACTTTGAACTCCTTCAGATCGTTTAAATTTTCTGAATTCTTTAAAAAAAATTTAGAATACACGTACAATTATTTTAACTTCCATCGAGTATGTTGCATTCTGTAGAATTCAAACGAAATCCTAGAATCCACATATAATCCTTTGACTTCTTTTAAAGCTTTTTTTAACTCTTTTAAAAACTTTACAATACACCATTAGTTATTTTAAAAGTCTACAATTCTTTCGTATTCTCTGAATCCTCCTGAATTCTTTTAAATGCTCTGAAATATTTTGTATTCAAATAGTCTCCTGAATTCTTTTTCAGTTTTCTGAATTCTTTCGATATCTTTAGAATACGCGTTAAATTATTTTGAATTCCTTCAAGTGTTTTAAATTCTGTAGAATTCTAAATATTCGAAGAAAGTTACAGTAATAATTCATTATGTATTCCAAAGATTTCAAGTGAATGAAAATATTCAAAAGAAGGAGTTCAAACTAACTCAAGGTATATTCTAATGATGTCAAGATAATTAAAAAACATTTTTAAAACACTCAGTGATATTGTGAGAATTCGACGAATTCAGAGTAGTTTAAAGAATTCATCAAATTTCAAAACAATTAAGAGAATTCCGAAGAATTTAGAGAACTTAGAAGAATTCAGAGAATTCTGAAGAATTCCCAGATTTCAAGAGAATTCACAGAATTCAAAATAAATGTGAATAATTTAAAAAAATTTAGATAATATAAAATAATGCATAGAATTTGAAATATGTCACAGAACTCAAAAGAATTCAGATGATTCAAAAATGATTGCAGAATTTAGAATAATTTAGGAGAGTTCATAGAATACAAAAGAATTGCATAAATTCAGATCAATTATGGTATTTTATAAAGATTTCAAGATAAGTAAGAAAAAAAGCTTCAGAATTTCAGTAGAATTCGTTTGAATTCTACAGAATCAAAAATATTAAAAGAAAGTTAAAATAATTCGACGTGTAGTCTAATGTTTTCAAGATAATTAAAAAACATTTTAAAAATTCATTGGTACCGTGAATTAAACAAATTCAAAACAGTTCAGAGAGTTCAGAAAATTTTAAAACAATTTAGAGAATTCAAAGAATTTTGAAGGATTCAGAAGAATTCAGAGAAGTTGAAAGAATTCAGAGAATAGCAGATGAAGTCATAGAATTAAGAAGAATTCAAAGAATTGAGAAGAATTTAGAAAATTCGGAAGAAGTCGCAGAGTGCAAAAGAATTCACAAATTCAAAAGCATTCACAGAATCAAAAAAAAATGACAGAATTTCAAAACAATTTAGAGAATACAAAATAATTCATAGAATTCAAAAGATTTCAGAGAATTTGAAAGAATTCAGAGAATTCAGTAGATTTCAGAGAATACAAAATACTTGGAGAAATTCAAAATAATTTATGTTGTACGCATCCCGTGTAGAAATGGTAACAGGGATCCGACCGGGAGCTGGCCGGATAGCCCCATTTTAAACCGGGCACTGGCCGGGGATTCTGGCCGGGATCCGGCTAAAAACGTCACGGTAATCTGGTCGGATCTCGGCTTTTATACCGGCCGGGATCCGATCGGGTAACCTGGCCACATACCGGTTAAAAATTTTTGCTTCAGGCGAGAAATTGGTAACTTGGAGTGTCTTTTAAGGCTCATCGTAAAGAATACGGTGAACTTTAAATGTAAAATCAAGTTATCAAATTCTTGCGAGGAAATAGATTCTAAAAAAAAGTGGTCTATCCTAGAATGGGTGACTAGTCAAGTAAAGTTTCGACAACTTATTTTTTCCGTGTGGTATGAGAATTCCAAAATTAAAAATGGCGGATCGAAATTACGCAAAATTGGCGGATTTTCTTGAAACTTTGTGTATTAAAGTTTTTTTGGGTCTCTGAATCCGAATCTGGAATTATAATTCCAAAATTCAAAATGGCGGATCGATATTACGTAAAATTGGTTGATTTTCATGAAACTTGGTGTGTCAAAGTTTTTTAGGTGTTCTGAATCCGAATATGGTATCGGAATTCTAACATTCAAAATCGCGGATCCAATAATATGGAGGATTGAAATTATGTAAAATTGCCGGATTTTACTGGAAACTGGTACCGAGGGGTTATTAGGTTTCCTGAATACGAATTAAAATTCGTACTATAGAGATCTTTATATCCCTAAAAATGAATATGAGATCAAATTTCGAAAATTCAGAATTGCTGATCCGATATGGCGAACCAAAATTTTGAAAAATCCAATGAATTGGCGGTTTTCAACAAGAGTCGATTCTAAGAGTACTTTCGGTTCACTGGAAACAAATCTGATGTCCATATTCAAAAATCCATTAGCCATTGTCATAGGGAAGTAACAACGTCAAGTCAACCCCCTAGTACCAATTTTCATGCATTCATGTCCAGCGACCCAAATAGCCCCCTAACACCAATGTTCATCCAAATCCGCAAACTCAATGGTTTTTTTTTTAATTTATGGTTGCCATATTGGATCAAACATTTTGAAATTTCGATTTTTTACCTTGAATTCGTATTCAGCGACCCAAATAACCTCTTAGTACCAATTTTCAATGAAATTCATCTATAGTAGAACGTTCCACACATTTTGGGTCTACTTTGTGATTTTCGGTCTACACAGGGAAGGGGTTAACTCAAGCTCAAATTAACTCTAACCAGGCAAAATGAAGAATTTTATAAATATTTTTATGTTTGTTCTTTTTTTAACGGCAATATGGCATTGCACGTGCTCGAGCCAAAAAAAGTCAATTGTATGTCCGCTTTATACAATCCGTAGCCTCAATTATTCATGGATCACGATGCTCTTTTTAAATTTAAATTTTGTTTAAGTCAGTTTTGCTGATATTGAAATTAAAAACCAGATCTATTAATCTAATGAATATTAAATGTCATAAGATGTCTGCAGCTGTGCACTCAAATCTTATGCATGACGAGTGAGACCAAATATGCTACGTTCTTAAATCATTTGGCTTATGACTCTTTTATACATTGCGGTGATAAACTTGTTAATTATAACATCACTCGGTTTCCCCATTGTTATCTGTAGTCCAAGGTCAACTTACGTGATAACTCAGTAAAGTCTAGCATTATCTATTATTTTGCATTCAAGGAAGTCAGCTCGCTAAAACAGAAAATGCATTCTTGAAGGCTTTTTCGTAAATTTTAACTAAAAAGTAATAAACTTTAAGAAAATGAATTCAAAGCTTTCAGCTTCTTATAAAATTCTTATAGTAAAATAGTTAGTTGTCTTTGGAAAATATAAATGCTGCATATCTTTTCTAATTCTATTGAAGTAAAAAAATGGAAAATATTTTAATGTTTCCTTCACGTGATAATCTTGATACTCATTTCCTGAATGAAGTTCGCGTGAATCGTGTGGAGATTCCGGATATCTCGCTGAATGATCCGCGAGCAAGAACAGTTTGAATGAAATCGTATAACGAAGAAACGGCTCGTTAAATTTCAGAGTAAGACTAGTAAAAACTCGTAGTGGGAGTGAGTCTGGTTTGTTGTGCAGATGATCATCAGAAAATAAAAGAGTTAACTGTGAGGCGGCAAAAACAGGAAACTAAAAAACCTAGGGAGTCGAGAAATGATGAATGGAGTATAGAGAAGACAAAACTTTTAAAAACCCGCTTCTTCGAAAGAAAAGGGATGAAAGGTGTAAAGGGACGTTAACAGAATAAAAATAAGTAATTGGTAGTTTTTTAAAAAGAAACGAACGTGAGCCACATACGAGATTACTAATTCATGGATCGGTTGATAAGTGTATGTCAAGCTATGACTTAGAGGATGTAATCCGTTTACTATCCTCGGATAAAAAGAGGGTCTGATAGAGATAAAAAAATTTCTTTGGTAAATTCATATGTGAAAAGGGAGAGGAAGCCTGGAAATTTACTTGTTGATTTTACTTTTTACTAAACAAATTTCTTCGAGTCAGCGAAAAACTGAAGATAGTTTTATTTATTGGATTTTAATTTTTGCACTAATTTTTGAGAATAATAATAATTGTTCTAGGATCCCTTCTTTTGAATTTGCACGGAAAGACTTTTAAAAGGAGTGAACTCATGAGCAAAAATATATATAAATGACGAATTTCCGCTGAAGAGATGTAAAAACATAATTAATAACTTAAACAGCTTGAAATAAGAATGGTGAAAATTTATGATAACTTTATTTTGACCCCATATATTTTAATAAAACTCGAGCATTTTGGAGGAAATTCTATTATATTCTTCGGAAGAATAATGTTTAATTCGTTTCTAAATTTTGCACCATTTTGTCGATTTATGAAATGGAAAGGAATAGACAAACATATTATACAAATGATGTCATTAAGTGAAATTTAGAGCAACGTTTGTGCTGTTGTTTCTCAGAGCGATGACCCTTTTACCAATTTGGTTTCATTGGATCAACGTCGAGTCAAAGCGAACTGTGTCATAACTGTCATACATTACACGAATCTCACATTAGCAAGTAGACACTCCGTAGAACGACTCTCTCTAATTGGCAAATGACCATAGTCCTGTCAGTATATAGGAAGTCCGAGTCGAAAGTTTGAACTCCTTACCTAAATCGATTACGTGCATTAATTTCACCACTCTAATTTTAAAATTGGCCTTTAAATTGGGTTCAGTCATCGAAAAACAAATTAAAAAGTGTTGCATGGACTATATAAAGTATAAACGTTTAAGTATATAGTGTATTAAAATAGTATACAAAACATCAAACTCTTAAAAGGAACTTGACCATGTGATTACTATTATTACAGTACGGAAATATAATTACAATTTCCACTGAATCAAGAATATCACAGTTTGTAAAGTCGATTGTCCTTGGATCGAAACGAGTCTGGGATCCAAGAGCACTTTAGTGTCCATTTTAGGTCCGTATTATTTGATGATTGATTCTTGTGCAGAATGCTCTCCTGATTCCGAATATATCGGAAGCACATAGCAAATTCCCGGTCATTTTGTTATTATTTGACATTCTCTGTGTTTAAATAAAAAACTTCATATCTCTGAAAGTTATAAGTTTTGAAAATATTTTTTCATAATCATTTGAAGAAGTGTAATATGTACAAATTTTATTAATGCTGTATGTTGATTTAATTGATATTTTTCGAGAAAAACAATAAAATAGCGTTTTAACGAAAACCCATTTCTACAGCTACTGTAGAACTGATTTTTCATTAAAACGCTATTTCATTGTCTTTCTCGAAAAATATCAATTAAATCAACATACACTATCAATAGAATTTGTGCATATCACACTTCTTACAATTATTATTATTATATCATTAAGCCGTTTCCCTTTCGGGGTAGGCGTGAATTGCTCGGTTGGATAGTAGTAATGTGATATATATATATATATATATATATATATATAACAGTGAATGCAATTTTCTTTTTATTTTCATCTTCAAACCATGGCATTTTTTCTCGTTTTTAATGGGAAAAATTAGAAATACGCTGAATGAACACAGGAAGAATGTATTTCCTACTGTGTTTTGTAAACTTCTCAGTCTGTTCTAGGGCCTATAGAAACTTTCTTTTGTTATTATATTCCAATAAACTTAGTAATTTCACAGATCAATATTCATAAAAGTTATCATTGAAAAAGTGACGCTATATCCAAGATTGCTATTGTCTTATTTTAATAATAAATATTATAATATCAAATTTTACAACTAAAAGTTTCTCGGTGTAATTAAAACTGAACCAGGATGATGCACAAACACCTTTTCTAATTCCCACTATTTGTTCCGAAATTCGGAAGAAGAATTCAATCACCGCTATTCATACCTTTAATTGGTACTGGAAATTCGGGATGCGTAGACACTAAGAGGTGCAACCACATATTATATTCTACCTTTCATTATTGATTTTACAACTGGATAGTAGGAATGGTTATCCACAGATCAAATTTCCTCGACAACGCTATCAGATTTCCAGACAACTGAAGTACGCAAATCAAATTTTTCCCTTCATTTGCTTCGACGAGTTCGTAAGTTGAAGAAATAAATACATCATCCCCGTTTCTTTACAGTTCATGAATACTACTACCTTGATTTATCAATCTTTATGAAGCACAAATGGTGGGTGCAGACACAATACCTTTCAAAGATGGGAAGAAAATTTGCAGGAGGGATAAAACACCGTATAGCTCTTTCTCGTTTCTTTTGAAATGAAATCAAACTTTTTTTTTATTCCTCACTAAGCTCTATTGAGTCGTGAAAAGAAGAGTTGAAAAAAAAAGTTCTTTCAAATATATTTTTGGCTACTTTTTGTGTGTTAAATAATGTTGCTCATTGCTACTAGGATTAAAATAATGCAAAAAAAAAAAAATTTTATTTTCAATCTCAGTGAATTTATAAATTATATAAATGAATATTGCTAATCTAAATACAGTTTTAAAATCCACAAGAAATTCATTTCTGTGAAAATAAAATTTTATTTTCTAATAGTCTTGTATGCATACAAGGAAAATTTTGATGAATACAACATGGCCCTGCTAATTCTTGTTCCTTCTTGGAAAAAATTCTTCATTTTATAGAAAAAAAAATGATTAGACATTTTTTAACATAATTTACTTTTTTTCTCATGATTGCGAGTTTTAATATACTATTCAATGTAACAATTTTTCATTAAAAAATATGAAAATGAATTACATATGTTGTCAATAAATCCTTTCAAAAATATTCGAAAATATTGTGAATTCACTATATATTATGTATTTACTTCAGCTCACTTCACCAGGATTTCACTTACTCACAGGCATCAAATGAATTTGTTTTCTCAGAGAGGGCGGTTTTTTTCGACTTAGAAAGACTGATACTTAGATCATCAAGTTGATATTTCCACCTTATACCAAAAATCTGATCTCCAGAAAATCATAGAGACTATAGAAACGCCAATCAATACGTCTTGTTGTAACGAACAACTTTTTGAGATACAGTTGTGTTCTATTTCAAATATTAAACAAGTTTTCCTTATATAAACGAACTAAAATTCTTTTGAATTTTATAAATTGCTATTGATAGATCATGAGAGGTCCATGAAAGAGTTGACAATATGTAAATCATAAAAAAAATAACAAATGATATATTATTCTTCATTACCAATGTAAAAAAGTTTAACTCGTATAAAGAAGGTCAATATTTTAATGTATCACGAATATGGTTTTCTCCTTTTCTCGGCGTGAATTGGAACAGGAAAGTAGTTCTTTGTTGATGGTGAGGTACTTTACGGGCCAACGCCGATAGAGTGCACTTTACCGTCCACAGGAAAAACGAAATACAAATCTAACGCTAATTTCAGGGTACAATTTCCCTGCAACAAAAATTAGTCTCGGTAGTGTGAATGTTACCATTACACAAAGTATCTCGTTTCCCTCTGACTTGGTTAAGAAACGTCACCTGCCGCCAATTCTTTTAACAGTTTTGCGGCAAAAACAATAGACAATTGTTTTGTGATCTAACTTCAAGCGAGATGGAACCCTATTTCGAAATTAGGTGTAACAAAATTCATCCCATAGTTTTTACTGTGTCCGCGGTTGTGTTAGCTCGGCGTTCGGTAGAGGTCGTGACGCATCCGCTTCTGGTTTACATTCTGGAGTGTCGATTTTATTATCCTGATTGCGAGTCTGAATCACTTGTGGATATTCCACCAGATTATAAAATTATGGTCTACCTGACTATAAAGAAAAAATTGTGAACAGTACTTGGTATTATCTAGGAGATCAAACTGACTACCTAAATTTTGACACACCAAGTTCAAGTGTCAATTTTTCTCCGTATAGGGCACGCGTCTGTCGGATCTCGCGCTTCGTACTCGGACATTTTATCCTTGCATTCGGAATGTTTAAATATTACTTGTATCGAGAACATCTCTTCCAGGTCCCAGTTTTTTTAGGCATCTTAATATTCTTAATTTTCAAAATAATTTGGAAAAGTTAAAGATGAAATTGCTCAAAGCTCTGCAGACTTTAGGGTGCACATTCTCATTGTGAGACTTGCGCTTCATCTTCGATTTTCGACAGCAATTTTTGAATTTATATTTGTACGTTTTGGCTGCGAGCCATTTAAGAGGAAATAAGTTGATTCTTAAAATCAGTACGTTTCTCCGAGAGCCCATTAATAGAAAATAAGTTGATTCTTAGACTGTCAAATCAGTACGATTGGCCGAGAGCCCATTAATAGAAAATAAGTTGATTCTTATACTGTAAAATCAGTACGCTTGGCCGAGAGCCCATTGATAGAAAATAAGTTAATCAGTACGTTTGGCCAAGAGCCCATTAATAAAAAAATAAATTGATTCTTAGACTGTAAAATCAGTACATTTGGCCGAGAGCCCACAAGTAGAAATTTAAGTTGACCTTTTGAAGTATTAAAGAGAAGAAAGATCAAAGAGAGAAGTAGCTACCTCTCAGCGTATCAAAGCATCAATTAGTTCTTTTAAGAGATTTAGTTTGTTAAAACTACAAAAAAGGCAAAGACTTAGATTTGAGGGACGTATTTTATCACTAATTAAGTTTGGGATTTCTTTCATTAGAAAAACTAAATGCTAAGTTTAGATCAGATAACAGGGATCATATGTAAATATAGCTCAGAGTAGGCTCTTATGAATAAAAACCTGTTTATCGCAAAGAAACTTTATTCTTTCTCCATACGTAACTCGAAATACTCATCAAAATTATTAAGACAATTTAAATATTGTTGAAAAGATGACCTTGCCAAATTCCGGCACTTACAATATATATAATTAAAAACTAAAGGTTAGCAACCACCGCAGGGTCCCACTGGGAGCAACTGTCGTCTAAAAAATGACATCGGCTCCCAGTAGGACCGCAGTAAATCCCATTCATGGCCACGTCTCACAACCGTAATATGGGTGGCCACAGGACACGAAGAAATCACAACGACAGGCCGGCGAAACTGTCGTGTGTTTTGAGGACACGAAGCGACCCAAGGATGAGAGCTTTCTGCATCCATCTCGCAAGTGCCGTGGCATATTTAAACCTTGGCCCAAATATGGGCCGGCCGTCGGACAAAGGCTGGTTCATGGCTTCAAAAAGACCGTGAAAGTACGGTCAGCCCGACTCTGGGCCAGAGATGGCCCGACCGTCGGCATAACATTGTTTTGTACAAGTCAACATGTTGCACCCGACGGTCGGTCAGACCTTGGCCCACATATGGGCCGGACGTCGGATATACTAGGGTTCATTATTTCAAAACGACCGAAATTTGTGTACGAATAGCTGGATTTTTGTGTAGACATATCCATATTCGAACCGAAATTTATCATGTAGAAGTTATTTCACTTATATTCACATAACAGTTAATTTATTTTACATCTACAAGATGTCGCATGAAAATAACAAAAATATTGAGAAAAAAGAGTTGAAAAAATGTTTAATTTCAACTGCTTTGAGCTGTGGCTTATGAGGATGGTTTTTTCATTGACTTTCAATTTTTTAGGTATAGAGTAATGGGTAAGACTCCCGGCTGCTAGGTGATAGATTCTGGTATAGATGTAGGTTCGAAACCCCGTAGCGATAGAAATTTTATTTGTAATATAATGTTCAAAAATGTAATATATGTATTCATTCTGAGCAGGACCATCAACATTTATGGTCAAAATACTCGCAATCAATTATTATTAATTTTTTGGATACCTTGAACCTTAAAAAGCCAAAGTCGGCCCCACATTGTTACCCACATTGTTACCGAGAGTCTTTATACTCTTTGAAGTTTTTATGCAAAAAATCAGACAAAATAGCTCCACCGTTTGGCCTGAATCCTATATTTGCGATTTATACTTGATTTTCAGGGCCCTAAGGCCTCTCTGTCGATAAATAGCCAAGCTGGTAATTTGTTTATGAAAACCGCTCAAATAATTAGTAATTATTGGGAATTTGTATAGCATTGTACCAAAGAGTCACCGGAAAAAACATTCTTGGTTGATTCCATGACAAAAATTGAGCGTATTTATTGAAAAATAGTCATACTTGGAATTTGTTTGTGAAAATTGTTTCAATAATTAATAGTTATTGTGAATTCACAAAGCATCATAGCAAATAGTAATCGGAAAAGCATTCTTAGTTGATTTTGTAAACAAATTGAACCTATTCGTTGAAAAAATAGTCAAAATCCGAATTTATGTATGAAAATTGTTCAAACAATTAATAATTCTTGTAAATTTGTAAAGTATCGCAGGAAAGAGTCGACACATTATTTTTTAATTCCTTAAGCAAATTCAGCCTATTCGCTGAAAAACAGTCAAACACTGAATTTTGTCATGAAAATTGTTTAAATAATTAATAATTCTTGTAAATTTTCAAAGTATCGCAGGAAAAAGTCCAGACATGATTTGTTAATTCCGTAAACAAATTCAGCCTACTCGCTGAAAAATAGTCAAACTCTGAATTTTTTCATTGAAATTGTTCAAATAATTAATAAAATTTGGGAATTTGCAAACATTCTCAGTTGATTCCGTTAAAAAAACAGAGCCTATTAGTTGCAAAATAGCCAAACTCGGAATTTATTTATGAAAATTGTTCAAATAATGAAAAGTTCTTTTGAATTCACAAAGCGTCATTGTAAAGAGTCATCGGAAAGACGTGCTTAGTTGATTCCGAAAAAAGTTAAGCCTATTCGTTGAAAAATAGACAAACTGTGAATCTTGTTATGAAAATTGTTTAATCAATTACCAAATAGCATTCATTTTCAATTAATAATAATAAAAATTATATTTCTCGCACATTTTATACCAAAACTGTGGTTTTCAATAAGCAAAACATTCCTAATCCCGAAAATAACTTTGGTTCATGAATTTGTTTATAACTTAATAACCAATTTCTTTAAATTATTCTCACCCACTGCATATTATGTTTGGGTAGTTTTAGCACAAACATAAAACCTTCTTTAACAAATCTAAACTGAAAATGGTACTTCTGAAAATAATAGATTTAATGCTTTCACGATGATTCATTATGATAAATTTAAATTTAAAATGTAAAGCTTTTTCGGGTTTCAATCATGTGTAAAACTACGAATCTTGCCTTGAGTAGAAAGATCACTAATCCGTTGGGATTGATCAAATGATATGCGGTCCAATATAGACCAAATGTCAAATCTGAGAGTGTTTCCTAGAAAAAGGTGAAGTTTTAATAGTTTTTTTGAGGTAGTGTGCAAGACAAATTTGGTATGTGGTATTCTTTCTTTCCAGAGAAGCAAACTTGTTTTATGTAGAATTGAATTGGATTTAGATGTTCGCAAATGATTTTTTAACTGCAAGAATTTTGGGACGATGTTATTGTCCCTACACCATTTTAAGAAAGCTAAAGATGTTAGTAGCTTAGCTTGAGAAGACCTGAGCTTACTAACAGTGATATTTTTAGTAAGAAAACTCTCCCCGTAGAGTTCTTTAATAATAGATTTAATGCTTTCACGATAATTCATTATGATAAATTTAATTTTTAAATTTAAAGCTTTTTTGGATTTCAATCGTGTGAAAAACTACGAATCTTGCCGACGTTTCGTTAACATTGCATTTCACTTCTTTAGGGCTGATCTGAAACTGAAGTTTCAGGTTATACTGTTCTTATATAGATTCTCTACGATGCTACGACTTAAAAAATACTTGATTTGCCAATCAAGTTCGAGCAGTCTCCACCATGGGGCGCTCTGGTCAATCATAAGCATCGCAGAGAATCTATATAAGAACAACATAACCTGAAACTTCAGTTTCAGGTCACCCCTGAAGAAGTGAACTGCAATGTTCACTAAACGTCGGCAAGATTCGTAGTTTTGCACACGATTGAAACCCGGAAAAGCTTTAAATTTTAAATTTAAATTCATCATAATGAATCATCGTGAAAGTATTAAATCTATTATCACATAGACTATCCTTTTCCCCCAGTAGATAATACTTATGAAGTTACTAAATAAAAGTAGAATGTCTTTAAAAAATTGACGATGAATCTTTAATAGAGAAAAATTAATTCTCAACAAAAAGTGTTATTGTTATATTACAAAATTTGATATTTTCAGCAAAAACTAATTCACTCTTCAATAAAAAATTGTTGACTTGCGCCAAAAAATACAAATTTTCAAAAAATGAGTTGAATTTTCAACCAAGAAGGATTCTTTAATCAACAAAAAAATGCTCATCCAAAATGTTGAGTTTTCAGGTCATGAAGACTAATGTTTGAAAACAAAGTTGAATTTATAACAAAAAAAAAATGAATTTTCTACCTGAATAATTGAATTTCTCATAAAATAACAAATATTCTTAGCAAAATAAGTGAATTTTCAACTTAAAAAGATCAATTTTCAAGCAAAAAATTAGGTAGCTACATTTTTCGTTGAAAAAATTATTTGTTACAAAAAAAAAAGCATATTTCCGACAAAATCTGTTCTATTTTTAGAAAGAGAAATCAGCTTTTAATAAAAATAATGCATCTTTAAACAGAAACAAAAAAAAACATTTCACCAATTAGGTGAATTTTCGACCAAAAAGATGAATTTTCTATCAAAAAAAGACAAATTTTCAACTATACTCTGTTCCCCGAGAGAAGGTCCTACAGACGCGCATGGGGTTGTGGTTTCTCGATGGAGGATTGTCTTTACCCTTTTTTTTACACGTAGTTTCTTCATTTCTCTTCTCATTGGAATTCAAATTAAATGTTACTTTGCCTTACATTCAGGGTTTATCTGAACGGTTAAGGAGTTCACTTAAAAAATTTAATAATAATGTTTATTTTAAAAACACAAACACTCTTGACAATTATTTATTAAAGAAGAAAGACAGTGATTCCATTGAAAATTTATATGGCGTTATTTCTCTGATTAAATGTAAATGTTGCAATAATGTCTATATAGGTAAAACTGGCCGGAGATTAAAAACTAGAATTGCTGAACACAAAAGAGATTGTGAAGTTGGGAATTTTAACATTTGTCACAAAATTCATGGAAATTTAGGCATTATTTTGATTTTTGTTTTAAGAATATTAGAATATTAGCTACTGAAAAAAATACTTATCAACGACGTATTATTGAGTCAATTTTTATAAACAAATTTCGCAATATTTCTATTAACTTACATACTGAAATTCTAAACATTGATAGAATTTATCAAAGTATTTTAAATAATGTCACATTTTTTATTTTTTAGTTGAAACCATTTTTTCTCATATTTACATTTAAGTTCAGTTTCGCGCGTTTCCTCATCAGTGTTTTCAATGAAAATTCATGTATGTCAACGCTCATTACATATGGTGCCTTACTGAATCTCCATATTGTCAATTTTTTTCGTCCTTCCTAACCATTATAAAAATCTCTCTTTCTGTATTTTAAGATATAGTTTGTAAATAGAGTGAAGTCTCTTTAATTTTTTCGAGACTTCTATAACAAATTTTTAATGTTTTCCAAATTTTGGACTCAAATTTTGGCTTGCATTATTCGAAATTGACATTGGTTTCTATGTTTCTTTTCGATGTTTGTTTTACTCTTCGAAATTGATCTTATCTCAGGTACAAATTTACATTAATTATTCTTTTAATTTTTTTTCTGTTTAATATTGCTAACTTGAAATATGATTGTATTTAGGTTTTAAAAACCTTTTGAAAAAGGTACGCAATTTTACCGAAACGTATGTAAAGGATGGAGAAATGAGTTTTTTAATTAATAAATTCTGAGTTAGAAAGATGTTTTATGGCTAATTTTTATTTAATTTTTATGTGGACCATAAGACATAAAAACTGTACAGTTTAACATTCTTAAGCATCGTCGGTCGAAGAAAAGGATTGATTTGGTACTTGTCAAATCATTTTACAAAAAACCACAACCGTTGTTCAACAAAGCTATTTAACGAACTTGACCTTTCTTTTGCGGCTCTTAAAAAGTATGCTAAAGCCCAATCCAATTCCATAATTCTTTCAAAAGTTATTGTGCCTTCAAACTTCAGACTACTGCTACAGAAAGAAGGACACCCTCATAAAACTAAGACCCGCTTTATTTCATTTGATTAAATTTCAATTTAATTTTTTTAACATAAGTAATTCAATAATTCGCACTTTGAAACGCTTTAAAATTGCAAAATAGCGACGCAAAAATGGTTTCAAACTAAATTAAAAACTTTTATAAATCTTAGTTATTGTCTACCTAAGTATAAACCCAAAACTTTAAGAATTTAAATTAAACCTTTCGAAAATGAATTCACTTTAGAAGGATTTTAAATAAAACATTTATTTGTATCTGAATATTTATTTAGCGAACTGTCTACCATTACGGAAAATTCCATGATACTAAACCTAGCGCTATACTTGACCGGTTGGTTTTACGGAAAACTCGGTAATACTAATCAATGCCTTTATTTAGAAACTTTCGAAAGGGCCTAATGGTTAAGCATGTAAAAATGACCACCGCACGTGCACGTATCAAGGCTATATTCGCACCATTTGAAGGGTCGGGGAACAAAAGAGCCTAAACCCGTTTCTCCAAAATTTTCAGGACGCCAGAAAAACGTTCGCTCGGTAACCCTGTGAGATAGGGCCTTGCCTGACTTTGAGGAATTTAAAAAAAAATGAAATTTTTTTTCAATTTTTTCAGTTTACATCCTCGAATTGTCATTTGGTTGAGGAGTCCAAAAATGTGTAAAAGTTAATTTCGAAAAATTTGTGGGATAGGCCCTTTTGTTCCCCAACCCTTCATTTAGCATCTATGTGAATACAAATTTCTGCAAATGTTAACCTTAAAATTTCATTTTTTGGGAGGGCAAAAGAAAATCAAAAAAAGGAATTTTTCTCGTAAGCGGATGAACCGATGTTGAAGAAAAAAATATATGTTATAAAGTTCAGTGAGACCAATAAAAAAATGGTGACGAGAAATTCTGAATATAAAAATACGGATGCAAAATTGGTTTAAATTTAAAAAAATGAGGTTATACTTTAGAGTTACACCTCCAATTTTTTTTAATATCCTTAAGTTTTTTACTTCATTATATTTATTTCAAAAATTAATCGCAGTGGGATGTCATGAAATAGACACCAACTTGCGGCATGATTTGGGTCTGATACGGGCGCAACGTTTATATGCTTATATCTTGCTACGCACTTTTCGCTTATTATTATCCACAGATTTTGGACATTAAAAATAATAGTCAAAAGTTGAGCCCGTATCAGACCCTAATTAATGCCATAAGTTCAAGCCTGTGTGGCATAAAGTTTCCTAAAACATTAACCTTGAAATCGCATTTTTTGTTGAAGTTATAGAGGGGTAAAGGAGAATCAAATAAGTAGTTTTTCTCCAAAACAGCTTCACCGATTTTAATAGAATGAATATATGTTCTGAAACCCAATGAGGCAATACAATTTTTTTCCTAATATTTTGGTAAACAAAAAGTTCTAAATTTTATTTGGAAGTTTGAAATGTTTTTAACCATGAGGTCTCACTTCGAATAATTTGGGAACAAATATGTTGAATTGGACAACCTGAAGATATTTTTTAAATGAAAATTGAAGGTGTCATTAAAACATAACCTCAACACAAAATTTTGAAAAATTATAGAATTTCTTTTATCCGCATTTTTGGGCAGAATTTCTTGAAATTTTTAGTTGTTATTACGAGAGTCGAAATATAGGCTCTACTTTGACGCTCTTTGCTCTCTCATTTCGAGGGGCTAAGGTTTCAAAGTAGAGGCTATTTCAATGCAATTTTTGCCCCTACATTGGCTCTCTAATGGGCACAAATTTTCAATTCTTCCACTTGAAGCATCAAACTATATGCTTAGTTTTTGCTTCTACTTTACCACTCCACATTCTACCTTACTGTATAAAATAAAATTATTTGACGAAAGATTAACAAAAGTAGAGTAAGATAAGAACATAGCGACATTTGCGCAATATTTCAAGTTATTTTGCATAATCATTCAACAACAATTTCTTAATAAACGTTGAAAACAACATGTATTATTAATTGAATAAATGAATGAAGATACAAAATAATTTGGGTTTTTTCATTCTTCAAAATATCCTGAGTTTTATGCAACCTAAAATGAAAATTTCTATTTGTTGTTAAATAAAGATGCAAAATGTTACGGAATCATTGATAATTCAATAACGCATTGTTTTCTATCGTTCAGCTACCAGATCAGGGCAAACTTCTTTCCTCTTGGAGCCATTTCGATATTATTACTTTATTATTTATTAGTTAAGGCCATGTGACGAGTGGGTCACGTGACCAAGCTAGTTCTAAATTTTTCATTGTAAACTTACGTCCAAAAAAAATAAGATATCGCGCTTAAAGTTTGGGAAATGAAAGAGGGGACACTTATATATATATATATATATATATAATTGAAAAAGTATTTTTTAATCTTTCCGCAAATAATAATTATCTGAAGTAGTCTGTATTCCATCCCAATTGCTTTTTTTTTTGTCCAACTCTGTATTTTAAAAATATTATGCATACTTTATGTTGGTGTTTTTCGCTGGAAATTATAATTATGTGCCACATTACCCCGAATGCTATGCTTCGCGTTCCAGGTCATCCCAAATATACTACCCTGACCAAAAACATAGAGCTACTTCATATTGCCCCATGTCTTCTGACCGAATTTTTCGTACCACATATTAGCTTAAATTCACGGCCCTGCCAAAAAATATAGAACCGATGTGCCAGATTATCTCATGTGTCACGTTACCTTATGTACCATATTACCTCATGTAACGTATTTCCCTATGCAAACTGTCGGACCATATTCCATATGACCCCGCGTCATATTACCGAATTTTTTTTTGTCGCAGTGAAGACATACACCCTTTGTTATCTTCCCTACATATCTTTCTAAAAAATATAGTAGAATATTTTACCAAGAACATAGACTCAAATTTCTTGTAATATATGTTTATGGAAAAAATAATGCATATTCTAGTTACTAGTCTAACAAAACACACTATCAAAATGTTGAAAAACATATATTTATTTTACTAAGATAGTGGCTCGCACGCGCGCAGGGGGCACATCTCCCAAGTTCTATATAATAATCCCCTTTTTTCGAAAAAAAAAATTAGGAAGCATAATTCCTTTAACATTGTAGTCTCTTTTAGGCTACGAAAAACTCGTAACATTGCGTTCTTTTCCATAAATAAGCTAAATCTGAAATGATGCTTTACGTGTAAAAATAAGGTTTCTTCACAAATCCTGTAATTTTTGGGGAGTCCGGTTTATCGCCATTAAAATTGCTGATAAAGCTTGCGAGATGTTCCTCAGAACAAAATTCCCTCATGTCCTCAATATTACCACATGGGTATCATGAAATACGAACCTACATACTTCAAGAAATGTAATACTGACTTTCTTCTTTCAGAGTTGAATTCACAGTTTGAATGTTTACCT
Source organism: Andricus grossulariae (assembly GCA_011634705.1). Taxonomy (NCBI): domain Eukaryota; kingdom Metazoa; phylum Arthropoda; class Insecta; order Hymenoptera; family Cynipidae; genus Andricus; species Andricus grossulariae. Next base: position 5,306,579 of record JAABKJ010075445.1, read on the forward strand.
AATGGCGACCCTATTCCTGGTATGCCTCGTTTTAAAGCTGTTTATTCTTCTGAAAGACACAATTCTCCTGAGATCTCTCTTCCTCCTGCCGAGCCTCTTCTTAGTGTCAGGTACAGGTCTCCTCTTCGTATCAGGTCCAGGTCTCCTCCTGCAAGGTCTTGTCTTCCTTCCAGGTCCATAGCTCCACCTTTAAGGCTACCTTCTTCTGACGGAAAGGGATGTGGACTTGAAGAACTTAAATTTATTCGCCTCATTCCGAATTCGAATGCGCACCGATTATTCGAACTTCGAAGATACACTTTTCGTGCTCACAAATCAATTGAAATAAGAACAGGATACAATGCATATGAGCCTATTCCAACTCAAGAACAAATTGTATTATCAACATCCGATGGTGAGGTATTTGCAATATTGAAGGGTCATGATGTTCTTATGGGGATATATGCTTATACTGCTACTACTCGAGACAAAAGACGGGGTAAAATAAACATAGAAAGCGGCAGGGTTACCCCATTGACCCGAGAAGAAATTACTGGAACTCCAACAGGTTCCCGCCGTCCAATAAAGGGAAGTTTTAGAGTAGAGCATGTCCATGTAAACTAAGACGTTCCCGATTGTCATCGTCAGCCTCTAAATTGCTACTACTGCCGGACTCATCCTTAAAAGCATCTTCAGACTCTGATGAATTCTCGATTTCTCTTGGTCTCTCAATTTTATCAAAAATTTTGAGTTCTTGTCGACTGAGAGTATCATCAGCGCCTTTTTCGTCTTGAATATCAATCAGGAGTTTCTTATTCTGGACTCTCTTGTCACATTTGCGAAACCCTTGCTTGGTGCTACGTAGTACCTCCAGCATTTCAATTTTGAACTGCGTTTTTTCTACTGGACCCGGAAAATAAGGACTCTTCTGCGCAGCCACTGAAAAAAGGGAAGTTTAATATAATGAAACATTTACTCGATTATATAGATGAGTCTATAATGAGACATAAATAAAAAACATACAATATAAAACATTTGCAACTCGACTGTCCCCAAGTGTTGTATGTTTCTTATGTCCTAATCAAGTGAATTTGGAGACCAGTTGGTCAGTCATAATTGTTTGTAGCGAGCAGTTTAGGAACTCCCTCTGCTTTCTTCCCCTGGTTTTTAAATGTTTCAATTGAAAAAGAGATCCTTGGAATCATATTTTTTAAAGTTTATTATCGAGATCATTCTTATTTTTTTTTATAATGTGAAAAATATAAGGCTTCCAAAAATACATATGCTTTCTGTGTTACTTGATAGGAGCCTCTTGGAAAAAATTGCTAAGCTTAGCTTGTTTTGCAAAAATACGCAATTTGTGTAGTTTTTGCAATCTTTATGTAGTTATTTCGTATAGACCGCAACCGAGTAACACAACGTTTCTCACATATATGGTGCAAAAATGCATGAGGCACTATATACATAAAAATCGTCGTAACGTGCCTCGCACGATTGCTATCTGGGCTTCCTCGATTGGTCAGTGACGCCGTACTCTCATAGCTATACACTCTTGTTGCACAAAAAATGTAATCCTTTCTTTCCTCTTGCATAATTAAGTTCGTAGTTTGAGTGTTTACCTAATGGCGACCCTATTCCTGCTGTTCCTTGTTTCGGAACTTCTTGTTCTTCTGACAGATATTACACCTGAGAGCAGAACTCGACGAAACTCCAGTAGGCCTTGTGATGAGGCGATTTTCAACTGTCAAACTGCATTTAAGTAACTCCTATTACCGGCTCCGGGAGCTGAAAAAACCTCCGAGCTCAGAATTCATAATAGTCTATACATTTCTGTTCGTGCATAAACTCGGAGCGGAGGTCCAACTGCACAAGGGCACTTTTGGTATTGTTTAAGAAATGTTTATTTATAATTCTACATTTTTTTGGTAAAAGTCATCGAGCGAAACTGTTTTCGTCTAAATGTCGTCTGCCAGTCTACGGTATCGAGATCGCAAAGCATAGTCTTTTATAGGAAAGAAAGAGGGGGAAAGATTATCTAGATAAGCTTTCCTTGTCTAACTAGTCACACCCTGCATGCATGCCGCCATCTTGATCGTGCATGGAGGAAGTACCGATCAAGACGTGAGACGAAGAAAAGCAAACTACTCTGTCTCTGTCATGTCTCCAGAGGACCTTAGAGTAAGCCACCATATTGGACAGGGGGCTCTAAAAAAAAAGAACGAATTAGAGGGAGAAGCAAACCACCAATCGCCAGACTTCAATAAAAACTTCTCAAAACCCTTTTCCGGAGGCCGTCTTACCTTGAAAACAATTCCAAGAAAGCTTCCTTTAAAAATACAAAAGAGTAAGCGATACAATGAATCCGCAATGAATCAAGCGTACCGGTTCTCGCCTTTAAGGAGTTTTACTCTCAGAATTTGCGCGCTCACGTCCATGGTATAGGAACTTCCGTCCGCTCTTCTCCACGTCCGTCGGCTGCCAGGAGGTGTCGACCACGCTAACCAATGGGCTGCGCTGCTGACGCCATGTTGAATGGTAGTAGTCGCGAGAGTTTTGAAGGCGGGACTCACATCCGCACTTCACCCACGTTGTGCAATAAAAATTTTGCGCTTATCTGCCAATACGGTTTTAGAGTCACGTGACCTTAGCGTTTACCGTATGCTACGAAACGATATGCAAAAACTCCCTATTACGGTCTTAGAGTCACTTGACCTTAGCATTTACCGTATGCTACGAAACGATATGCAAAAACTCCCTAAAGTCGTATGCAGTTGCAGTACCATGTGCTAACCTTCCTGACTGCTGACATTTCCACCTATCTACGTCATGCCACAAAACTCACTATTCCGCGAAATATTTGAGTCATTTTTTGATTCTATAATATCGATTTTTAGTAGGCAAATTGTCGTACGCCGACAAAAACACTTGAAACAAACTGATTGCATGCATGCAGACTAACGGACCGCGACTTTTTCAACTGCGCAATAAGCTGAGACCGCCTGAACCGTTTTCACTTGGAATGCATCATATTAATAACAGTAATATACGCGATTGACTACTCACGCACTCGGCCCTTCCGAGGCGAGAGTCGCAACCGTCTCTCGTCCTTCGAGCTGAGAAACTGCAGGGTCCAGCAGTTCTAGGAATGTCGGAGGTATTTATTATTGATTTCAAATCACCCGCGTTTTTCGGCTGAAAAAGTAGCGACGGCGGCGCATCGATACAAGAACGGGGCAGCCAATGACCGTCGTTGATAAAAATAAACTGCCCACTCGCGGTAAGGGTGGAACCCCTGCAGCATTAAAAATAACGAATCCCTACGTTTCAAGGACGCTGAAATGTTGCAGACTTTACTGAACCTGGAAATGTCGGCATTTTTTTCAAGTCAGGGTATTTTGTCGAAAACGTGCTTAAAATTATTTTAATTCGTTATGTAAAATTAAATAACAATCTTTCTTTATTTGTGAAAGTAGCTTAATATTAGTGGATTTAAATATTTTGATGAAAATTAGTTGCTTTTTTTCGGTTGGAAATTAATTTTTTAACTGAAAATTGAACTATTCTAAATTTGGGTGAAAACTGACATTTTCAGTTAAAAATTCAAGTATTTGGTTAAAAATTCGTTCTGTTTGGTATTCAATTAATCTTCTTTTCTTTTGACTGAAAAATCTTTCTTAGTTGAAAATTTGTACAATCTTTTTGATTGAAATATCAACTATTAAATTTTTCGTGGAGAATTCATCTTTTTTTGGTTAAAAATTTAACTATTTGGTTGATAATTCAATTTTTTGCTCAAAATTAATTTTTTTTTTTAAAGATTCATAATTTTAATTGAAAGTTCATCTTCGTGGTTTAAATTTACCTATTTCTTTGAAAATTCGTTTTTTATATTGAAAATTAATTTGTTTTACTGAAAATTTAACTAATCTAGTTGAACATATTTTGTTGAAAATTCGATCTTTTTTTTGCTGAAAATTAATTTTTTTTACCTGAAAATTTAACTATTCCTGTGGAATATTTCATCATTTTATTTGAAAATTCATCTCATTGGTTGAACATTAACTTTTTTAACTGAGAATTCAACTAGTCAATTTTTAGTGGAAAATGAATCTTTTTTAGTTGAAAATTCATGTATTTTGTTTTAAATTCAACTATTCCTGTTGAAGATTCATCATATTGGTTGAAAATTCATCACTTCGGTTGAAAATTTAACTATTTTGTTTAAATACCTTTTTTTATTGAGTGATAATTAATTTTTCAACTGCAAATTCAACTATTCCATTTTTGGTTGAAAACAGAACATTTTTATTTCAAAATTAAACTATTTGGTTGAAAATTAATCTTTTTTAGTTGAAAATTGAAGTAGAAGTAGTAGGGTTGAAAATTCATGTAAATTGTTCAATTATTCCAGTTATACTCAAATACAAACTAAATTTGAAGTATAGGAAGATGAAATAAAAATTTGTTTGAATTATTATTCAAATTGATGGACTTTAGGGACGAATTCAGGAAATGAATAATTTTTTTGAGTATTATTTATTTCAAACCTTTCTAAATCAAATATATTAATTGAATCGCTAGAAACTTGTATGATTAATAAATTACTTATCCTATAATAAAGGTACTTTAAAAAAAAACAAAAAAAAACAGTTATTTAATTTCACATATTGATAGTAATATTTTTACACATTTAGATATTCACAAAGACTGAAAAAATATTATTTATAATAAAGTCGCGAATACTGAATACTGCGATAATCAGTGGTACGGAAAAAATTTGGAGATGCCTGGAAAAAACTTGAAATTGTCAGGCAATTTTTTTCCAGAATTCGAGTAGGCACCCTGGTCTAGAAAATTGATAAACGGTGTAAAATTGCTAATTACTGCGAGAAAACAAAGGTCTGTGAGCACGAAATCTGAACAAAATTCTGAATCACTTGCTCGGTAAAACGTGTAAAGTGTGTCGTTTTATTTTGCAAAGAAACTTGAGAATGAAGTTATTTTTGAGAGTGAAGTAATCAAAGTATTTTGGGACTAGAGCACGTTTCTTTTTGTAATTTTGTATAGAATGAATTCAAAGAGAAGTTAAGTTATGAGGTTGTGAAAACAGTGAAAGATCCTGGATATAATTTGCTGCAAAGAATTTTGAAAACAGCTTTTACCAAACAAATGAGTCGGGAACGATACTAAGCATCAATTTTACAAGTCGTTCGAGGCAGTAATAAGCTACTCATAGAACAGAACACAACTATTGTAAGAAATATGTAATAAAGTAGGCGATCGTACCAAGTTGATTGGATTTTATTCGTTTAAATTTTTTCCAAGATTTCCTCTTTATTAAAGATTCTTTTTTCAGGTCTGATTAGGTTAGTTAGGTTTTAAGTAGTCATTTTAATTTCATTGTAAGTTTTTCTAATTTTTAGATCTCCAATTTTAGATGGTAATTCGCTAATATTTTTCATTTGAAAACTCATCTGCTTCTCAGGAAATTTGTCTTTTTGGCTTGAAAATTCAACATTTTTTATGAGATTTTTTTTCTTTATTGACTGAAAAGTCTTGATTAAAAATTCCTCTTTTTTGTTTAAAAATTTATTTGTTTTGGTTGAGGATTCAACTAATTTGTAGAAAAATTATGATGAAATTTCATTTCTTTGGTTGCAAATTAGTTTTTTTTTTATTGAAAATTAATTTTATTAAATTTCAATTTATCTACTCCATTTATTGTCGAAAATTGATATTGGTTATAGAAATTTAATCTTTCTGGTTGAAAATTTAACTATATCGTTGAATTTTTTCTGTTGATTACACCGGCACACAAAAAAAAAGTGGTCTGCCCGGCGGACTACACGGACATATCTATATGTTTTTGGGGTCGCTGAATCCGAATCCGGGGTCCAGATACCCAAATTAGCTCGTATTTTTCCAAACAACGTAAAAATAGACGTAAAATCTACGAAAACAGCGATTTTTCTTGTATATTTTTACGAAAAAAAAAAAAAATATATATCTTCATGCCCGGTGGACTTAGCCAGCATATCTATATGTTTTTGGGGTAGCTGAATCCGAATCCGGGGTCCAAATAACCCAGTTGGCTCATACTTTTCCGAAAAACGCAAAAATAGACCTAAAATCGACGAAAACAGCGATTTTTCTTGTATATTTTTGCAAAAAAAAGAGTCTTCATGCCCGGTAAACTAAACAAGCATATCTATATGTTTTTGGGGTCGCTGAATCCGAATCCGGGATCCAAATAATCCAGTAGGCTCATATTCAAGAATGTTCTAGAAGCTTAGCACGGACATAAACCACTTTTCTAGAAAAATTTAGCACGGACACGAACCACTACATCTAGAATCTTCTCGATGTCGGTATGGCAGGAATCTATAATTAGAACCCGCCTTACTCATCTACTATAGTAGAGTTTTCAATTAAAGAGAATTAACTTTCAACCAAAAAATATTTAGTTAAAAAATTAATTTTTAACTACAACAAAAAAACGAATTTTCAATAAAACATTTTAATTTTGTACTAAATAGTTAAATTTTCAAGAAAAAAAAATTTCAGTCAATAAGATTAGTCTAAAACAGAAACCGGCGAATATGAATTTTCAACAAAAAATTTAATTTATAACCAATCAGTAGAATTTTCGGTTAAAAAAATAAATTCTTAAACAAACAAAAAAGGAAGAATTTCAACTAAAATTATTAATCTTACACCAATAAAATGAGTTTTCAATTTGAAAAGATGAATTTTTAACGAAAAATTGAATAGTTAATATTTCACAAAAAGCTTTTATTTTAAAATAATAAACAGTTAGATTCAAGAAACAAAAACTATTTTGTAACAAAATACTTGAATCTTCAAGTGAAAAAGATTAATTTTCAAACAAAGAGTTGCATTTTTACCATAAAAATATGAAATTTCTACAGAAAGAGATGAATTTTCAAACCAAAAAGATGAATGTTCAACAAAATAGTTGAATTTTCAAAAAAAATAATTCAATTTAGAAGCAAATAATAAAATTTTCAACCGAAAAATATGAATTCTCAACCAAAAATGTAATAGTATACTTTTTAACTAAAAAGAATTAACTTCCGATAAAAAATGGTTGGATTTTCTTATTGGATTCTATTAATTCAGTTCGCATTCAAGTGGAAAAAAAGAAGGAAATTGGAAAAAGACTGAAGTCTTCGATAAATAAATAAGAATTTTGAATATTTATACACTAAATAATAACATTCTAAGTAAAAATTGAAGTTCATTGTTAATACTTTTAAAATATTAGGTTAGAAAGCTCGAAATTTTTCTTAAAAAATGAAGATAATTTTCCATTCCGCACTTTATTATTTTTGTAAAGTAATATTATAAATAATAATAAATAATAATGATAAATTAATATTAATTTTATAAACTGGTCTAGTTTTTTGGTTCGTTTTTAACTAATAACGAGGTGGCTGGTGTTTCCAACCACTAAACTACAGATTCCTGTTACCGACATGGTTCTGTTCCATGCTAAAAAACGTGATTCATGTCCGGGCTAAATCTAGAAGCTTCGAGATCGATCTGGAGGGTATTTAAATTAATAAATGAATGATGCAATATCCGCTTTTACACTTGTGATAATTGCAGTGGAATGTTGTTTTTCAATTTTAGGAATCATTTTTCTAAGAAGGAAGTTGGATTTATAATAAAAAATTCATTTGTCTTTGATGTTGCCGACAAACGAATTGTTTAAACATTTATAACTACCTCATAAATATGCGTCACTCGGCTGAGATAATTTCTTTGATATTTTTAATATTAAATTCCTTAGCCGTTCTCTTTAGATTTCATGCCGACAAACAGATTGTTTAAACATTTGATATGAATGTCGCTCATCTGAAATCATCTCTTTGATATTTTGAATAAAAAATTCCTTGGCGGCACAAAATCTAAAAAGAACTGCTAAGGAATTTAATATTAAAAATATCAAAGAAATTATGTCAGAGGAGTGACGCATATTTATGACGTCATTATAAATGTTTGAACAATGTGTTATTGTAAAGCCAAACTTGTTTCTTAGAAAAATGACTCCTAAATTTGAAAAACGATCTCGAAGTTTCTAGATTTAACACGGACATGAACCACTTTTGTTAGCGTGGAACAGAAACATGTCGGTAACATGTCGGTAACAGGAATCTGTGGTTAGAAACTCCCAGTACGATAATTCCTATCCGAGAAATCCGGGATTTTGAAAACGAAGTTTGGCTAGAGGCCCGGATGAAGAAATCGATAAAGAATATAAAATCTTTTCCACAATCAGTAATTTGATTTTTATTTAAACTTTACTAAAAGGAAAGTTGAAATTTGCGAGCGTGAAGTGAAAAGAGCTTTTAGCAGAGGAAATGGATATGAGCTAGGCTGCATGTCACAGCCCCTAAGGACATATTAATGAAAGAGCAAGACTGATAAGAATTTAGCTTTGAATAGGTCACCAAAATTTCTACTTCAAACATAACGTCCAATGGTCAGGCCTCGGATTCACCCCACTATTGACACTATTTCACACTCTTTTTTAGCCTTGACACTATTTTGCTCCTTGTTCGAAAAAAATACTATTTTCTCACAGAATGTCCGCTAATGCCACTATTTCTTTAGTTTTTCATTAAAAATATTTGTCTCCTCTCTGCATTCTACTAATTTTTATGGACTTTTTTCGTGAATTTATTTAGGGGTCATCCAAAGATTTGGATTTTACTTTTAAAAAAGTTGTATTGAACCAAGAAAGACGAATTTCCTATTAAATTGTGAATCCTCAACCAAAATAGTTAAATTTTCGACCAAAAAGATTATTTTTCAACTAATTTTCTACGAAAAAAGATGGATTTTCAACAAGAAAAAAAACATAAATTTGTAACCAAGTAGTTTAATTTTCCACTAAGAATATTAATGTTTGACCAGAAAAGACGATTTTTCAACAAAATATATAAATTATTAACCAAATATTTGAATTTTCAATTAAGAAGATTAATTTTCTACCAGAAAAGACGAATTTTGAACAAAATACATACATTTTTAACCAAACAGTGCAATTTTCAACCAAGAAGATTAATTTTCTACCAAGAAGATTAATTTTCTACCAGAAAAGACGAATTTTCAATAAAATACATAAATTTTTAACCAAATAGTTGAATTTTCAACCAAGAAGATTAATTTTCTACGAGAAAGGACCAAATAGTTGAATTTTTAACTAAGAAGATTAATTTTCGACCAGAAAAGACGGATCCTCAACAAGATACGTAAATTTTTAACCAAATAATTGAATTTTAAACAAAATACGTAAATTTTTAACCAAATAGTTGAATTTTTAATCAAGAAGATTAATTTTCTACCAGAAAAGACGAATTTTCAACAAAATACGTAGATTTTGAACCAAATAGTTGAATTTTCAATTAATAGTTGAATTTTCAACCAAATAGTGGAATTGTCAAACAAGAAGATTGATTTTCTACGAGAAAGGACGAATTTTCTACCAAGAAGATTAATTTTCTACCAGAAAAGACGCAATGTCAACCAAATACGTAAATTTTCAACAATATACGTAAATTTTCAACCAAATAGTTGAATTTTTAACCAAAAGATTAATTTTCTACCAGGAAAGACGCATTTTCAACAAAATACGTAATTTTTTTAACCAAATAGTTGAATTTTCAACTAAGAAGAATTATTTTCTACGAGAAAGGACGAATTTTCAACCCAGAAGATAAATTTTCGACCAGAAAAGTTGAATTTTCAACAAAATACATCATTTTTTAACCAAATAGTTGAATTTTCAACGAAGAAGATTAATTTTCTACCAGAAAAGACGAATTTTCAACAAAATTCATAAATTTTTAACCAAATAGTTAAATTTTCAACCACGAAAATTAATCTTCTACGAGAAAGGACGTCACTACTTTCCAACCGAGCAATGCACGCCTACCCCGAAAGGGAAATGGCTTAATGATATAATAATAATAATAATAACAAGTGGATTATATGTGGATTTCACTAGATTACAAGTGGATTAAAAATGGATTACTAATGGATGACAAGTGAATTACCATGAATTACGCTAGATTACCATGGATCATGTGGATCATATGTGGATTATATGTGGATCGCAGTGGATTACAAGTGGATTACAAATGGATTACAGGGGGTTGCCATGGATTACATATGGATTACTCTGGATTTTAAGTGGATTATATGTGGATTGTACTGGATTACAAGTGGATTACAAATGGATTACAAGTGAATTAGCCTGGATTACAAATGGATTACAAGTGGATTAGAATGGATTACAAATGGATTAGAATGAATTACAAATAGATTAGAATGAATTACCTGTGGATTACTCTAGGTTACAATTGTATTATGATGATTATATGTGGATTACGCTGGATTACAAGTGGATTAGCGTGGATTTGATGTGGATGACCCTGAATTTTCCTTAAATTTAATTTGTTTATTTTCAATAATATTTTTGAGGATCTGAACTTAAAATACGCATTCTAGCGTAAGGTGGTTCTAAGCAAATTTGTAGATATAATTTAAGCCAAAAAATTTAGTTAAATAAAATGTTATTTTTGCTTGTGACCTTTTGTCAAATTCATTTTTTTTTTATTTCTTCTGTCCTTTTTCCAAAAATTCAATTTTTTATTTTTAGTCTTACTTTTGACGATTAAAAGAAAATCTACTGGCCATATCTAAAAATTATTAATAACAAATTTTTAGATGAATTGGGGGAACAACTTTTGTCTATTAATTTTTTCCCCGTTTCTTATGTTGTTTTTCAAAAAAAAAAAAAAAAAAAACATTTATTTTTAATGTTATTTTTTACGATTAAACCAAAAACTACGCATCCTATCAAAAAATGATTCATACCAAACTTGTAGATCGTTTTTGGATGAATAATTTTTGTCTATTCATTTTTTTTTCGTGTCTTCTTGAAAGTCCATCTCATAGTTGAAAATTTAACCATTTTGGTGAAAAATCCTTCTTTTTTGGTTACAAATTTACTTTTTAACTGAAAATTTAACTATCCTAGTTAAAGATTCATTATTTTTATTGAAAATCAATTTTTTTGAATGAAAATTTAAATATTTATTTGAAAATTCGTCTTTTTTGTTGAAGATGAATCTTCTTTGTTGAAAATTCATGATTTTGATTGAAAATTCATGATGTTGGTTGAAAATTCAACAATTTGGTGAAAAATTGATCTACTGTGTAACAAATGCAACGATTTTGTTAACGAATCATTTTTTTTTTAAGATTCTTCATTTTAGTTGAAAATTGATCTATTAGCTTGGAAATTGAACTATTTGAAAATTCTACTACTTTGTTAAAAATTCATGTATTTTGTTGAAAAATCGTCTTTTTAGGTAGGAAATTAATCTTTTTGGTCGCAAATTTAACTGTTCAGTTAAAGCTTCATCTATTTTGTTGGAAACACAACAATTTTGTTTGAAAAACATTTTTTTTTGGTTGAAGATTCATTTCAGTTGAAAATCTATCTTGTAGTTGAAAATTTAACTATTTTGTTAAAAAATTATTTCTTTTTGGTTAAAAATTTATTTTTTAACTGAAAATTAAATTATTCCAGTTGAAGATTCATACTTTCAATTGGCAAATTTATTTCTTTGGTTAAAAATTTAACTATTTTGTTAAAAATTCGTCTTTTTCGGTAGGAAGTTAATCTTCTTGGTCGAAAATTCTCTTTTTTGGTTGAAAACTTAACTATTTTGTTGCAAATTTATTTTCTGTGGTTGAAAATTTAACAATGCCATTTTTCATTGTAAATTTATCTTTTTTAGTTGAAAATTCAACCATTTGGTTAAAGTTCATATATTTTGTTAAAAATTCAAGAATTTTCTTAAAAAGTAATCCTTTTTGGTAATCCAGAGTAATCCTGTGCAAGCCGGAGTAATCTTAGATAATCCAGAGTAATTCTGTGTAATGTGTATAGGTAATCCAGAGTAATCCGCTATACCGTGGAGTAATCCACCTCAGCTGAACCGTATTTTTAGGAGCCCCCCCCCCCTCGACACACTTTATTTAATTAAGAAATATAAAAATCCCATTATCGTTAAACCCCACAATAAGCAATTAATCATATGATAATTAAATAAAAATGAAATAAAATCTGCCTCAACCAGGATTTGAACCAAGGACGCCACTATCCGTGAGTTGAGCGTTAACGAATTACGCCACCGAGGCCTCAGCAGATCCTTTCTTGTTTCTCTGAATATTAGACCAGTAATCAACACTATTTAATATTTACATAAAAAAATTGTTTATTATCCTGGTCGAAAAATAACATCATTTGTTTAAATTTATATTCTGATTCAGTGAAAATTCTTCAAACTGAAGTATTCATTAGAAAAGCTTCACAAGGTAAAGAGATGCAGTCCCGCGTCACCACGTGATACAGGAGAAACAAGAGAGGATCTGCTGAGGCCTCGGTGGCGTAATTGGTTAACGCTCCATGGATAATGGCGTCCTTAGTTCAAATCCGGGCTGAGGCAGATTTTTTCTTGTTTCTCCTAATATTAGACCAGTAATCAACACTATTTAATATTTAACTGAAAAAAAATTAATTAATACCTTGGTCAACAAAATAACATCATTTGTTTAAATTTTTATTCTGATTCAGTGAAAACTCTTCAGATTGAAGAATGAATTAGAAAAGTTTCACAATGTAAAGAGATGCAGTCTCGCGCCACCATGTGATACAGGAGAAACAGGAAAGGATCTGCTAAGGCCTCGGTGGCGTAATTGGTTAACGCTCCATGGATAATGGCGTCCCCAGTTCGAATCCGGGCTGAGGCAGATTTTTTCTTATTTCTCTAAATATTGGTCCAGTAATCAACACTATTTAATATTTACATAAAAAAATTATTAATATCCTGGTCAACAGAATAACATCATCTGTTTAAATTTATATTCTGATTCAGTGAAATTTCTTCAGACTGAAGTATTCATCAGAAAAGTTTCAAGAGGTAAAGAGATGCAGTCCCGCGTCACCACGTGATACAGGAGAAACAAGAGAGGATCTGCTGAGGCCTCGGTTGCGTAATTTGTTAACGCTCCATGGATAATGGCGTCCCCAGTTCAAATCCGGGCTGAGGCAAATTTTTTCTTGTTTCTCTAAATATTAGACCAGTAATCAACACTATTTAATATTTACGTAAAAAATTGATTATTATCATGGTCGAAAAATAACATCATTTGTTTAAATTTATATTCTGATTCAGTGAAAATTCTTCATACTGAAGTATTCATTAGAAAAGCTTCACAAGGTGAAGAGATGCAGTCCCGCGTCACCACGTGATACAGGAGAAACAGGAAAGGATCTGCTGAAGCCTCGGTGGCGTAATTGGTTAACGCTCCATGGATAATGGCGTCCCCAGTTCAAATTCGGGCTGAGGCAGATTTTTTCTTATTTCTCTAAATATTGGACCAGTAATCAACACTATTTAATATTTAACTAAAAAAAATTAATTAATACCTTGGTCAACAAAATAACATCATTTGTTTAAATTTTTATTCTGATTCAGTGAAAACTCTTAGCAGTCATAATAAAATAAGATTTTAGTAGATTCAATGAAATAATCATAGTAAAAACTTAAAACCCATAAATGTGGTCAAATATGAAAAAATGTGAAAAGCTTTGATGCTTCTAAATGACAAAAAACCTCACATATTACTTTACTTGCAAGATTCGACTCTCTTGTACACAACCCGTCAAGTAAGTACTTTTTATACGAGTTGGAGTATATTTTTCCCGCAGTAAATTCAACACACTTATAATCCGAAAATTTACAAATTTATTTCTTTAAAAAATTATTTTTGCTACTCAAGTAAAAGAATAACAACAACGCTTTACTTTAAAACGTAGAGGTTATGTCTCGCATGATTTATTCTGGTTTTACTGAATTGATTAGTGAAAAGTTCGGAATCACTGATGAATCAATGAAATGTCCTACTATTATTTCAATCAGTGAATTATTCACTGATTCATATTTAGAGAGTACACTTTTTTTTTTTTTGAATAAACTGTTCAACATTTCTGCCAGTCTGATGATTCTCGACAAATATCGACCATAAGTTAGTAGTACACTACCGTCGGAAATTATCGGTACGATCAGCGAAAGTACTATTAAAAATCGCTACTGACTTTGAAACGTGATAACTCGTTCCCAAAAGGTGCGACAAATTTTTTTAAATGCCCATTAAAAATCTTATTAAATTATGCGTCGAATAAGCCCCAATAAAGACATGTCTGATATTTTGAAGAGAATACACCACGTGAGAAGTTTTAAAAATTTAAGGAATTTCTTAAATTTTGTACCTTGACTTCAACTTGTGGCATGACCTAGGAAAGTTGTAACAAAAATCTCACATTCACACCACACAGCGTTAAGGTCTTATCTTTAATTCAAGCCAACAGAACTTTAAAAAATCTTCACGGGTTCTCGAGGTACGACTAAAAATGTCCAAGCTTGTCTGCACCAAATTTCATTCGCTTTAGCAGCAAGTCTGGTCATCTGCGGTGATCGCCGACTGAGACGCGAAGCAGATATGCTTGAACATTTATGTCATGTCTCGACAATCCGTAAATATTTTTGAGGTTTTATTGGCTTGAATTAAATATGAGATTTTACAAATTACGTCCTGTCAGTTTCAGTTTTTTTCCATTAGCTTGGTAATTTACAACACGAGTTGAAGTTAAGAAACAAAATCTGACAAATTCTCGGCGATCACCGCTTTCGCGGCCGACAGCAATAATAGCCCACTGAAATTTGAAGATTGAGAATTGGACATTTCAAGACGTATCGCTGGAACCCGTGGAGATTTTTTAAGTTTTATTGGCTTAAATTAAAGATAAGACTTCAAGACATATGTCGTGTCACAAGTTGAATTAGAGGTCAGAAATTCGAAAAATTCTTGCATTTTTTTTAACTGCTCAAGTGGTATATTCTCTTCACAATGTTAAAAATATCTTTAGTAGGACTTATTCGACGTGGAATTTAATAAGCTTTCTATCGGGGTTTTAAAACAATTTATTGCTCATTTTGGGAAAGACTCATAACGTTTCAAAGTCAGCAGTAATTTTTAATAGTACTTTCGCTGATAGTACCGAGAATTTCCGACGGTAGTGTACTAGTTTCTTATGGTCGATACTTCTCGAGAATCATCAGACGGGAAGAAATTTTGAGGAGTTCGTTCTCAAAAACAAAATTTGTGACTGTGATAAATGAGGACAGTGACAAGGATTAAGTTTTCAATCAGTATGAAACTCAATCAGATATACAAATAAAACTTACAAAAAATTTCGAAAATAATAGTACCACGAATATTCATTTCATCTTTTCTCTTATAATGTACATAATACATTATATATATATATAGCAAACGGCCGAGACCCTTTGCCTCAATTTTTACATCAGAAGTTCATTTTCATATAAAATTAATGAAATGTGACAGTATAGAAGTTCATATTATGAAATATATTACCCACGCGAAATAAAATCAACAATAGAATCCAAAACCATCCGTGGGGTCGAGGGTCGAATCGGACCAAATGTGCCCAGAAATCGTGTCTAAACCCTTATAGGGTCCATTTTCATATAAAATTAATGAAATGTGACAGTTTAAAAGTTGACATTATGAAATATATTAACCAAACAAAATAAAATCAACAATAAAATCCAAAATTATCCGTGCGGACGAGAGTCGAATCAGATCAAATGTGCCCGGAAATCGTGTCTATTGCCTTATAGGGTCCATTTTCATATAAAACTAATGAAATTTAACAGTTTAAAAGTTGATATTATGAAATACATTAACCAAACGAAATAAAATCAACAATAAAATCCAAAATTATCCGTACGGACGAGGGTCGAATCGGACCAAATGTGCCCAGAAATCGTGTCTATTCCCTTATAGGGTCCATTTCATATAAAATTAATGAAATGTGACAGTTTAGAAGTTCCTATTATGAAATATATTAACCTGACGAAATAAAGCCAACAATAAAAACATAAATTATCCCTGCGGCAGAGGGTCGAATCGGACCAAATGTGCCCAGAAATCGTGTCTATTCCCTTATAGGGTCCATTTTCATATAAAATTAATGAAAGGTGAGCTTTAAAAGTTGATATTATGAAATATATTAACCAAACGAAATAAAATCAACAATAAAATCCGAAATTATCCGTGCGGACGAGGGTGGAATCGGACCAAATGTGCCCGGAAATCGTGCCTATTCCTTTACAGTTTTTATTTTTATATAAAATCAATGAAATGTGACAGTTTAAACGTTGTTATTATGAAATTTAGTAACCAAACAGAATAAAATCAGCAATAAAATCCAAAATTATCCGTGCGGACGATGGTCGAATCAGACCAAATGTTCCCGGAAATCGTGGCTGTTCCCTTATAGGATACATTTTCATATAAAATTAATGAAATGTGACAGTTTAAAAGTTGATATTATGAAATATATTAACCAAACGAAATGAAATAAACAATAAAATCCAAATTTTTCCGTGCGGACGAAGGTCGAATCGGACCAAATGTTCTCGGAAATCGTGTACATTCCCTTATAGGGTCCATTTTCATATAAAATTAATGAAATTTGACATTTTAAAAGTTGATATTATGAAATACATTAACCAAACGAAATAAAATCAACAATAAAATCCCAAATTTTCCGCGCGGACGAGGGTCGAATCAGATCAAATGTGCCCGGAGATCGTGTCTATTCCCTTATAGGGTCCATTTTGATATAAAATTAATGAAAGGTGACAGTTTAAAAGTTGATATTATGAAATATATTACCCAAACGAAATAATATCGACGATAAAATCCAAAATTATCGGCGTGGACGATAGTCGAATCAGATCAAATGTGCCCGGAAATCGTGTCTATTCCCTTATAGGGTCCATTTTCATATAAAATTAATGAAAGGTGACAGTTTAAAAGTTGATATTATGAAATATATTAACCAAACGAAATGAAGTCAACAATAAAATCGAAAATCATATGTGCAGACGAGGGTCGAATCAGATCAAATGTGCCCAGAAATCGTGTCTATTCCCTTATAGGGTCCATTTTCATATAAAATTAATGAAAGGTGACAGCTTAAAAGTTGATATTATGAAATATATTACCCAAACGAAATAAAATCGACGATAAAATCCAAAATTATCGGCGTGGACTTTCAGCCGACATGCTACGAGGTTATGTAATTGTCTTACAAATACTTACGAGCTTTTTCAATATTTTCCAAATTTCCAATAAGGCGGTTTCATGAATTTTAGATAATATATTATGGCTCCTCCGACTAACTATCTAGCGGATAATTTCCAAGAATTATCATTTCCCCAGAAGAAATTCAAAAATGATACATTTCAAGCATTTAAAAAAAATTATTACTCATTTCAAAAAACTTTTCCTAATTGAATACATTAAGTTTTTAGGGCTCTTTAAATTTCACAAGTAAGAAAATAGATTAAAAAATATGCCAAAACTCCACCCGCGTGGAAAAATAACAACTAATAACTGGAAATGGTATATAGTTAGTACTTTTTTTGACGAGGGCATTGTCATGACAAAGTGAGGTACTTCAGGGTGCCTACTCAACCAATGATTTTAAATTCCCGGTGATTTCCAGGTTTTCTTACAGTCAATTCGCAAGAGTCCTAAACAGGTCAATGATTTCCAACGATTTTTAAACACTTCAAGACATTTCTAAGCATTTGAAAATGTTTCCCAGGTTTTTCTGATTTAAAACAGGGAATGCTGCAACAGAATTATAATTCTGAGTTGGAACATCAGATAACTTTTGGTCGTGAGAATTAAAATTCTGATTTACAATGGACAATTATGAATTATAATTTTGTATTTAAACAAGGATTTTTGTTCAGGGATCACAGTGGTTTAGCATTTCAATCGTAGGGAAAATATAGGAATTTTTCTTCGAAAAAGGGGGCATTTTTTTCTTTTAAAAATACCAGCGTAATAAACAAAAATTAAAAAAATGATTGCAATACTTGTGGAACGTCCATCAATAACGTAAGAATGATTTATAAATGATTTTTGGTAACAATGTTTGAATCTGATAGTTTCAAATTGAATTTCCCCTAAATTTCAAATTTGTTTTAAGATGCGTATTGCTCATACAGCTGCACAAGTGTAGATTGTGATTGTGAATAGTATAGGTTTCCATTTGAAAAATAAATCACAGCATTAAAAAAAAAGAGAAAAAAATCGCCAAAATTTTGTAATATAGGGACTATAGGGTATTTTGAGAAAAATAGAGAAAAAAGGAAAACAGGGGACTGACTGTGATCCCTGATTGTCCAAAATTAAAAATTATAATTATTTACTAAAATTCCCTGTCGCAAAGTACAAATTTTAATTCTTTTCGGAAATTCCTTGTCCTAAACTCAAAATTATATTTCTTCACTGAAATACCATATCGCAACTTAGAATTGTAATTCTTTTAGAAAATTCACTGTTTCAGCTCAGAATAGGAGTAATAAACTACGTAAAACCACTTTTAATTTGCATCTTAGTACATTCGAGAGAAAAATACCGGCCATTGATTAAAATTGCATGTCATTTCCCGATTTTCGCGACAAGTAGACACCCTGCGCTTTTATCAATGTAATAAAGTGGCAAGAATTTTCTTGCCGTCGACAGTCAATGTCAAGCATTTCTTTTTTATCTCACTTATCTTAAATTTTTTGCTTTTTTTGTTTCACGGCCTGGTTTGAAAACACCTACTTCTCGAGATTCGCAAGGATAAGTAAATAGGTTTCTTAAATGCGAAGTTTGAAAACCCTGAAATGAAACCGTTCCATGAGAGTAGCAAGTCATTTGCGTGATGCGCACTACTTCTCCCTTTTCTAATAGAACCATGTTATTGGCGTTGGACAAGTCAATAATCATATCATTATATATCAATTGTTTTACATTGCCTTCACTATCGAGAGATGCACCTTTATGTAAGTCCAGGCGGAAACATCGCTTTTCACGTAAGCGTTTAATCAATGGATGATCTACGACCGGTCAATCAGGTGCTTCCGGGCAAGAATGTAATTCAGCAATACGCCTAATGAGCTGCTGAAGTGGCTTGTTATTCCCTATTATTAAATCCTTTATTGACCCAAGACAATTTTCAAAAATGAAATCCGAAGTAGCAGGTATCTCCACACCCGTGAACTCAACGTCATCCGCCAGGTGAATTAGATTGTGCACGTTAATGTTCTGAAAGTCCACCCCGTAGTAAGTTGGGAACAATTCCACGAACGTCCTTAACAGTGATCTTGCGTAGTCCACGTGCTTTACGGCTAATTCAGGACTGCAAAGAATACGACTAGCAACAAAAAACAATAAGAAATGCTGACACATCTCTTCTGGAAGGATTTTCCGCAGACATGCAGCACTGATCTAATGCAGAAAAATTCGATACTGCTTCGCTTTCCAGTTACCAAGGTCATCCAAGTTAAACTCCTTCCTTTGGAACTCATCAGGAACATTTGAAATAGTTTCAAGGATCGATCGCAAATATTCACGCTGACTGGCGCTGATTTTAGTGAGACGATCTCCAAATAACCATTGTTCTAACAACCATTTCATGACTCCGATGTACAGCAAATGCATCGAATCAAGAAGAAAGCTCTTCACTGGATCAAATCCCGGGATATCTAAAAGAATTGATTTTCCCTTGTGATGGTCTTTCTGACGCTGTTTCAGAAAAGATCTCTTCGTTCTGAGTTTTGCGTTTACTCTTGCTCACACTCTTTTTTTATTTCCTCGACGATTCTTTACTGATATGCCTTTGACTTCGCAGCGTTCACATGCGCAAAACCCTCCATGTGACTTACAGGACTTTAGGAAAGCACGAGCTGGCGTATCACACACAAAACCAAGAATCTCAACAGTAAAGTGCTCTCCCTCAATGTCGATACCATCTTCAATAAGTTTCGTTACTTCTTTCACGAAATCTTCTAAAAAATCGTTTGCAGACATTGGTTTTGACCTGCCGCAAAATGCACCAACTACAAAGGGAGCAGAATCATAATCAGGGTCAAACACTCTCATAAGAATGGGCCACAACTGTTCAGCTGAACGGTTATACACTGGAAGTCCATAATATTTATTAATAACTTTATAACGCGTTTGATATACGTAATTGGGTTTATTACTCGCTTCAAATTTTTATCGATTCCGAAGTAAATGTAGGAACCAAATTTTTTACCTTTACGGCACTTCATTTGTCTTGCTGGTATATCTGCATACCGATTGCTGTTCAATAACGCTGTTGTACTTTTGGGAAGCTCAGTGTGGCCTTCCTCTCTTAATACTTTTAATAAATCAGAAGTGAACTTTTTTGTTGCATGTGATATGTGGCGACAAGTTAATGCCTGCAATTTATCACGCAAGGAAGACTTGGTTCTGTTGGGAGAACTTGTACCCTCTGCCGCGATATTTGGATCCCTATCGTTACTTGAGTTTGATTTGTCTGTTTCGAGAAGGTTATAATCTTCTGGATTAGGAAAGGTATCATTCACGTTACAAATACTCGATACAGGAGACTTTTCAGGGCTATTTATCGGACGGCCGACGTCTTCTTTTTCCTGAAGATTGACGTAATCTACGTCCATCTCGTGTTTCTCAGCATTGGAATCTACTCTATCTACACCCAAATCTTCCAATTCTGAACGTTTCCGTTTACCTGTACGAGCATCGACTAGAAAATATTGTTCAGCAATTCACTTTAGTTCTCGATATTTTTTTTTTACGAAAATATGAAGTCGACATCTTTTACTTTTTTCCTCATGCAATGAGATATGAGAAACGAAAATTTGCTCGACTGCCTTCATTTAAAATCGCCAACAAAAATTTTAATGAATAAAAAACACAGGAAACGCATTTCCAAGACTGTGGTGAACGTCCTTATGACCACAGAAATATCCAGCAACCCTCAAGAACTACCCCTATCACATTGAACGAAACCCGTCTCGACTGCCTTCATCTGAAATAGCCAAACAAAATTTTAATAAATAAAAAACACAAGAAACGCATTTCCAAGACTGTGGTGAACGTCCTCATGACCACAGAAATATCCAGCAACCTTTAAGGACCACCCCTACCAGATTTAACGAACTCCGTCTCGACTGCCTTCATTTAAAATCGCCAACAAAAATTTTAATGAATAAAAAACACAGGAAACGCATTTCCAAGACTGTAGTGACGGTCCTTATGACCACAGAAATATCCAGCAACCCTCAAGAACTACCCCTATCAAATTTAACGAACCCCGTCTCGACAGCCTTCATCGAAAATCGCCATAAAAATTTATGTAAATAAAAATCACAAGAAACGCATTTCCAAGACTGTAGTGAACGTCCTTATCACGACAGAAATATCCAGCAAATCTCAAGCACTACCCCTATCACATTTAACGAACCCCGTCTCGACTGCATTTGCAAGACTCCAGTTAATATTCGTTTGGCCGAAGTAGTTTAATGTGGTAGAGTTAATTCTTGAGAATGGCTGAATATTACTTCAGCAAAAGGAATATTAACGAGAATCTTGGGAAGACAGTCGAGACGGGGTTCGGTAAATGTGGTAGGGGTAGTTCTTGAGGGTTGTTGAATATTTGTGTGGTTATAAGGACATTCACTACAGTCTTGGAAATGCGTTTCTTGTATTTTTCATTTATTAAAATTATTTTTGCGATTTTAGATGAAGGCAGTCGAGACGGAGTTCGTTAAATGTGGTAGGGGTAGTTCTTGGGGGTTGTTGAATATTCTGTGGTCATAAGGACGTTCACTACGGTCTTGGAAATGCGTTTCTTGTATTTTTTATTCATTTAATTTTTTTTTGCGACTTTAGATGGAGGCAGTCGAGACGGGGTACGTTAAATGTGGTAGGGTTAGTTTTTGGGGGTTGTGAATATTACTGCGGCAAAAAGAATATTAGTTATAGTCTTGGGAATGAGTTTGTTGTAATTATTATTATTTTATAATTTTTTGAGATTTTAGTTGAAGGCATCGGAGACGGTTTTCTTTAAATGTGATATGATAGGGGTAGTTTTGGAAATCGGAATAAGACGTATCGCACAGTTTCCTCTAAAAAAACAGCATATTTCGTCTCCTTGAGATTCTGCGATTTCACGTGTACAATCTGCTTGATTTGAAATGGATTCTATAACAATTACTTTATCAACTATTTTATTTAACATTCGCTTTTTTCTTTGAATCCAACTATTTGATCATTAATTTTTTTATTGTTGAGAAGAATTTTTGTTATGTGAAAATTGAACTATTTTATTGTGGGTTATAAACCACTTTTTTATTTGAAAACTCAAGTATTGGTTAAAAATTTATGAATTTACTGAAAATTTATCTTATGGTAAAAAATTCAAATATTTTGTTGAAACTTCAACTATTTTGTTAAATTGACCTTAGCTGTTCGAAAATTCAACTGCTTTGTAGAAAATTCGTTCTTTTGCATTGAAAGTTCACCTTTTATGGCAGAAAATTCATATTTCTCAGTTTAAAATTCATCTCTCTTGGCTGAAGATGAACTTTTTTGTCGAAAATTCAACTTTTCGGGTTGAAAATTTACCTGCGTCTAAAAAAATCATCTTTTTAGACTTGAAAATTCAATTATTTGGTTGACAATATAAATTCTAATTTTTTTAGTCCATTTCCATATTATTCTCCAGGGCAAAGTATGAAAGTCGCATTTGGGAGAGTTATAATTTAACATCATTCATTAAAAGTGGTGTCACGCATAGAAGCTGATGAAATACATTGTTTCAATTCTAAATTATAATAACGGTATAATAAGTATTCAGATCGTACAATCCGTTTGCAGAGTATAGCAAAAAAAGATTGTTGTGAAAATGCTCATATGTTAGGTTCTTGTGTCGTATTTGAAAAAACTTACAATATTCATATATTGTCCACGGTTATTAACATTACTGTTGTCAATTATTTTTTTGGAGTGAAGTAATTCAGTTTCAGGAGTTTTAGTGTTTTAATACAAAAATATTGGGAAATAATTTTAAAAGCAAGTCAAGTGCGGTTCTTTTTGGTTCTGTAACGAAATACAGAAAAAACTTTGCCAGTGATATCCAATTCTTCTTTGCGCAGAAATTTTGTGCTCTGGATTTGTGCCATGCACAAAATCCGGGCACTTTTTTTTACCAAAAAACGTGTGGGAATGCTGGCTTCAGATGACTCTGGTATTTGAAAGTCGGAAACTATTAGTGGTATCAAATTCTTCTTTGCGCAGGAATTTTGTGCTTATTTAGTGCCAATATATGCCGCAAAAATTAAATTTTGTGCCCGGTAATTTTAGTCAAAAACATGTAGTAATGCCAGCTTCAGGTCACCCTGGTACGTGAAACTCGAAAACTATTAGTTGGATCAAATTCTTCTTTGCGCAGGAATTTAGTGGTTATTTAGTGCTGATATATGTCGCAAAACTTAAATTCTGTGCCCAGTAATTTTGGTCAAAAACATGTAGTAATGCCAACTTCAGCCGAAGCCACAACTCCCCTATGCGAAACTTGGAAACTATTAGAGATATCAAATTCTTCTTTGAGCTGGAATTTTCGTGCTAATTGAGTGCTCTGGATTTGTGCTGTGCTCAAAATCCGGGCACTTTTTTTTTTTACCAAAAACGTGTGGTAATGCTGGCTTCAGGTGACTCTGGTATGTGAAACGCGGAAACTATAAGTGGTATCAAATTCTTCTTTGCACAAGAATTTACTGCTTATTTAGTGCCAATATATGCCGCGAAAATAAAATTTTCTACCCGGTAATTTTAGTCAAAAACATGTAGTAATGCTGCCTTCAGGTAACCCTGGTTTGTGAAACTCGGAAACTATTAGTGACCAGCATTACTACATGTTTTTGACTAAAAATTACCGGGCACACAATTTAATTTTTGCGGCATATATTAGCACTAAATAAGCACTAAATTTCTGTGGAAAGAAGAATTTGATACAACTAATAGTTTTCGAGTTTCACACACCAGGGTAACCTGAAGCCAGCATTACTACATGTTTTTGATTAAAATTACTAGGCAAAAAATTTAATTTTTGCGGCTTATACTAGCACTAAATAAGCACTAAATTCCTGCGCGAAGAAGATTTTGATACCACTAATAGTTTCCGAGTTTCACATACCAGAGTCACCTGAAGCCAGCATTACCACACGTTTTTGGTAGAAAAAAGTGCCCGGATTTTGTGCATGCCACAAATCCAGAGCACTTAATTAGCACAAAATTTCTGCACAAAGAAGAATTTGATATCTCTAATATTTTCCGAGTTTCGCATAGGGGAGTTGTGGCTTCAGCTGAAGCTGGCATTGCTACATGTTTTTGACTAAACTTAACGGGCACAAATTTTTTTTCTGCAGCATAAATTGGCAATAGTTAGTTAGTTTTAGGACGGGCGAGGGGCCCATGAAAAGCTCCTCTGGCGCTCAAGCTATACAGCCTATTGTGCCCGGTCGGCTCCCGACCATGAAATCTAACCAGGGTTGGCCTGGCCGGTAACCGGGCGGCTCCCGACCATGAAATCCAAGTAGGGGTAGCCCGTCCGGGATCCGACCAGAAACCTTGTTGTAGTAGGGCCAACCGGGGCAATTTCTGCACGGGAAATGAAAAAAATAAACAATAGAATGAAAAAATCGTCACTTTTTACGGAGTGGTGATTTTATTCACCTATTTTTAAATCTTCTGAAAACTTTCTGGCATAAAATTTTCTATAGATGTCCACAATAGTGGACCACCCTTCAGTAGTGAACCTCATCCTCTAATTTTCACCTGGGAATATTAAAGAAGAAGCGAATTATTAAACTGGTCCCTTACATGAAGTTTCATGATGCATATAGGGTTAAATATGCGATACAAAATTGTGGTTAATGTCCAAATTGTGTGGCTTACTTTCTGATGATTTTGAAATTTTCTACGTTTATTTTTGAGGATACATTTAATAATTCTCACAGCGTTTGCAATATATTTTAAATGGATGAATGAGATGCTCTAGACTGCAGATAAATGCATTTTACAATAATTTTTCCGGACTTTATGAATTTTTAAAACAAAAAACAGTAAATTTTAAACATTTTTGATCAGTTTCCGTGGAATGGAATTGTTCAATTTATTGAGCTATACAATCTTTATTTTTATCAATTGGGATATGTTAGTAATGATATAAACTACAAATTCTTCTGATAAGAATCCTCAAGTGTAATACTTCAATGTTCCCGTGATAGCTATAAACGTATGCAGAAACTTTTCAGGCGCCGTTTAGTTTTGAAAAAAGAAATGATCATCAATTAAAAACTTTAAATTATTATCATTAATTTGTACATATTATAATCTGAAAAAATAATTACCGATTACTGAATGCATTATGATTCTCCGTGCAAGAGGCTTTACAATAATTCCAGCTGAAGGATTTCTAAAGGTTTTCTGACGATAGCAACGGATTTCACGGGAGTCAAGACTACCGTGCAGTTGGGTAGACGTACACTGTTACGAAGCATGGCGGAGTACATTAATTCTCCTTAAGCTCAGCGTTTATATTAATACGGTGTAATTAATAACGGGTAAATACGTTCATCCGCTGGGTGTTGGGAGTGGTTTTGGCCCTGACGTGACGAGGAGTCGGGTAAGTGCGGAAGAACGGCTCTAAATTACATTTAGTTTTCCAACAAAGGGAGCCTGGACGAAAGGACAATTGGCATTAAAAAGACAAAATTACCTCAACAAGTGGAAGATCCACGTGTGAAGATTTACGAATCTCTTCACCAGCAATGCAGCAAGTTTCGATAAAGTCTGTTTAAGAAATATTTTGAGAGTGATTTTTTTCACTGCAGTTATAATTTAAAAAACCGTTCTGCACTACCTCCTTTAAAAAATCGACTATCATGAAATTTTTTTATCACTAGTGCCTCAAAAGCGACATAATAGTTGAGTGTTGGCCAGGAGGCAGTACAGAAAATAGAACGTACGCATTGTGCGATTTCTTGACTCGTGTTGGTGGCGCACTCGTCAAGAAGTCACTATTTACGCGCCTATTAATTGTGACACAAATAGCGGTTATATTTTATTTTGCATTTTCTTAATTGTGGAAGAATTTTGTTCGAATCAATTCTTACATTTCAGATAAATAATGATATGATAAAACGGTTCTCAGTTTATCTCGATACTGTCTTTAGCTTTTGTAAACTATTACTTTAGACTTACAAACTTCGAAGTTCAGTAACGTATGATTTGAACACCTATTGTTATCTCTCAAATGTATCTTTGCAAAAAGAAATCAATACCAGGTACTTTGTCAATATTTCCATAACAGTTAATAAATATAACAATAGTGATATTCTAGACTCTGCGACCTAGAAATATCAACGCAAGAAAACGAGCATCGGTTTCCAGCTATAAATAATTTCCATTTGCACCTTTGGATACCTAGAAGCATACCTAATATTCAGACGATCAAAGCAACAATTGTGAAATTTAGTAGCTTATCTGATGTAGATTTGAAATTGATCAAACCAGTGTCTGAATCTTCGAAATTACATATTTCTGCGTTAAGAGTTTCTGCATTATGATATTTAATATGATGATTTTCGAAAGTGTGAAGACAACATTTTTACAGAAAAGCATTAAAGCTATATTGTGCGTATTTCCCGACTTTCCTAGTTTTTGAAAAGTCCTATCTATCTCGCGCAATGCTTTGTGCATTGAGTGCATCTCTATTCTACGCCAATGCAGATTTCAATGAAAGTTTCTCGATATTACGCGCGAAACGAGCAGCCGACCGATAAATCGATTTTATTACAGCCAATCCCTGAGGCAAAAAATTATTAACGTTACGTCCATAACTTCGTAACAGAGAGACGTGTAAACTGGAAAAAAGGTCGGTTTGTGCGTTTTTCTGTTATGAGGCACGATCGGTGGTCGACCGCACGTGCATGCGCGTAACAACCGACTTCGTTGACCGCAAGGCATTTATTGCTATATCTCACGGGCAACAAGTTTAAGTTCAAACGCAGAATCACCGAAGGCATACTTTGGTTTCCACTCTCAAACATAAAGTTGCTATTGACATCATTTTTCGAGTAATTTTTCTCATATAGATAGACATACAATGGATGTGTCTCTTATTTGACAAACTCACACTCAGAAAAAAAGTTTTTTTCATTCACTCAACATTTATTTAAATCAAAGGAAAATATATATTCGTCCGAGGGGTTAACAACTCGTAAAGTCAGGTGTACACCTTCGCTAAAGTCACCAGCATGGAGTCACTTGAATTTATATGAAATCACTGAAATCACCCCATAAGTCTGTTTTATAGGGTCCCGAAAAAATCCCACAAGTGAAAAAGTGAGTTTTCGGAGCTAATTATGATTTTTTGCGTTTTTTAAAAATGAAAATTGTTTCTAATACATAAAATACTACTTTATACTGCTAATTAGATATTCATATACATTTTTTAAACAACGTATTATTGTTTTCAGTCTTTTTGTTCACTTTTTAATTAGACTGATGCAATAGTTAATTAATTTCAACAAACATAATTGTTTAAACAATGTATTATTATTGTTGATATTCTTTTGGAATACCGCTAGAAAATTGCAGTTTCTTCAAAAATTGTCCACCCTTTGTCCAATTCCCAATTAGAGTGAGGTAAATAATTTTATAAAGTTAACAAAATTAATTGTTTAAACAATTCATTATTATTTTTAGTAATATTCAATTTGAATAATGCTACAAATTTGCGTTTTTTTTTCTAAAATTTTCCACGATTTGTCTTCTTTTCAATTAGAGTGACAAAATAATAAATGAAATTTGACAACAAAAATTGTTCAAACAAATTATTATTGTTTATAACTATCTGCTCCTATAGTAATGCTAGACAGTTATGGGTTTTTCTGAAATTTCTAACTTTTTTCCACTTTTCACTTAGTGAGGTAACAAGAATAAGATAACAAAATAACAAAAATAGTTGTTCTGTTGTCCCAACTAAGAACATGACAAGTCGCATTTGCCGTAAGGGTCACAGTCGCCCGTTTTACACGGATTACACACACAGCGTTGACCCTTTTTTTTGGTAGTTTTTTTTGTAGAATCTGACGTCAGAGCAACTCGGCTAAATTTATCAATTCGCACAACCTGTGAGGTATGTACTCGCCACCGTATTTAAGCATTTCAGCGCTAATACTGTCTATCTTGCTGCCAAATAATTCTGATTGTGTAAAAAGGATATTCACGTGGTTCAAAATAAGACAGGCAAAAGGATGATGGTTTTGTTTCAAGTCAAGTTTTTCTCTAAGTGAACGTGTGCATTTTATTCTCAAGGCACTTTCCCTGCTTCAAGTGAACGAGTCACCAATTATTGGCATAACTAGGTAAAGAGGATTTTAGAAAGCAAACACAACTTGAGCGTTATTTACTGTCCTAATTTAACTAATAAAGATAAAAAGAAAATGAGCAAAACGTGTAATGTGAAATAGAGCGTGTAGGATAGGCTAGATAAGATAGAAAGGAAGGTGCCAAATCAAACAGAAGATTAGACCCTCTAAAGTCTAAGCAGAAACGGTGAAAAATATGATTCATAGTCATCCAGTGTACGTGATCTTCAATTTTCCGAAGCAGTTATCTATTGCAAAGGTGTGGAAACCGACTTGTAAGTTTAACTGATTGCATATCATTTAAGCAGGAATTGAGAAGCATAGGATCTAGGTTCTAAATTTTGTTAAATCTTTCCTTGAGCAGGACAATGCTTATTTCGCTTGATAGTGGAGCAGCTTGCTGGCCTGTTTCAGCTGGGCGCTCCTGCATCGGTGGTGGAAAGGAGAAGGAGAAGAAGCTAAACGGAGAAGGAAAGATAAAATCCTGCCTATAAGAGTTGAGAGTAGAAACAAGAGTGACGAGGAAAGATAGCATTATTCACTATACATATACACTACGTCGAGAGTCAAGGCCACAGTTACTAACCGAGCCGGAAACCTCGCGAGAGGAGGATTGCGATTGGATATACTATACCCACCTACCTACCTACCTTGCTTTTATCCCTCTCGCTTATTCCGTGCGGTCCACGGCCACGGTTCTATGTACGTAGCTACACCAACAGGCACGACTCGCGAAGCCGTTTTGTCGTTTTTCGTTTCTGGCGAGGAGAGTACTGACCACTATGAAAACATTCGCCTGAAACACTGAGCCACTGACCACTGACCAGGCTAACGCTAGGTGGTACGTACACGGTTATTACTCCGCGTCTCACTCGGATGATGCACCGCCATCCAACGACCGACAACGTCAACAATTGCGACTATTGCGAGGTCCACGGTCCATTCACACCGCCAGCAAAAAACAGTCCTGCTCTTTAAAATAATAATACCCACCAGTATAGTTCGGATCAGTTCTGGTACAGTCCTGAGAAGAAAAACTGGCTAGTGTCAGCACCGGAACCGAGGATCGATTCTCGAATGCCCAATACTCAGAAATGTTCAACGAATTTCTTCACTTGATCCATGTTAGGAAAGTATTTTTAAACAATCTAAATCTTTTAAAATAGAATTTATCACTAGGCAATGTAGAATACTCTACAATATTTGAAAACTTATGTATAAACTTAAACATTGCAGATACATGTTTTGCAAATGTACTTCTGCGCATTTGGTATCGAGTCTGGTGTAAGGCAGTGATCATTGATCAATCATTGACTTTCCAAAGTATAACAAATGTATGGCAAATAAGACAATCCCATACTTCAAGTATATTGAAATAGTATAGATATAGATAAAGTATACACGAAAAAAAATGGATGTTTATCCTTAACATCTAGATGTTTCAGATTAACATATTTAATGTTTAACTATAGGACAGCCACCTAGATGCTCAACGTGCGTCGACCATTTTACTCTATCCGAACAATTTACAGCATTATTATTAATATTTGTAAATAAAATATTAGTATTCATCATTTTCTCACAAGAACTCCAATATAAGGCCAGTTTCAAGGGTTGTCTCGCAGTGGCCGTGGCACTAAATTCGTCGTTAAACGAATGGTGCGGTGCGGCCACGCAATGTTGCAACTGCCTGTGCGCTGAGAATCTGCGTGGGCCAGCAGTTCTAGGAAGAACTAAATCAGTCGGCCTTATATTGGAGTTCTTGTGTATAAGCTTGATCAAGCGGCCGACAGAAGACTCGCGTGTTTTCCTGTACGAGTTTAACATCTTGGATGTTTCAATTCCAAATAAATATATATTTAAGCCTAATATTTCAAAAAGGTAGTAGATGTTACGTGATAATATTTGTATGTTGGGCGGTACTATTTTATACTTTGAACATACACTATTGAACATCCATTTTTGTCCGTGTAGATAAAGTATAGCTAAACTCTAAAGTATAGCTAAAGTATGGGATATACTTGATCTATACTTAATTAATATTTTAAGTAAGGTGTTTGCCTTTCACTTTCATGTCTGGGAATATTTTTTTCATTATATCGTGGTTAAAAGGTAAGATTTATTTTCTTACGTGATTGCTCTGGAATGATTTTACTGTTCATTTATTTAAGAAATGTAGTAGTTGTCGCAGCTAATACAACCTCTACTAATAAAAAGCTTGTTGTCCCAATCAACTTTTTTTCCCGGTGATAGCGATATACTTCAGTCATACTTTGGCTGAAGGTCAGCTATACTTTTCAGATATACTTTAGCAATACTTTCCCTATACTTAAACCATACAACTTTATACCTTAACTATACTTTAGCTACCCGTGTGAAAATTTTGTCGTTGACTTAAGTGGGCCCAAGCCTCGCAAAACTAGGTCCCGGAAGCTGGAATTACAACATTGTCATATCGATATGGGCATTATGCCATAATTTAGTGCTTATTTAGTGCCAATTTATGCCGCAAAAATTTAATTTTGTGCCCCGTAATTTTAGTCAAAAACATGTAGTAATGCCAGCTTCAGGTCACCCTGGTATGTGAAACTCGAAAACTATTAGTGGTATAAAATTCTTCTTTGCGCAGAAATTTAGTGCTTATTAAGTGCTAATATATGGCGCAAAAATTAAATTTTGTGCCCGGTAATTTTATTCAAAAACATGTAGTAATGCTGGCTTCAGGTGACTCTGGTATGTGAAACTCGAAAACTTTTAGTGGTATCAAATTCTTCTTTGCACAGGAATTTAGTGCTTATTTAGGGCTAATATATGCCGCAAAAATTAAATTTTGTGCCCAGTAATTTTAGTCAAAAACATGTAGTAATGCTGGCTTCAGCTGTCTCTGGTATGCGAAACTCGGAAACTATTAGTGGTATCAAACTCTTCTTTGCGCAGGAATTTAGTGCTTATTTCGTGCTAATATATGCAGCAAAAATTAAATTTTGTGCCCGGTAATTTTGGTCAATAATATGTAGTAATGCCAGCTTCAGCTGAATGTTAGCACTAAATAAGCACTAAATCCCTGCGCAAAGAAGAATTTGATACCACTAATAGTTTCCGAGTTTCAAATACCAGAGTCACCTGAAGCCAGCATTACTACATGTTTTTGAACAAAATTACCGGGCACAAAATTTAATTTTTGCGGCATATATTGGCACTAAATAAGCACAAAATTCTTGCGCAAAGAAGAGTTTGATACCACTAATAGTTTCCGAGTTTCACATACCAGATTCACCTGAAGCCAGCATTACCACACATTTTTGGTAAAAAAAAAGTTCCCGGATTTTGTGCATGGCACAAATCCAGAGCACTTAATTAGCACAAAATTCCTGCGCAAAGAAGAATTTGATATCTAGGGGAAAAGTGGATGAAGAGCTTAGAAGAGAAAAGGGAAGAGAGAATGTATGGGGGAGGAGAAAACCAAAATTGAATTATTTATAAGGAAAATTAGGGTTGTGTGACTTGGAAAAGCTTGAAGAGTAATGGTAAGAGGAAACGGAAGCCCTGGACGGTCTCGCGCACTTGATATAGATAATAGTTAGTAACCTAATATTTAAGAACTTGTAAATGATAAGAAGGCGAAGCGATTATAGGTTAAGATAAGCGTAAGGCATAGTGGTTAAGTAAAATTGTAAAAGATGTAAAGGGAAAGGAGCCCCAAAACCCGTAAAAGGGAGAGTAAAAACATACAATACAATATTGTATCAAAAAATGATATTTCCAAAAAATCCTATCACGATATATATTTGACTTTTTAAGAATTTTGTATGTATGTATATTATTCAAAATAATACAATATTTAAACCTGAAAATTTTGTACCAAACAAAAAATCTGAATTGAAGTACAAAGTAGACGTTATTCGCTATGTTTATTTATAATACGTATCTTAAATAATATCATGATAAAAGATCAAACATGGTAAAATAGTTTCCGACAATTTCACTTCGTAAAATGTTGTAAAATAGCAGGGAGGGAGGCTCCTAGATTGAGAAGCAAAAGTACTATACTAGGCTGCATTTTTATCTTACTGCTAAGCTAGTTATAAGTTGGCCTTCTTTTCTAATTTCAAACGGTCCTCCTAAAAAATGTTGTGGAGGGGGCCTGCACGTTTCTAGTTACGGCACTGAACTTATTTACTTACTTGTACCAGAAATTGTGCACCATGTCCACACCTGGAGCTTTCTAGTTACTTGCCCTTTTCAAAACCGCTGAACCATCTCAATCTGCGATGTTAGTCAGCTCCATTTCAGGGTTATTACTTGCTCTTGCTTTCTCTAGTTGGAACCACGTAGTGCCTAGATGGTTATTTCGCTTTACACTCAGTTCACGGTTGAACCAACTTTCATCTGCCTGAAAGGTTTGATTTTTCTGGCTTCTTGCACATCTTGTGGATGATTTTAGTAACATGGTGTATCAACTTTTGGGTTCTATTTCCTTTCTTATATTGAGTCAATCGACCAAATTTGCACCTGCCACGGCTGCACAATACACAAGAGTTCGCACCTCCAACGCATTTAGTGTAGCGTTCAAATGCATAGGTAAAACCTTGCAGAGAATGCCTTTGTGATGGATCTAAATGTCTGAACTCTAGTAAAGCACGATCAAAATTCCTTTCAAGGTGCTGTAGTTCTTCTGGAATTTCGCTGTTTACGTCAACGTTATTAATTTCCGAATGTGGCTCTAGTGGATCCGGTACTTGATATTCATTATGCCTTCAGCTTCAATTGGATCTTCCTTATCCACATGTTCCAGAGGGAGTTCATCAATGGAAAGCTGCCGTTCCACTTCCGATATAATGGCAGCAATTTCAAAAGCCTAAACAACCTATTTACAGGTATTTAGCGTTTTTGTTCTGCTAGATTCTGCTCATTTATTCTTGTGGCTAGCTATGGATACTTGAGTGAGATGAGTCGCATTTTGAAAACTTTTCTCTGCCAAAAAATAAAGGCGGATAACATCTCTCTTCATATGGTATGTCCATTTTAATCGCCTTCTTGGTTGCTGAACCTCTGCTTCTGCTTCTGGTTGAATTAGGCCATCTGCCTTTGGAGGATGTGGTAGTACTGGATTATCATCAGGTTAAGCAAGAACATCATTTACCGCTGCACCATCGTGTGATTCAGCTTCCTTTAAATGATGTTCATTATCGACTTATTTCCCCGCCAAATCATCCTCTCATTTAATCTCCATTGCTCGGCCTTCTGAGATAAAAATATTAACCCTGATGTCCTTCACACTAGCGATAAGTTCTCTTACTGAAATTTCCTGTATGTCACAATACTTTTCAGCAAAACTCGTTCTGAAATTGTATCCTTTCCGCTTTTAGTTGCATACTTCGCACTTTTATAACAGGGACGCACCAATTCCTCTTTCTTGGTGGTATCCCAATTGTTGCTCTCCGACGGTATTTCTGTTTAGGTGGTTGGCTGCAAATTGTTAACGCCAGCCAAAGCATCCACAGCAGGCACAGTTGATGTTCCACTATTTACAGTTTGTCGCATATGTTCTTGGTGGGCAGCTGTTTGATTCGTGAGATCTGCCTGACCATCTCACAGCTTAGCATCACCGCCGCCCCGTATTCTCTGACCCCCTGCGGCGGCTCCAGGGGCGTTCCGACGATCCTCGGGAAGCGCCAAGCGTTTCAAAATATTAAAAATACTCTCCATGTCTTTAATGGGTTTTGGTCTTCCTCTTAGCCCCTTACCTCTTCGTTCTCTGTCTGTCTGACATGGAAACCCCTGACAGTAGCAATGCTACAGCCAACATAGCTGTCAAAGTCATGAGAGGAAAGCTTAATGCAGTCGATTATGAGAACTACAAGATGAACTTTGTAGCCTTGGTACAGCCTGCTAAGCTTGAAAAGAAATGCTTGATATTTCGCCTGTTTTTATTCCTTCTCTGCCGTGATATTACCATCGGCTGGAGCCGAGAATTCAATTTGGTAAATTATCTTTGTCTTCAGATCTTGGAGGATAATATCAGGCTTTGTATCACTGATACGTTGAGTGGTGGAGAATGATAAATTTCAGTAGATCTTACGCTGACCATTCTCCACAACGGGCTCCAGTTCCCCCTGGGTGTATGTTCAGACGGGCATTAGATCAAGACCACAGAAGTGCCGAAGATGGTAATATAACACTTTTAGAGCCGCATTGTGTCTCTCCATGTGACCGTAGCATGCATACTTTGAGCATCCACTAAGAACATGTCTTAGTATTTCTGGCGCTTGCTTGCACGATCAGCAGTTGGTATCGCATACAGGTACATTCATTATGCGCTCGCGGTAAACTAAGGTGTCTATAGCGCCGTTTTGACAGGCAAAAATAAATCCCTCAGTCTCCGATCTCAATCCAGCAGACTTAACAAACATGTTGGACAGACCCATCGATAGCTATTTTCCACGTATATTGCCGTAGAATTCACCATGAAGGGGCTTGTTGCTTATCAAACCTCTACTTCCTTTATCTGGAGGGAGGTATATTCGAGGCACGGAAGATGTATAGATGGATACTTCGATGGATTGTAATCATCTTGAGTATGCTTCGGTCAAGTTGCTTCAACTCATCGACGTTTCATTTTACTGAACCAAACGTGTAAAGCAGTATAGGAATGGCCAGAATATTGGTCGCCTGAATCTTATTCTTCCCAGATAATTCGGAAGCCCATATTTTTGTGAGAATTTGACTATACCTTTTTTCAAGGGCTGTTTTTAACACACGCACATCTTGGGTATCCGCTTGCGGTATTCCAAGATATGCATATGTTTCTCCATTACCAAGACGTTGAATGGTATTTTCAGCTATGAGTTGAACATCCTGATCGTCACACGATGATATAGTTTCTAGTCTTCCTTTGTGTGGATGGACGCAGGCACATTTCTCCAGTCCAAAGATCATGTCAATCGCTTTAGAGTACCTATTTCCCGCCGCCATATCGTCCATATATAAAAGGTGGTTGACCTTATATTCTCTTCTGTTCGGCGGGCCACATAGGTACCCAGAGCTTTTGCTTGTTATTTAAATAAGTAACACGAGAATTCTAGATCAATCTAAAATATCTATATCTTGAACCTATATACCTATCTACCCTATACCTATATACCCAGAGCCGGCGGAACGCAGGTTATCTATCTTTCTTGCTCCTTAAGGAGCGAGAAAGACAGATAACCTAAGTTCCGCCGGCCCTGTATATACCCATCCTCACATCACTACTTTCCAACCGAGCAATTCACGCCTACCTTAATGATATGCTTAATGATATGATAATAATAATGGAACTTATAGAATTCAAGAAACGTATTGAATTCAAGGAATTCAAGAAATTCATGGAATTCAAGAAATTCATGGAATTCGTGGAATTCATGGAATTCGTGGAATTCATGGAATTTAAGGTTATCATGGAATTTAAGGTAATCATGGAATTAAAGGTAATCATGGAATTTAAGGTAATCATGGAATTTGAGGTAATCATGGAATTTCAGGTAATCATTGGATGCAAGGAATTCATGGAATCCAAAGCATTCAAGGATTTTATGTAATCTAAGGAATTCAAGAAATCTTAGGGATTCATGGGATTCAATAAATTCATGGAATTCAAGAAATTCATTGAATTTGCGGACTTCATGGAATTCGTCAAATTCATGGAATTCATGAAATTCATGAAATTCATGTAATTCATGGAATTTAAGGTAATCATGAAATTCAAGGCATTCATGAAATTCGAGGAATTCAAGGATTCTGTGAAATCTAAGGAACTCAAGGTATTCATGATATTCAATATATTCATGGAACTCAATGTATGTGTGGAATTCATGGAATTCAAGCAATTCAAGGAATTCACGAATTTCAAGGAATTCGCGGAATTCTTAAAATTCAAGAAATTTATGGCATTCACGAAATTCATGGAATTGGAGGAATTCACGGAATTTACGAATTTCACGGAAATCGTAGAATTCACGGAAATCAAGGAATTCAAGGAAATAAAAAAATTGATCGAATTCAAGGAATTCAGGGTATTCAGGGAATTAATGGAATTCATGGAACCAAAGAAATTTGCGGAATTCGTGGAATAAACATCATTCACGGAATTCATGGAATTCAAAGAATTCATGTAATTCACGAGATCATGGAATCTTAGGTATTCATGACAATAAGAAGTTCATGGAATTCAAGGAATTCATGGAATTCAATGAATTCATGAAATTCAGGGAATTTAAGGAATTCATGTAATTGGAGGAATGCATGGAGTTGAAGGAATGCATGGAATTCAGAGAATTCACGGAATTCAGGGAATTCAGGGTATTCATGGAATTCAAGAAATTGGAGGAATTATTGGAATTCAGGCAATTTATGGAATACAAGCAATTAATGGAATTCAAGAAATGGAGGGAATCAAGTAATTCATGCAATTCATGAAATTCATGGAATTCATGGAATACAAGGAATTCATGGAATTCAAGGAATTCATGGAGAACATGAAAAATATGGAATTCAAGGAATTCATTAAATTTAAGAAATTGGAGGAATTAATGGAATTCAAGGAATTCAAAGAGTTCTGGAAATTCAAGAAATTCATGAAATTCAAGGAGTTAATGGAATTCGCAGAATTGGCGGAATACAAGTAATACATGGACTTGAAGGAGTTCGTGGAATTCGATGAAGTCATTGAATTGAAGGAGTTCATGGAATTCGTGGAACTCATGGAATTGAAGGAGTTCATGGAGTCCGCGGGATTCAAGGAATTCGCGAGATTCAAGGAACTCATGAAATTCGTGGAATTCATGGAACTCCAGGAACTCAAGGAATGAATGTTTTTCAAGGAATTTTAAGAATTAATGGAATTCTAGGAATTAATCCAATTCAAGAAATGCATGGATTTCAAGGTATTCAAGATATTCATGGAATTCTAGGAATTCATGGAATTCAAGAAATTGGAGGAATTATTGGAATTAGAGGAATTCATTGAATACAAGGAATTCATGGAATTGAAGGAATTTGTGTTATTCAGAGAATTCATGAAATTCAAGGAATTCACAGAATTCAAGAATTTCATGGATTTCATGTAATTCAATGAATTCGAGGTATTCGTGGAATTCACTGAATTCATGGAATTCGCGGATTTAATGGAATTCACGGAATTCAATGAATTCCTGGAATTGACTTAATTTGCGGAATTTTCGGAATTCATAGAATACCTTCAAATCATGGAATTCCATGAATTCGTGTAATGCTATCAATTCTTTGAATTCCATGAATTTTGTGGATTCGTTAGGCCAACAGTAAATTTCATTTAAACATTCTTTCGAAGTTTCACTTTTACCGTGCGTTCCGAGACACACATTGTTTGAAAAAGCACATATTTTAAGCATGCAGGAGGAGCGATCAGGCAGTTTAGTGTAATTTCATGTTATTCAAGAATGCTTTCATCAGCTGTGGCTTTTGACGCTATAGATGGAACTTCTTATGTATATATTACAGGCAAAGTATACATTTCAGGAATGGTATATAATCCCTAGGCATTACATATAATGCCTGGCTATTTTAGGCAAAGTATGTAATCGAATTCATATTATATGTATTGCCGGGGCATTCTATATAATTTGTAGGCATTATATATAATGCCGGTCACGAGATAGGTAAAGCATATAATCTTGATTTTGAATATAACAAACGTTTACTTGCTATTTATTAAAAACATGGCATACTGGAATGAAATTTTGCTTGACACTGAACTTTTTTTTTACACACAAACACTTTTTTATTTAACAACAGAGTTGATTTTTTTTTATTTTCAAAAGTCCATTCTTCAAAGATTTTCGCATTTTGAAAAAAACGTCTTGAATCAGGGCAAGAATAGGGTGGTCCAAATTCATACCTGTACGTACGTACCGTCAAAGTGGGCAGAGAACATCGGCAAATTTGTATGAGACATTCGATTTTAATGATATGCCAGTTTGGGAGTAATTCAGATTGAATTGTAAATTTGAATTTGACTAAATTGTCATCAAAATAATATATATTTATTACCTGAGTTAGGTCTGACATTAC
Organism: Andricus grossulariae; assembly: GCA_011634705.1. NCBI lineage: Eukaryota > Metazoa > Arthropoda > Insecta > Hymenoptera > Cynipidae > Andricus > Andricus grossulariae. Next base: position 5,345,122 of record JAABKJ010075445.1, read on the forward strand.
TTATCATGCCCGGGCAAATTGTGAAATGAGCAATTCCATGTCAAATCATGAAGTTAACACGAATTTCCCATGAGAAAAATATACATTTTTGTAAATTTGATTCAGAATCGTTAATATTAGGTAAATCAAGTTCAAATTAAACATTTATCTTTAAAATTAGCCATTATGTACAAATACAAACTTATTTTTTAAATACAACCCCCGTAAGTCTATTTTGAAGGGATCCAAAGAAACCTTGTAAGTAAAAAATTTAGTTTTGCGAGCTTTTGGCGCTAATTATGATTTTTTGGTGGTTTTTTTAAATACAAATAAATTAAAATGCTACTTTTTATTTGAATTAGATGTCCATATAAATTATTCAAACAATTGGTAATCATTTTCAGCAATTTTCTTTTAGTCCTGAGTTATAAAGTCGCGGTTTTTTCAACTTTTTCAACTTATTATCAACTGTCCAGTTAAAGCGAATCAATAATAAATTAAATTTAATATAAATAATTGTTTTAACAATTTATTATTATTGAGCAAACATAATCGTTCGAATGATTAATTATTGTTTATAACTATCTTTTTTATTACTGCTTGTTAGTTGCGGTTTTTTTCTGAAATTTTGAACTTTTTGTTCTGTGAAATAATGTATAGTTTATTAAATAAACAAGGAGTTATTAAACCAATTTTAATTAAAATTTTGAACGCGACAAATGCTTTTCACTTTCGGCATGTTTGATCATTTGAATCACACTTTAATCATTCATACAGACGAAATCACAAACACACTCGTCAACATAACCCCACAACCAACCTACTTGTCATCTACTTGTGTGCAAGTGGTTCAAGATGGAGCGCGACTGAAAACAGATGCACAGTCAAGTTTATGGCGCTGCAATCAAGAGCTGTGAAACAGAGTTGGTTTAACCTAGATTTAAGATATTCACCCTCCTTGTAGCCATAAAATAATTTTCCAAGTTGGGCCAAACTTGTAACTGGGCACACATTTGGCAGTTTCTACACGGACAAAACCTCCAATACCTCGAAATTAAATATGTTAGGGATCATTCACAAAATGCGTGATACATATTGCAGAAATTTCGAACATCCCTCCCCCCTCCTTAGTAATACGTTTGTTTTATTTTTCTTAAAGCCATGTAACACCCGATTCCTACCCAACCGAAATTTTCCTTCTTAAATAATCACATCCACACGAAATGAGATATCGAGCTGATAATTCAGGAAATTAAATTAAGATCCAGTATTGTGTTCCGAAAAAATATGCCGTATTTTAATTTTCTCTTCCGTCATATTTTGCCTGATTTTAATTTTCTCTTCCGGCATATTTTATTGTGTACTAAATTGAATTCCAAAGAATTTATGATGAATTCCTAACGATTTATTATAAATTTCGAACAATTCTAGATTAATTGCAACAATAAAATACTACAAATAAAAATCTTCTATTTAAAGCAAGCATATTGAATATTTCTATCCCTGATAAGAAAGGGGTAGGTGTTTGACCAACATTATTTCTGTAACCAGTCACAGGGATGACTACCCGCCCCTCATGAGATGTTGGAAAGAAGTAGTGGTTTGACTAACACTATTTATGTGAACAGTCACAGGGGTGCCTTCTCACCCCCCACGAGACGTTGGAAAGGGATAGGGGTTTGACCAACATTATTTCTGTAACCAGACACAGGGGTGCCTTTCCGTCCCTCGTGAGACATTGGAAAGGAGTAGTTGTTTGACCAACGTCAACAACCGTTGCTGAAAGTTTGACTTTCGATTCTAATATGAATGAATGATCAGTTGGATAGCTAGAAAGCTAGCAAACCTTAAGAAGCCTTAGAAATCGTAGGTCATTCAACCCAAAATTGGGACCACAATTTATGCGTCCAACAGAACTGTTATCAAAGTTATCATAAGTTACCGACCTATGCCTATAATTTCTAAAATTTCCTTGAATTAACATATATTCCCATCAATTACCATAATTTTAAAAATGTATGGAAAGTTTGGTCAATCACTATAATTTCTAAAATTTATGGAAATTTAGCATTATTGTGGAAATTTATGAAATTTTTGTAGTTATAGTATGTTAATAAAAAAATTTGTGGTGCGTTATCCCGTATAAAATATCGATTTCTTTGCTTCAATAATTAAGGGATGATTGAACTACCCTGAAAATAAATTAGAATGCAAGCCCTCCTAAAGGACACTTCCTATATGTATGTTTCAAAGTGTTATTGTAGGCCTGATCTTTGGTGATTTATTCCTTACGAAAAGTTAATTTCTCTGCTTCTCTCAGTAAGAGATGATTAAACAACCCTCTAGAAACATTCAAAGACATCCTTGTGGCTCTACACCTTCCCTATTTACTTTAATATGATTACTATCCTCACAGATCAATCAGAAAACTTTTTGTGATTTTAGTCATTAAGAAATGTCGATATTCCGGATTTAATATTCAAGGGATGATAAAACAACCTTTGAAGTAAATGCACATATATAATATCGGTGCTATGCACGCTTCCATTCCTTATTTTAAAGTGATTTCATACCCTAGCATTTAAATAAAAGATCTCCAGTGACTTTACCCAGATAGAAAAATTCTCGCTGACTGCAAGCAATCTGTCGGCCCGCGGTCCGATCGATCGGATCAACGTGCCGGCAGGTATGCAACTCATTTGTGCACACCAGTGATGGCTATATAACCAGCCCGACAAGCGGGAGCGACGCGGTCCGGCGAACTGCATGACTGACGGTCCGGTAAAATGCCGGTCGATAGGTTGGGTGGGAGAAATCCAAGATGTCTGTCGAGAGAAAGAAAACGGACAAAATTTCCAGATTCGCATTCAGTGTCATTTAGTATATCAATATTAACAATGAAATATAAGTAAAAAGGAAATGAGCATAAATAAATATAAATAAATAATATAAATAACCTGAGAAATGGGCAGAATAAGTCCTGACTTTTCTTTTAGTGGGGTTTATCTTATCCACTTTATCTTCCACGCACAGCAAGCCAAACGAACAAAACCAACGAAAACACTTTTCACTCACGTCGTCGATCCGAGCCAAAATTCACAGGTGAACGCCATTACACACGGCAAGAACAGCTGATCCAAAACGCGCATGCGCGTTTGCGATCTCAATCTACTCGCATTACCAGCATGCAGCGGTTGGGCAAATCGCAGGCTCGTCGTCCGTCGCCGTTTGCACGATCGACGGGCGTCTAATCTGCCGGACCGTTGTCCGCCCTTCGGTCCCATCCCGACCCTGCCGGCCTGACGCGTGCATTTAGCAGGCAGGTTGGTCTCCAGCCCGTCGGGCCGATCACGTGCCGGCACCTATTGTTATCTGGGAACAAAAATATTTTGAGCAATCAGAAGTTAAACGCTTCCCACAAAAAATGTCTGATTTACCAGAATAAAATCCATGAAAAAGAAAAAAAGGTTGGTGCGACCAAGAAGTGCTTTTTGGAAATCGTAAAAGTGACAATCACGGCGCAAATCGTACTTGAAATGCAACTGTTATTTTATTTCATTTACAAAACCCTGTTTAATATTTCGAAACGGTAATATTCCCGATGATGCACTTAAAATGCATATTCAAAATTGCGCGGAATGCAGTAAAAATAATACGTGCAGGAGGATATGTGCGCGCAGAGAAGTATGTTCATTTACATTCTTTATGCAGGAAAAATACTTATCGAGAAGTATTTTTCCAGCATTGAGATAATAAACAATGACACTTATATAATTGATCATTGCATTTCTTGGGATAAAGTGGTCAATCAGAAAAGCTTCTTGACCCTGTTCAAGGTAAGAAGCAGCAATAAAATTTTAAGGTAGAAATGAAAAATTAATTATATATTCAAGGACTGTGAAAAAAGGAATTTTGGATGTCGCATATCGAAAGCATGCCTAGTGTACTTTAGTTTTTAGAAAAAATGTCACGTTTTGTAATAGAATATTTTGTATTTTTACAGTCGAACTCGGATTTAACGTTCCCGGATTCACCGTTTCCGAGAATTGATACGTTTATACAAGATGCAAACATTACCTGTATTCTTCATACCGGTCAACAAGTCCTTGATGTTTCCCTTTGGTATATTTTTTTCTGCACTTCAACCACCTTATGTTCAACTCTCAAAGAGTTTTATCGTCCACCTTACCATGTTGTGAGTCAGCACCTGCCACATCTTTTTCATTCAATTTTATATTAAAATTTGGTATCACAGTGTACATTTTAACGAAAATATGTCCGAAACCTTTAAATGCCCGCATACTAGGATGGAGGAACACAAAAGTGATGTTCGTTTGGGACGTTGTTACAAGAGTGTTCTTGCTAGACATACGAGAGGGTATGTTGATGTTGACCATGAGTTTGACTAGGATAATGTTGGAATTTTACATAGTGAAAGTAATGAGAGGAAGAGAGAATTGAGGGAAATACTTTATATCAAAAAACAAAATAAGTTGTATGTTAATTTGAAACCTGATTTGGATAAATTAAACAAAAGTTATTCTAGTGTGATTGATAGCATTTAGCAATAGGTTTTCATGAGTCTTGACTTTCTCTTATTTCTTGTGTGCTTATAAAGGATTTGCCTTTTGAGCCACACTTAGATCTCAGGTATCGAGGAGAGAGCGCCGTTGTTTCGTTGCTGTTCCCACCTTTTCTAATTTTTCTTGCCTTGCTAAGGGTGCTGTATGAGTACCGAAACGTTGGTAAATATTATAAATGCTTTTATATTGTGATTTGATGATAATAAAAATTTTATCCAAATTTTATAGCTGGATTCTTGTTTTATTTTCAGGAATTCTATGCATCAATTTTATATTGCGTTTGTATATTTATGAAATTTAGATGACCATATGATACATCCATAGTTTAGCCTGGTATGTACCAGTGTTTGAAATAAAGTTTTTAGTGTGTCTTGTGATCGAAAATTTCTACATATCCTTAGTAAAAATTGTAGAGATTTATTTGCACTCGCACTGTTTGATCAATGTAGGTGATAAATTGAAGTGGAGGATTGAACGTTACACCGAGTTCTAATATGGTGATGACCCTCTCGAATAATATTTCCTTAATCAAGTTGAAACTGTTCAGTATAACTTCATTAATCATATTTATAAAATTAATTTAGAACGGGAGAAAATCTAAACCGAGACGCTACTGAGTGACGACCAGAGTCATTGCGTGCGCAACCACTCGAAAAGAGGGGATGAACGGGCCCGCGGCAACGAGACCGCTCCTGATACGAATGAACGAACAGGTAATCAGTCTGCGCTGAACTCTAGGAAAGACCATGGGTTTAGCCTCAGGCTCTTGGTCTCCGTGCACTCCAATTGATTCTCGGAATTTTGTTCGCCGGAACGTCGAGTTGAGACCTCTTAGGTATAGGGCTTGTTAACCATTAAGAGTGACAGGAACGCGCGTTTAAACTCAAGGAGCCCAAATAAAGTGGGATTTCCATTTATCAACTTAATTTAATATTCAAAAAGGTGTTAGTCGTCATGCGCTTTTCCCAATCCAGGCATAATGTCGTGGCTGACTAATTTGGAGCAACGCTAGACACGATAGATCCTCTTTCAACCCGTTAACATACGTGAGATTAAGGATCCTTGTGCAAAACCTTCAAATTAGTTTTAACAAACGGGTCATTAGCGTGAAAAGGAGGCAAGTGAAAATTGTTTTTCCTGTGAAGTGTTTGGTGAAATTGGAAGGACCAGATTGACTTTTTAACCCAGTGCAATACAGAAACTCATTCAATTGAGTAGCTTTTCTTTTGCCAAATACGAATTGACCATAATAAAATCAATATTTAACACGCTCAAATAAAAAGTTACAGGCACCCTAGGAATTCAATATTTCCAGAATGGATCCTATAATTTGGTTTTAGAGAAATAAAGGTCTATGAAGAGAGATTAGGGATTAATGTCAGAACATCAGAAAAGCGAAAATAAGACCCTAAAAGAGACATTATCATCGAATTCAATAGCTAGGAAAATGGGGATTGATTTCGTAATCAAGCAAAAATTTCACTGAGTTTTGCACAAAATCAAATCCCATTATTTCAAATCATTTTCCAAACGAAATTCCAGTTGTTCCTCATAGAGAGGGAAATTTGATCAGAATAATTTAGCAACTCAAAATCCGGGCCTCAAAATTACTATGCGCGCGTATTTTCTCAACACAATAGGTGAAATTAAGCTTGTAATCAAAAAATAAACCTTGAATTATGATGGATATAAGGTTAAGCTGCAGCAGGAAAAATAAAAATTAATCGATCACGGAAATATAGTCGTAATTCTGTTTTTCGCTTCTGTGCACTCCTTCCTTTTGAAAACTTGAAATTGAAATAACTTAATCTGTGAAATGAGAACTAGTGAGATCAGACCAATTATTGATACAGAATCAAGGGACAGCTATATTTCCAAAGAATTCCTCATACAAAATTATTTCAAAATTCTGGACTTAAAACTTGACAGGAGGAAAGTCAATTTTGATGCAAATTGGGCACCGCATGTAGTTGATAGAGTTTCTTTTGAAATTTTTGTAAATAATCGGGTATTTCGTTTCAGGTTTATTGTCCTTCCAGGATTGGTACCGACGTGCATACGCGGAACCAATTTCTTGACTAGGATAAATTTAAATCGTCGAAGAGTCTAAACTCTTATGGACAAAATTTCGTAAGTAGACAACCCGACACAACTAAAATTAGAAATAAATATCATTGTAATAAAAAATAAGGCTATCCTAAAGGATTCAGGTGTCAAGGAATTAAAAATAAAATAAATGCTCGTGTAAAAGAATAATGTTACATCTGGTAGGGCCGGAGAATGGTGGAATATGATCCGGGAAGACACAACTTATGATCCGCAATATTATTTGCGGGAAAAACTCTCAAGGTCAGAACATGCGACCAGAATGATAAGTAACGCGAAAGATCTAATTCCACCCATTAGATCAAGCAGGCCCGCTAAATTATTCCAAGGATTATTCACCACGTCAAAATTCGGAATATAATCAAAACCATTACAATGAACATAAAAATTTTCGTCAAAACGATAGAAATAATTTCAGAGGTAATAATAGATATCCAAATCAGGGTTATCCACGAGAATTTCAAGATAAAAACAATTTTGAGTACGATGAGCGAAAATCAAATTTTGGAAATTATGGACCTATGCACGGGCATAATCATTCAGATGGAAATTATAGCCGCGATCATGATGGTCAAAATCGTTACGATCATCGAAATCAGATCTATTATAATCGATATTATAATAGAAGTCGAGAGTTTGAAAATCAACAGAACCGTGATTCTTACAATAACACGGGCTGCGAGCATCAAGGTTACGGATATGAAAATCGTCATCATCGAACTATAGATAATCGAGATTGAAATTATGATGCGTTCGCTGATTGTCCTTGCAATTATCAACATAACCAGGGTCAGTGGTCGAATGGTCTTAATTAGGCAAATGCGAATAATTCTTATAATAATAATCGGAAACCTTGATGTTGATTTATCAAATAGTCTCGATGGCTCGATAAATGCTCGAACCTCGGCCTAATAATTAGAAATAGTTAGAAACCTCGATAGATGTCCAGTAATACACATAGAAAATCAAAACATAAAAATAAAGCGTTAATCGATATGGAAGCGAGGTGATATGCGTTTCAAAAAATTGGTTTGAAAATAATTGTGAACAATTTTAAGAATGTGAATTGTTATTGATAGTTAGAACAAGTACAGTGGGAGCCACTGGCGAGATCACTGAAGAGGCGAGATGGGTCAGCGAGAGACTTTTGATTCTCACTGATCCATCTCTCCCTCTTCTATATTCTCCTGCTTGCGTCAGATAACAGCCATATTTTGTCAACAATATGCTGCTTGATTGTCAGCAGCTTTGACTTGTTCAGTGTGTGGGACATTTACCCGTAAATTCAGGTCGAAATGGGTCACCTTCGGCAGGTGCTAACTTGCGATCTATTGTAGTTAGAACCATGTTTGTTTTTTGAAATTACAGGTATTTACGTCTACTTTAATTCATCTGTTGATCATTTTTAGATCTGACGATCAGGATCCGAGCTACAGAGAAACAAAAAAAAACATGTGATTTTGACAAAAAATTGAAAAAAATCGGGATTCTTTGAAAGGCCGTAACTCCTAGACTATTGGCGGTAGGATATCTTTCTTTTTCTAGTTTTACGTAGAATTTTACCTACTTCAATTTTGGTAAGAATACTTTTATCCCTAAAATACACAGGAAAGCACCAATCCACTGCCATGTGATATTTTTCACCTTTTACCAAAAAAATATCCGTGTTCCGGGTCGAAATTCTGTTTATAATTGCAACAGTTTACATATTCATTTTGTTCCTTTTATTAATTATAATGCCATATTACTTTAGCATTACTCTAGTAATAAGATATGGGATATTGGTTTCTGAATTCACTTCAATGTTTGAAATCTTACAATTCAGTGTGACACTGCGCCGTGTCCTTAGCCTCTCGTGTTTCAAAAAATATATTGTCAATGTGCACTGTTTTTGCATATCAAATTATGTCTCATACACCTCACTCTCTACAAACAATAAAAAATGCTTTCAGAATTTATGAATTTTATATAAATGTTCAGGTTTTATAGGTTCCATTTAATTTTATAATTTAAATTATTCCAGTCTCTTATAAGAGAGAGACTAGAATAAGTAGGAAAAGGACACCAAATATAAAAAATGTAGGATAATCAAATCGACCCCATAAGATGGCTAGGTCGACTGTCCGAGGAGATCAAGTCGACTATCTGATATGACCAAATCGACCCTCTATGATGAGCGATTCGACCCTTTATAATCATCTATTTCGCCTTCTGTGATGATCGGTTCGACTCTGTTACGCTTGAGTCGACCGTTCAAGATGATCAAGTCGACACTCTGAGATGATCGATTTGATCCTCTTGTTTTAACCTTCTAGAGATAGTCGCTTTAGCTATCTTCTAGGGCTGTTCAAGAGTTGACCCTGCAATATAGTCTGTCTGCACATCTAGATGGCCAAACTGACCTTTCATTTTTCTCCGTGTATTCTTTTTCGCAGGGATGTGAATTCCTATATACCTCGTCGTTCCGGTTCCAAATCGTATCCGGGCCGGAACGTTCCGAACTCGAACGATTCGGCCCTGGAACGGAACCAGAAATAAGATACGTGATCTCATACCGGGTCCGAACGATTCCGGTACGGAATGTACCGAGGCCGGAACCAAAACCAATGCAAATCCTTTGGTTTTTGAATAAGATTATGGGTTCGAAATTCAAAAGTTTAGAAATTTGCCATACATTTTTAAAATTTTATTGATAGATTGGCAGACTTCCATCAATTCTATAATGAAGTAGTTTTTGAGTCTCAAATTACGAATGTTTACCCCAAATTTGTATTCTGAGACTCAAAAACACCTTCGCGTACAGACTTGCATGGGAATTTAACAATTAGATAAAATTTTCAAAATTTGTGTGAACTGTTTGAATTTTGACCTCAAATTCGTATTGTATTTCTCAAAAACCCACCTCTTACTGGCATTCGTGAAAACCTGTCAATTAAATAGAATTTCCAAAACTTAGGCTAGTTTTTCGAATTTTTTAATTTTGAAACAAAATTCGTATTTTGAGACGCGAAACCTTTTTGAGACTTGAAAGCTTTTTGACATTCATAGAAATCTACCAATTTAATAATATTTTCCAAATTTTGAATCAATTTTTGGAATGTATGAATCTTGACCCCAAATTTTGTATTCTAAGAATCGAAACACCCTCTCGCTCATAAAAATATACAAATTTAATAAAAAAAATTTAAGTTGAGTGAAAATTTGGAATTTTTTATTTTCGATCCTAAATTTGTGTTCTGTGCCCGGAAAAATTGTCGCGTACTAAGTTTCGTGTAAATCTACCAAATTAATTAAAATTTCAAAATTTGAGTAAAATTTTGGAATTTTTACCCCAAATTAGTATTCTTCTTTCTTCTATTTTTTCTTCTCTCTTATATGTTCACTAACCAATTTATATATTTCACAAAGATAATTCTAGGACCTTTTGGGTTGGACCCAGGGTTGAAAGGTTCCTTAAGGGTTCTGGTCCGGGCTGGATCCTTTAATTTCTTAAGGGTCCGGGTCCAGATCCAAACATTTCAAATTTTTAAGGGTCCAGGTCCAAACCCTTAAATTTATTAAGGGTTCGGGTCCGAATCCGGACATTTTAATTTCTTAAGGGTCCAGGTCCGAATCCGGACCCTTCAATTTCTTAAGGGCCGTGTCCGTACCCGAACCTTTTAAATTCTTAAGGGTCCGGGTCCTGACCCTTACCTTTCAATTTCTTAAGGGATCGGGTACGTACCCGAACCTTTTAAATTCATAAAGGTTAGGACCTGGACCCTGTAAATTCTTAAGGGTTATGATCCAGACCGGACCCTTGCTGGACCATTTAGGTCCCCGCACCCTTTAAAAATTAAGGGTTCCGATCCCTAATGCATACACTAAACCTTAAGTCGATGTCGGACGAATGTATGGGACAAGTGAGACGATATGCGACGACGTATGACATTTTTGGGGTTGCAATGCTTATTGTTTTTCAATTGAACCATCGCTCTCGTGTTCTACGTCCCCAGCCAACCCGGCACTTCCACTTATTATGTTAGCTTGGACATTTTTTCAATTAAAAACTACCAGTGCTTCACGTCCACAGTGAGCGGGCGTAGTTTTAATTACTGTGGTATCGTTACGCAACCGTATGGACTGGCGACCTTAGAAAGGGAGTATGTACAGTTACACACTGTACAGGAACGAAAATACGTACGCAAAAATAAAGTGAATAGAGAGAAATGGATGAAAAGTGAATCTGCGAGAGTATATCGCATTTTTCTCACTACGTCCACCTAGTCCAAAGTAGTGCCAAACTTAGCTTACAGAGTATTATTTTTGAATTATGAATAGATTTATGTCGACATTATTCATTACAAGCAGTTTTCGCGGTAGCAGGGTTACGTTTTGTTGTAGGGATGTTTTGGGAGTCGCACGATCTCACGTGTGTGTGTAAGGCTAGAGGCTTTTATGTTTTTTTTTGTCGATTTTTGAGATACCCTGCGTTCCGGTAAGGCGTGTTTGAAAGGGGTGATGGTTAGAAGTTCTGACCAATTATTGGAATATTTTGGGTTCCAGATGCATTTGTATTTGGAAGGGGTAAAGCGATGGGGGTTGTTTCTGTTTATTGAGATGTTTCGGATTCTGGATGTACGCGAGTCGGTGAGGGTTAGCTTACGGGTTGTTTTCAGTTATTTTTGTAATATGGGCTTGGGCTGTATGTGTTTTTGGAAGAGTTGAAGGTGCGGCGGGCTGTGTTCTGTTATTGGGATGTTTTAAGTATCAGGTGTGGGGGGGGGGGGCTAAGTGTATGTATTTTGAGAGCCTGGGAGGTTTCTCCTGCATTTGATATGTTTAGAAATCAGAAATGTGTGTGTGAGCCCGGGTAAAAATATTTGATCTTGATTTTGTCTTGGGTGAAGACTAATCCAAGACAATTTCAAGTTATTCTGTATGTAATCTTTTGTAACAGTAATTAAATATACATAACATAGAAAAAAAAGTATTTGGTTTATTCTTTTTCATAACGAAAATCAATATAGGCGCGCGCCTTGGCGCGCGCAAGACTGCTAGTATCTGACTATATAGACACAGTATAGACACATTCAATGTGTCTCCAGAACGTGGGATTTTTCGGCCCCCACCACTTTCCCATGTACATGCGTCGACAAGCCTTGTGCAAGGCCGAAAGTGCACGAGGCACGTGCATGAAGCCGAGCTAGCCCGAGGCCCGGCTTCACGATTCTGTTTCGTCGGTTATAAGAAGGTTTGAGTTGATTTTTGTTTTCAAAAATTGACACCTTAAAGAAAGACTTCAAATACATGTAATGAAGTCTTGATATATTTTATGATCATGTTTTTCAGGAATTCTTATGGAATATTTTCGACTATCTGATTCTAACAGTTTCATTTTTCATTATTTATGTTTTATTTTTCTTCTGATATATACCTTTCTTTTCGTGCTATTTTAGGCTATAATAATCACAATTTTGTGGATTTTAAGAGAAAAAGCCAAAAAGTTATTAACTTGACCTCATGTGCTTTCTTAATACATATAAACTTCACAAAACCTTTAATGTCTGAGAATACTTATCTCAACATTAAAAAATTTAGTTTTTACAATTTTATTTTAATTGCAAAATAATTGTAATTGGAAATTAATTGTAAATAATTTTAAAATAAATTTAACAAAATTTATTTTATAAAGAAATATCTTATGATTTTAAAAGGAGAACACAATCTTTTAAGGTAATTCTTTGTAGTATTTTAATAACTAATGAAAATATTTTTAGAATATTTTTCCTTGATTCTGCCCTAGGGTTAAACATGGTACAAAAAACTGTTGTGAAATTTCATATAAAAACTGTACCCTGTACACATTAATTTTAAAAATGAAAAATATTAATACTTTTTATAAATATTCCTAAATGTTATTTGAATATATTACACATTGATTTTTATTTTAAAAATTCTTGTAAATAGTTGGTCATTTTACAAATATTACGACATTTTTGTACCATGTTTGTCCTTAGGGAGTAGATTTGAAGAATGAAATTATAAAAATATCTCCATTAGTTAGTGTTTCATTGAAAATGATCTTTTTTGTTGAAATTTTTATTTGAAATATTTGAAACACAAAAAAATTTTGTGAAATTTTGTCAAGAATCCTGTAAAAATTATATTTATATCAACTTGAAATAAGCAAAAAAACAAACATAAAAAAATGAATAGTTATTCGAAATTTTTATTTTTTATACAAAAATATTTTTCGCCTTAAATGATAATTTTGTTGAAATTTTCCTTTTTTCTTCACTAAAAAATTTTTCTGAATTCAAAATTTATTTATTTGGTTGAAAATTCATTCTTTTTGGTTGAAAATTCAACGGTTCAGTTAAAACTTCTTTTCTTGTTGAAATTTTGTTTGACATACAGAAATATTAAGAAATCTTGGAAAATTTTCTTAAGAATCTTAGGAAAATTATATTTATATAAACTTAAAAATAAATAAACTTGAAAAATAAATAGTTATTCGAAATTGTTATTTTGTATTAAAAATGATTTTTTGCCTCAAATTATAATTTGTTTGAAATTTTCCTTTTTCCTGACTAAAAATCATTTTTACTTGAAAATGTATTTATTTGGTTGAAAATTAATTTTTTTAAAGTTAAATTCGACCTTTTTTTATTTAAAATAATTTTTTTGTATTGAAACAGCAATTATTAAATTTTTCGTCGAGAATTAAACTTTTTTGCCTGAAAATCAAACTATTCGGTTGAAAATGTTGTTTTTTTTTGTTTGTTCAAATTTGGTTTAAAACATCTGAAATCTTAAAAAATATTTTGAAATTTTCTCAACAATCTCATAAAACTTATATTTATATTTATTTTCACAATTTTATTTTAATTGCAAATTAATTGTAAATAATTGTAAAATAAATTTAACATAATTTATTTTATAAAGAAATATCCTATGATTTTAAAAGGATAACACCATTTTAAAGGTAATTCTTTGTAGTATTTTAATAGCTAATGAACAACTTTTTAGGATATTTTTCCTTGATTCTGCCCTATGGTTAAACATGTTGCAAAAAACTGCCGTGAAATTTCAAATAAAAACTGTGCTCTGTACACATTAATTTTAAACATGAAAAATAATAATACTTTTTATAAATATTCCTACATTTTATTTGAATATGATATGCATTGATTTTTATTTTAAAAATTCTTGTAAATAGTTGGCCATTTTTTTAAATTCACGAAATTTTTGTACCATGCTTGGCCTCAGGGAATAGATTTGAAAAATGAAATTATGAAAATATCTCCATTAGTTAGTATTTGATTAAAAATTATATTTTTTGTTGAAATTTGTATTTGTCATATCTGAAATGTTGAAAAATTTTCTTAAATTTTGTCAAGAATCCTGAGAAAATTATAATTATATAACCTTAAAATAAGCAAACAAAGAAACTTAAAAAGGAAATAGTTATTCGAAATTTTTATTTTGTATACAAAAACATTTTGCACCCTAAATTATAATTTCGATGAAATTTTTCTTTTTTCTGCATTAAAAAATTTTTTTGACTTGAAAATGTATTTATTGGGTTGAAAAACTTTTTTAAATTAAAAATTAGAATTTTTCATTGAAATAGCAATTATTACATTTTTCGTTAAAAATTCAGCTTTTCGGTTGAAAATTGGACTGTTTGGTTAAAACCTTTTTTGTTGATGAAATTTTGATTGACCTACAGAAACATTAAGAAACCTTTGTAAATTTTCTTAAGAATTTTAGGACAATTATATTTCTATGAACTTAAAAGTAAATAAACTTAAAAAATAGTTATTTGAAATTTTTATTTTGCATACAAAAATATTTGTCGCCCTAGGCTATAATTTTGTTGAAATTTTCCTTTTTCCTTCACTAAACAACTTTATGATTTGAAAATTTATTATTTTTGTTGAAAATTCATTCTTTTAAAGTTGATTTTAACTGTTTTTATTAAAAATTAGAGTTTTTCATTGAAATAGGATTTTTAATTACAAACAGTTAGTCAACTTTAAAAGAATGAATTTTCAACCAAATAAATAAATTTTCAAGTCAAAAAAACTCTCAGTGAAGAAAAAAGGAAAATTCAACAAAATTATAATTTAAGGTGAAAAATATTTTTGTAGAAAAAATAAAAAATTCGAATAACTATTTATTTTCTAAGTTTTTTTGTTTCCTCATTTTAAGGTTATATAAATATAATTTTCACGGGTTTCTTGACAAAATGTCACAAAATTTTTCAATATTTCAGATATGCCAAATAAAAATTTGAAGAAAAAATATAATTTTCAACCAAAAACTAATTAATGGACATATTTTTATAATTTTATTCTTCAAATCTATTCCCTAAGACCAAACATGGTACAAAAATGTCGTAAAATTTATAAAATGACCAACTATTTACAAGAGTTTTTTAAATAAAAATCAATGGGTATCATATTTAAATAACATTTAGAAATATTTGTAAAAAGAATTAATATTTTTCATTTTTAAAATTAATGTATACAGAGTACAGTTTCGATTTGAAATTTCACGACAGTTTTTTGTACCCAGTTTGACCCTAGGGCAGAATATTTATGATATATATTATAATAATATAATATATTATCTTATTATATATTATTATATTATTATAATAGATTATATTGGCAGTACAATTTCAAAATGCTGATTTTTATTACGGTTTCATTAGGTGAAGTTTTTCAACAGAAATATTTTCAGGCTGAAGATTTTTATTATTACGGTTCACATTTTATCTTTTAGAAATGAATATTTCTATGAGGGTTAAAAGAAAATGTGTATTGGGGCAAGGGAATCGTTACCTGCGACAGTGGGCGGTTAAGTAAATATGCCTCATTTATCGCCAAGTGGGGGGGGGGTATAACACCCCCTCTGGCTACGCCACTGGTTTAAGCAAGCATTTTTCTGAATGGAAATTGTAGTATAACCGTTCTGAACACTCCAGTATTTAATTCTTATTATTATAGTATATGACTCCATATTTGCAATTTCTGCAAAATTCTTTTGCTGCAGAATAATAAGGATATCCTTTGAAAAGCATCCTTCCTGCCTGCCTGTTGTGCTTCGCGTGTGCCATAGACAGCTGGCCCACAAAATAAAATGAACCTGCACATGCGTATGGGTAGCCCACATAATGCATTATAGGCCTATACATATAGGTTGGCCTATATGTGCACCTAAACGCACAGGACGCGAACAAGGGACGATCTATTCGACCACTGGCAGGCACTTTTGATGTCGGGTGAGAAAATAAGAGTACGAAGAAAGAGAAAAGAATTAGAGAGAAAATTGCTTTATTATATACTGCGTCTAGTGCGGTCGTCCATTCGCTGAAAACCAAATGCATCACTTCGCTTGAATCGAATGTGTAAAATAAAAATTTACCCTTACCGAAACTAACAAAGAGACTGCGACTCCGTCTAAATCTGAATTGGTTGAAACGCAACATTACTTATTACAGGAGAAAATATTATTTGAACGCCGTCTCCGGTGTAAAACTAACCTGGAACGATTATTTTTTTTACAGAATATTCAAGAATAAAATAAAAAAGTACGTGAGTCTCAACTATCTTCAACCTAGCAGTTGTTGAACTAAATTGTTCTTTACAGAAAGCATCTTTCTAATGATTTATGCAAGTGCACTCGAACCTGGATTTCCTAATTCCGAGAAGCGCTGCCGCGGCGGTTTTGGGCTGAGAGTGTAACCACTCCGGGGCGAGAGACCGAAGCATAAAAAATGAGCAGCGTAGCGGAAATGCACATTGCGCTGATATTCGCTCGCGTATAATGCGTAATATTATGTATTTCAATTGGAAACGGTTTACACGGCCCTGACTGCTTACGTTTGGAGGCCCATGCAATAGCTTCAAGGGCAGTTGCAGGCCAAGCCCGAATGATATACAATCCAGGTTCCAGTATAGTTCAGAAGAAAATTAAAACTCTTCGAGAGACTTTAATATAATAAAAAAATTGTCTGACTAGAGGGTTTTACATAAAAAAGAGTTATTTTGATTCAAAAAATTGTAATAGCTTAAGGAAATCAAACCAGTTCACGGTCGCATAGACAGGTCCGGGGGCTCTCGTGGTGGGGGAAGTTCCCTAATGTAAGCCAGAAAGTTTCGCAAACTGACCACTGAATGTAGTGGCGTATGTGTCGAGTAGTGTAGGATTTGAATTTGAAAAGATAAACAAAACACGTTTTCTAACATTTTCTAACCTCAGAATCTCAACTGGTGTCAACGCACCGAATCGTAGGGACCTGAATTATGGTATTAAATACTGCCTCGATCCTAAAATATTACATATAAGTATGTATTTATTTAATAATATATATTTATTTGTCCATTAATAACTATTGTTCGTTCTTTTTTTCTACAATTTTCATAATTTGCATTTATTATTGACAATAATATTTTATTACACAAATATACAATTTTTAATTAAATGTAAACAAATTTGTAGAAGTATTAATTTTGGAATTTCGATTACTGTAAATATTTTATCGGTTAACTTGATTTGCTATCGACAATTTTTATTTATAGGAAATGTTTGTGATTAAAAATGTGTGTTAAGGCCACTCGTTGCACGATTTTAATACTTTCAAAAATCAGTTTCATGCAATGTAGTTTATATCATATAATTTTTAGCATGAATATGTACAATTATTTTTTATTACTTAAGAATGCATCCACATTATTCAAATTATTGAATACATCTGATTAAATTGACTTCTTGAAATTAAAATTTCAAATTAATCCGCCACTTTCTCTACTCTAATATTACGCCACTACCTTAAGTGGCAACTTTGTGAAATAAACGGAAGCTTCAATAAGGGAACTTCCCCGACCACGAGAGCCCTCGGACCTGTGTATACGACCGTGAACTAGTTTGATGTGTATTTAAATTTTTTTCCATTTCGGAAAAACCAATTTTCCAAGCATGTCTAAATTTATATTAAAAATTCGAATAAACGACTGCACGCCTCTAATGTAAACCAAAAAATTGAATTTTAATTTATTTCAAAAAGGACTCAATACTTTTTTTTTTAATATTTAAAACATTTTTAAAGCATCAAAGAGTAATGAACAATGAAGAAAACCTCAGTGCAAGAACTATGCAAGAAATATGTAAACAAATTTAGTCTGAAAACCTAAATCAGAATACTGCCCTATTTTTGAAGAAAGGTTCTATCTACAGCTTTTATAAAAAATGAGTTTTTTATATCGTTGAATTCGTAATGAAAAAATGAATTCATATGTAACAAAGGTAATTAGAAATTAAAATCAAATTCGGAGATAATTATACCATAATTAGAGCCTATCTATACTGATTTTTGAGAAATCTGAAGAAATATTACTGAAGAAAGGCTCTGTCTACAAAACGGTCAGCCTTATCTACATACGAATTTCAGTTTTTCGGGGTCGACTACGCGCCGAGAAACTGCTTCGAAAACCCTATCTACCAGATATGTTTTTGCTCGTCCATAAATCAGTCACTGGTACTGAGTGAAGAAAAACCTATGTACATAGATACGTTCTTCGTCCTGATTTCGCCCAGTTTGGCTCAACTTTCTCGAAGAAAAAACCCATCTACAATTTTTGAATTTCCAACTAATTTTTATTGCAATTATTTGAATGACCAAAATTATTTTATACCATTCATATTTTTTAAATTATACACTTCATTAGTGGAGCACAATAGTTTGTTCAAGAATGCAATTATCAATGCATTTTTTTATTTGAAACATTTATTGATTCATATAAATTATTTATGAAGATGACATCATTAAAAATCTTCTATCGCTAATGTCTATATTGAATTTAATCAATGTAAACAAAAATTTTACAGCCGGTTTCCTGAATGTTTTCCAATCTGCCAACAAAATTTTTGTAGTGTAGGTTGGGACACCTCTTAAAACATGAAAAATAAATGTAAAAAATAATTTTGAAACGCCACAGTGAACCTTTTAGTACATATTTGTTTATTTAATTGGGGTTTTACATGAAAATGAGCAATTGCAGATCTCAGCTTTATTCATTTTGCCAAACCCTCAAAATCAGTGATCCCCCGTTCAATTTTTCGTTTCCCGTGTGGAAATCGCCCGATTTCGTACGTAATACCGATCTGGCGGTGATCGGTAGAACTCTGTGGCCCATACTTGTGCCAGACCGGGCCAGACCGATTTCCTACTGAAGCGCCATCTTCATGCCACGGCACTTGCGAGATGGATGCAGAAAGCTGTCATCCTTGGGTCGCTTCGTGTCCTCAAAACACACGAGGGTTTCAATGGCCTGTCGTTGTGATTTCGTCGTGCCCTGTGACCGCCCATCTCACGGTTGTGAGACGTGGCTATGAATCGGATTTACCGCGGTCCTACTGGGAGCCGATGTCATTTTTTAGATGGCAATTGCTTCCAGTGGGACCCTGCGATGGTTGTTAACCTTTAGTTCTCAGTTGTATAGTTAAAAGTTTGTTATTAGGACCACCGCAGGATTTCGCTAGGGGCAGGTGCTAATCTGAAAAATTGCACCCGCTTCCAGCGAAATCGTGGTAAAATTTCAGCTGTAACCACGTCTCACGGCCGTGAGATAGGTGGTTACAGTCTGCCATTAACTCAATACGATGATCCAGCAAAAGTCTTGTGCACCCTGATGACACGAAGCGACTCAAGGACGTCTGCCTTCTGCATTTCCCCCGAAAGTGTCTCAGCACTTTGTTGACGCGCAAAAGATGTTTTTCAGGCTATTCACCAGTGAAACCTTGGCACGTTCAAGAGCGCCGATAAATCAAGACGATTACTTCAATGGAATAATCGGTGTCTACTTAAAGGCGGTGGAGCCGCAATTTTTTATAGCTTTTTTGTTTTGAACAAGGCGGCAAATTCAAATGTAGCATGGAAGAGAACTTAAAAATAGTAATAAAAGTCATTTAGAATTCAGTTTATTGTTAATGAGTGACTGGACTAAAACTGGAAACTTAATAAAATTGAATGAAAATGATAAAGAGTAATCACATTAATAGAAATAATAGAAAAGTATAAAAAAAGGAAAGCCGATGGTATTTAAAATTGGTGGAGTACACATTTTGTAAACACGTGGCTTAGAATTTTTTTCTGTTGAAAGGTACAATAAAACTTTGAAGTTTTTACAAGTGTACAATATAATCATTTTAATATTCTGAAAACCTGTATACATTAGCATTGTCAAATACTAATTGGAACCTTTAAACGCTGCAAATTTGTGAAAAATAATTTTCCTGCAGATAAAAAAAGTGGCTTGAATTTTAAAGATGACTTCAATTTTAAAGATGACTTCATTATTTCCATTCGTAGTGCATATATAATTATAATTTTATCCATGTCTTTTTTCCAGCGGCATAAAATTCTTTTGCCTAAACAACTGAAAGGCTTGGTAAGATAAGAGTAATGATGCCTTTTTAATACAATCAAGTGAAGAGGATTTTCTCCTATTATAAATGTCCATTTTACAATATATATTTTTACATTCTCATCAGAGTAGGTATTAGATTTGTGTAAAATTTGACCCCCCCCCTGTTTCTGTCAAATGTCCACGTTTTGAGACCTTCTGAACCCAAAAAACAGGTTTTGGCGAGTCTGTCTGTCTGTATGTATTAGGGTAGGTGGGTATGTTTGTAGATTTTTAGTCTGTTAGCACAATAACTTTCGAAAGAATTCACAGATTGGATTGGGCTTTGAAATACTCTTTAAGTGTACTAAAATGAAGGTTAAGTTCGTTAGTCAGTCGCTTTGGATGAAAATTTAAAATGTGAGCACATTTTGAAAATTTTTGAGAACACTTTTTTTCAATATTTAAAAATTCTATGGACGGATATTAATATCACTCAAAAAGGCGAACAGAATATTCTCATGAATTTTTTTGATAGAAGACAAATTACCGGAGTTATAGCATGTACAATATTCCAACAAACAAACGAAAATGAACATTTCAAGCCAAAAAACGCACGATATGAAAAAGAAGTCGAGAGGCGAAAATCATTGCTTTTTGAATAGCCTGCAATGATGTCATAACAAATTTTGGAATTTAATGAAAAATTAAACATTCAAATTTTGATGGCACAAAAAAATAATGAAATATCAAAAATTATATTTTGCGGTCAAACTATTCAAGATATGTAAAATGATGAAGAAGAAAAAATTGTTCATATAAAGAAGATCCACAAATTTGTAATAGATCAATTTTTGATAGGATGTGTAGTTTTTTTTATTCGTAAAAAATGGCATTATAAATGAACAATTCAATTTTTGGAAAAAACCACACAAGAGACAATATCGTAAAAAATAACGTGAAAAATAATTATATATATATAAAATTAATTCTTCAGACATTTTTTACATTCTCATCAGAGAAAGTATTAAATTTGTGTAAATCTGACCTACCCGCGCCCCCCCTACACCGTTTTTATCAAATGTTCACGTTTTGAGATATTCTCAACCCAGAAACAGGGTTTCTTATAGGATGCGTACTTTTTTTAAATTATAAAAAAAATTTTAAATTTTTAAATTATAAAAAAAAATTATAAAAATTATAAAAAAATTATTAAAAATTATATTTTGCAATATCTGAATTAGCAATCTCAGACTGAGGTACAGATTTAAATATAATATCAATTTGATGTAATAGTGTTGAACCTATTGTAGAAGAGTCCGCATTTTGGAAAAAATCGAGTGCGAAGCACGAGACACGTGATGAGAATGTGTCCGTTAAAGCCGAAGGAGCTTTAACAAAAGATAATTCACAATCACCAAATTATAGTTGTTGATGCTTTGACCTTTAATTTTAAAACTGTGGAAAATACAAAGACCGAGCGCGTCGCGCGAGGTACATACGTTATCGAGCGCGAAGCGCGATATCCAACAGTCGCGCACCCTAGGCGCGCCCAAACTTGCAAACCGCGCGCGCAGCGCGCGATGAGAATGTGCCCTCGCATCGGTCAGATTTTTTTCAAGTGTATATATGGAGTATCAGTTGCGAAATATTGTAGAAAAACCGGAATTTGCTGAATTTTTCTTTTCTGGAAATTTCTCACGTTCAAAGAATAATAAAAATACTGTTTGTGATATTTGTGACAGTATTTTGTACAAAAAAAACCATTGAAAAATTTGACAAACCAATAACGTACATTATCAGTACTGATGGTGCTCCTCTATTCCACATATCAAAAAGAGGTTTCTGGCCATTGCAAATTTTACTGAACAAGCTGCCAGTAATTCTTCGGTTTAAGCTTATTTTGCTATGTGGTGTAACGATTGTTCGCACCGAACCCAAACCCGATCTTATGAATTTATTCATAGACGTATTTTTGCAACAAGTGAAGAGACTTCATTCTGAAGGAATTGAAGTGAAACTTCCCAATCATGACGAAAAAGTAATCTTGCACTTCACACCAATTTTCATGGTAGCTGATTCTGTAGCACGGCCCATACTGCAAAATAGTTTACAATATAATGGGTACTACGGATGTAGCTATTGTTATCACAAAGGACTGCACATTACGGCTGAAGGAATGAGATATCCTTTTTCACAAGAACAATAGTTGCTGAGGACTCATGATTCTCACTTAGAGAACGTAGCCGCTACTAAGTCTCGTAGTTCTTCAATACGAGGGGTGAAAGGTGAATCACCTTCCATTGAAACTCCTAATATATCACGGAGAGTAGTTAAGAGGGCTGGGGCCATGAGCTTTTGTAAGGTCATCGCCCGCCACCGTTTCCTTCGAAAGTATAGGGAAAAATATGACTTGTGTGGCATGCCAGGATTCAGAAAAGAATGAGCTTCAAAGGAAATTTTTCAATTTTTTATAAACATTTATCTTATTAAAAATATACTAATGTTCTATTTCACTTTGTATGGCATGATTATTAGAATTATTCCGAAAAGTTACATTTTTAAATGTAATCGGGAAATATATTTCGATGAGGACGAGCAATGGATACAAGACCACTTTCATAAGCAGACTAAAATATTGAACCTATGCTTTGTGCTTTCATATCGATTTAATAAAATTTATTCCATTAGTATAAAGCTTTCTATATGTAAAAAAATACTTAAAGTAGGTTAGCGGAACTTGTAAATCGATAGTTCTATTTTTAATAAATTTATACAGTTTTCGATTTTTTTTGTATATCAAAATAACTCCCCTAAAATATTTTTGCAAAAAATTCATTTTTCCAAACGTTAATAACAATCAAAGTTCCTGATCATTTTTTTTTCAAAGATTGATTACTCGCGAACGGTTCATCGAAATTCAATAATTGAGTTATGAAAATTTTTGTTACGAAGCATACTATACGATAAAAAATTGTTCGGCAGTGAAAAACATTTTTTTATTGCTTAAATAATAGTTTGTTATAAACAATTGAAAATTAATTAAACTTTTTCACCTCTGGAAGAATTTTTCCACTTTCCAATTGATTCTACAATCTCTTGCCAAAATTTTGGTGGATAGAAAAGTTTGTATTTTGCAGTAGTTCAAAAGTTATTGATTAATTTTGATTGAAATTTCATCACTTTGTTTGCAAAATGAGCTATTTTGTTGAAAATTCGTTTGTTCTGTGGCTGAAAATAAATTTTTCATACTGAAAATTTAATTACTTCAGTTGAATATTCAATTATTTTAGTTAAAACTTCATCTTTTTGTTCGAACATTAATTTTTTAACTGGAAATTTAACTATTCAATTTTTGGTTCATAAGTTCCTTTTTTTTATTTGAAAATTTGTATTTTATTGTAGAAATTAATCTTTTCAGTAGAAAATTCATTTTTTTGATTTAAAATTCATCTATTCCAATTTAATATTTTATTATATTAGTTGAAGATTAATCTCTTTAGTTAAGCATTAGTTTTTTACTTAAAATTTAACTATTTTAGTTAAAACTTCAACTACTTTTTTGCAAATTTTCTGTTTTGTTTGAAGACTAATTATTTCAAACTGAAAATCTAATTTTCTCAGCTGAATCTTTACGATTACTTACACCTAACACTGCCCTTTTTTATCATTTGATTGAATGCACACATATTTTTACGAACATTGTACGAATTTCTTGGTAGTTCTTCAATAAATTATATTGAAATGATCACTGTGTTTTACTTTTGAAAACTATTTGCACCTCTTTATGATGAAAAATCACGAAAATAATATGGGTAATTCGATTCGCACGATAACTGAGGGCGCGTGCGTCTGAACGTGCTCGACCAGCGCTGTTGGTCAGAGCGCGGTCACAAAAAAATCAATGACTTTCGAATTACTGGAAAATACAATTTTTTTTTTCTCACAAAATTGTCGAAAGAGATTGTAGAATCTATTGAAATGTAAAAGAATTCTTTCACAGGCGGAGAAGTTTAATTAATTTTTAATTGTTTAAAACAAATGATTATTTAGACAATAAAAAAATATTTTTCACTGCCGAACAATTGTTTAGCGTGAACCATACTTTAAAGCAAAAATTTTCATAACTTAATTAATCAATTTCGATGAACCGTTTGCGGGTAATCAATTAAAAAAAAATGATCAAGAAATTGATTGTTATTAACTTTTGAAGAAATTAATTTTTTGCAAAAATATTCTAGGAGAGTTATTTTGATATAAAAACGAATCGAAAACTGTATACATTGATTGAAAATAGAACTATCGATTTAAAAGTGGCACACTTGGGATATTTTGACCCATATCAAGAACTGAGGAAAATGGTTGTTTAGCAATGTTATGCTGAGAAAAATCAGGCCGAAAAAAAGCGATAATTTTAAATTGCCTATTGATAAAGTTTTCTTGTAGTGTTTTCTTATAACTCTCATAGATAAAATAAATGAGTGTACCAATAAGTTGTTATTCATTTGTTGCTACGAATAAAAAAATTAATTTAAAGATGAATATAAGTTTTTGACTGTTTTGCAGCATTTAACTCAAACAGTTTTGAGGGAATTGCGGTTAAAATTATTTGGACTCAATTAAAAGAACTCTTAAAATATTTATAAGTAAACCCTGCTAATTTGAACGAATCATGAGTTCAGTTTATTTTCGAAATCTAGTTTTTAATTGTGAATTTTTTTCTTGCTAATTTTGCATACAATTATTTATGAGAAGGTAGATTTGATTTCGAGCTTGAATGAAAACTTATCATTGGACTGACATTTTGAAAAAATCTGAAAGCGTTTTCACTGTTCAAAGAAGCCTTTTTTGGACCACCCTAATCTCTAGAATGAAATAATCTGCTCGCTGCGCGGGCATATTCTCGCCGTTGCATATTCTCGTGATTGTAATGGATATAATGTATATATACTAAATAATTTATTAAAATCTGACCATCTTTCTAACAGAAAGAAAACTAGCCCAGAAAATCGTAATTGTTTATATTTTCACCAAAAAAATTGATATTTATCGGCTCCTTATGTTCGCAAAAAATTTATAAAGTCTCTCTTAGTATATATTTAAGTTCTAATGCGTATTCAATAGATTTAATTTCTGCAACTTTTATATCAGTAAATGAAATCGTCCTCTAATGATCGCCATTATAAATTAAATATGTTTTGAGAATGATATTGAAAACCAGATTCATATGTTTTTTGTTCTTTGAATAATTCACTTAATTAAGTTCTATATGTGAAATAAGTTTTGAAAATATTTTTTTAAAATATATTTACCGCACTGTTATTACTACAGTGTGTAGAAGATGTAAGTGTGATATGTAAAATTCCAGAGAGGTAAAAATTGATATTTCAAAGTATTATACGAGAGAAAAGATCAGAATCGGTAATGTTTGATTTACGTATGATTAGAGATCTTAAAAATCAAAAATAATTACAAATTTCGCTAAAAAAATGTGAATACCCCATTTTTCCCCTTAAAATGAGAAAATCAAGCATAAAAAAACGAAATAAGATTAAGGTATAGCGAAAGGGTATTTCCAAAGAAATTTTTTCAAGGAAAAGATTTGCTACCTTGAGATTTTTTCATATCTCGTTTCATAAATATATTTTTGTTTTCTCCCTTATAGATCGAAAAGTATTCATTAATGTAAAACTGTTTTCAAGTATTGAAAATATTATATAATCATGAAATTAAGTGAATTATTTCAAGTGCAACAGTCATATGACTTTCTTTTTTCAATAATTTTCCTTGTTTATTTTCATAGTGATTCACTTTACGATAATGAAATGTCATCAAAAGTTATAGATATAAACCTGAAAAATATTTTTTATCCTACAAATTTCAAGATACATTTCTGAATAATTCAAGTAGAAATTACGGGAACTTGTTAAACTCTCTTCCCTGCATGTGACGTATTCGTTTATTTTTTATTTTGAACCTCCCAACCTATTCTAACATGACCGACGGACCACCCTCACCTACACGTCATATTTCAATCCTAATTGTTATATTAGCAAATGTTTTGCTATCTTATCTTTCGATTTCAAATAAGTACTAACTAAATTAAACATGTATAGTAAATTTACTGTATGTATACACAATGCAAACTATTTGCAACATCACTACTTTCCAACCGAGCTATTCACGCCTACCCCGAAAGGGAAACGGCTTAATGATATAATAATAATAATAACTATCAGCTAACAACTGTCAACCATCAACTATCAACTACCAACTATCAACCATAAATTTTGCAACTATCAACTTACCAACTACCCAAACATCCAACTATACATTATACAACTATCCAAATATCCAACTATAACGTATTTGCTATTAAATATCAAGAATCAAGTATTAACTATCAAGTATCAAGTATCAAGTTTCCAGTATCAAGTATCAAGTATCAACTATCAAGTATCAACTATCAACCATCAACTTTCCTACTATCAACTAAATCAACTCCCACGTGAAAAAGTTACATATAGTCTATATACCGGGTGTCACAAAAGTCCCGGGACGGCTGAATATTTCCTCAGGTAAGATATTTTTGAAGGAGGTCAAGGTCATTTTTTAAGTAACTTTCAACGAGGAATTCGGTGACCTTTATTTTGATATTGACGATGACCCGTTCTATCGATTTCCGATGTAAAAAAGGGGGTTTCCATTTCAAAAAAAGTTGACCTTGAAATGAACTTGAAGGTCATCGTGAAGTTAAAAATAAAGGTCACCATTGAATTCCTCGTTGAAAGTTACTTCAAGAATGACCTTGACCTTCCTGAAAAATACTTTACCTGAGGAAATATTACGCCGTTCCAGGACTTTTATGACACCCGGTATAGTGTACAAGACACTGATATTTTTCATTTGTTTTATACAGAAAAATGTATGAAATAAATAAAAAATATCATTGTCTGGTCCACTATTGCATATAAACTATATATAACTTTTTCACCTGGGCTATCAACAATCAACTTTCCAACTATCCAGATATCCAATTATACAACTACCCAACTACCAGACTATCCAACTATCCAGCTATCCAGCTATCCAACTATTCAACTATACAACTACCCAACTATCCAACTATAAAACTGTACAACTATCCAACTATCCAAATATCCAACTATCCAACTATTCAAATATCCAACTATAAAAGTATCAACTATTGAATATCAAGTTTCAAGTATCAAATATCAATTATCTACTATAAACTATAAACGATAAACTATAGACTATCAACTATCAACTATTCTAATATATAAACTATTAACTAGCCACTATCAACTACCTAATATCAAATATCCAACTATCAATTATCTAACAGTTAACTATCATCTATTAACTATCCAACTATTAACACTCATCTATCAACTAGCAACTATCATTTATCAACTATCCAATTATTCAACAATCAACTATCAACTACCTGAATACCCAACTACCTAGTTATCCAACTATTCAACTATCCAACTAACCCACTATCTAAATATCCAAATATCCTTCTATTACCTATAAAACTATCCATTTATCAATTATTAGCTATTGGGTATAAACTATTCTATTAAGTAATAACCAGACACTATCGACTATCAACTAGCAACTATCAACTATCTTAATATCAAACATCAACTATCAAATATTAACTACCAATGATCAACGCTCAATGATCAACTATCATATCTCAACTATCCAACTATCTAATTATCAATTATCTAACTGTTAACTATCATCTATCAAATATCCAACTATCAGCAATCAACAATCATCTATCAACTATCATTTATCAAGTATCTGACTATCGAACTATCGAACTATCCAAATATCCAACTAACCCATTGTCGAAATATTAAAATATCCAACAATCACCTATAAAACTATCTCACTATTCAACTATCAATTTTTAACTATTTAATTAACTATCAACTATCAACTACCCAAATATCAACTATCAAGTATGAACTACCCTATTAACTATCAACCATCAATCATCAACTATCCAAATATACCATTATCAAACTATCCAACTATTCAACTATCTAACTATCATCTATGAACTATCGAATTATCTACTATATAACTAACCAACATATAACTGTACCACTATACTACTATACAACTATCCAACCATCCCACTATACAACTATGCAACTATACTACTATAAAACTATACAACTATCCAATTATTCAACTATCCCACCATCCAACTATACAACTATACTACAATAAAACTATAAAACTATCAAACAATTCAACTATCGTACCATACAACTATCCAACTACCCAATAACTCAACTATTCAACGATACAACTATCCAACTATCATATATGAACTATCAAATTATCCAACTATATAACTTTCCAACGATCTGACTATCCGACTATCTAACTACCCAACTATCTAACCATCTTAATGTCCAACGATCCAACTATTATCTATGAACTGTCCAACAATCAACTATCAGCTAGCAACTATCAACTATCTGCTAGAAACTATCATCGATAAATTATCCAATTATTCAACAATCAACTATCAACTGCCCAACTTCCTAACTATCCAAATACTCCACTATCCAACTATCCAACTGATCTACTGTCCAGCTATCCAATTGCCAAACTATCAAAATATCCAAACATCCAACGGTCAACTATCCAACTATAAAATTATGAACGTTAGCTTTCAACCCAAGACAAACAATTTTCTGGCGCTGGTCTGGATTGAGACTAACCTGTGTACTGTAGACTCTAATCGCTAATTGAAAATTAAACGTATAAAATGAGTAGATATTTATTAAGGCAAGAGCTCAACTGTTATTGTATTTATCTGCTGAAGCCATACTAAGCATTAATACTCGCTGACGTACTTTCGTTTTGTTATACTCATCTTTCTCACCTGACATCATCAGACGTTACTTTGACCAGCTGCTTTGTCAAGATATTATCGATTTCCGATCGATCGGCAATTATCAGACTGTTTCAATTATGCTTGAAAGAAATTTTTTAGGTGACAATTATTAACTCCTAATGAGGACTATTTATCATTTTTAATTTGACAGGAGGGTCAATAAATATACAAGTTTTTCACTTCTTTTTTCAATATTTCTACTTATAGCTTTCAGATAATATCGTTGTGAGTGAAATTAAGAGAGATAAAAAGTAATTGAAAATGTGAAAATCTAAAATTTCTAAATGTAAAATTATTGTAAATACCAAAGTTTTCCAATATAAATTGAAAATAAAAATGGGAAAGAGAAATGGGAAATTAATTTCCCATGGGTAGTAGTTGAAATTGAAAATTCGAAAGCGGAGTATAAACTGAAAAACTCGAGGGGTTGATCACTTGACTATGTGTGCACCAGATTTCAAGACTTACAGGAGGACTTACACTACCGGTCAAAAGTTTCCGACCACCTCTTTTTTGATGACTGAAAAAGGTCTCTTGATTTCAATTATGTCAGAGCTAAAAATTTTCTCTTTAAAGGGTTGAATGCACTCAAAATTCTATATGAAATCAGCCCAGGATGAAGCCAATTATTATTTCTAAGTAGATGTTGCAAAAATAGTGTAAATTTCAATGTTTTCATAGATTTTCAATAACTTCCGTAATAATCTATATTTTTTAATGTTCTTGTGCTCATCTTAAAGCTATTTTTAAATAGTATTGCAGCAGCTTATGAGCATGAATCTAAAAAAATTCCTATCAGAGTGCAAGAACTTGAAGTTGGAAAAATGTGAAAACATCTTATCTGTAGGCAAATAAAAATAAAACATTACTTCCACGAAGCGCTGAAAAAGGTGTAGGAGTGTGATCTTATAATTTTTTTGTGACCAGTCACAGAAGTGCATTCCTGCGTCCCATGCAGAATTGGAGAAAGTGTAGGGTTACGATCTTATGATATTTTTGTGACCAGTCACAGGAGAGCCTTCCCGCCTCCCACACAGCGTTGGAAAAGGTGTGGCGGCGCGATCTTACAATAATTTTCTAAAAATTCCCAGGGGTGCCTTCCCGACTTCCACGAAGCGCTGAAAAAGGTGTAGGAGTGTGATCTTATAATTTTTTTGTGACCAGTCACAGAAGTGCATTCCCGACATCCACGCAGTATTGGAAAAGTGTTAGAGGTACGATCTTACATTAATTTTGTATACAGTTACAGGGGTGCCTTTGCGTCTCCCACGCAGTCTTGGAAAAGGGGTAAGGGTACTTCCTTACATCAATTTCGTGAAAAGACACAGGGGTGCCTTCCCGGCCCCCACGAAGCTCTGGAAAAGATGTAGGGGATCGATCTTATCATATTTTTGTGACCAGTCACAGGAGTTCCTTCCCGCCTCCCCACCATCGCGCATATATGGAAAAGGTGTAGCGGTGCGATCTTATCATATTTTTGTGACTAGACACAGGAGTGACTTCCCGCCTCCCACGCAGTGTTTGAGAAGGGGTAGGGGTACGACCTTACATTAATTTTGTGAAAAGTCACAGGGGTGCCTTCCCGACCTACACGAAGCTCTGGAAAAGGTGTAGCGGTGCGACCTTATACTGTTTTTGTGACCAGTCACAGAAGTGCCTTCCCGCCTCCCACGCAATGTTGGAGAAGCGGTAGAGGTACGACCTTACATTTATTTTGTTAAAAGTTACAGGGGTGCCTTCCGGACCTCCACGAAGCGCTGGAAAAGGTGTAGGGGTACGATCTTATAATATTTTTGTGAACAGTCACAGAAGTTCCTTTCCGCCCCCCCCCCCATCAAGCAGAGTTGGAAAAGGTGTAGCGGTGCGATCTTATAACATTTTTGTGACTAGTCACAGGAGATCCTTGCCGCCACCATCACACAGAGTTGGAAAAGGTGTAGCGGTGGGATCTGACATTAATTTGGTAAAAAGTCACAGGGGTGCCTTCCCGACCTACACGAAGCGCTGGAAAAGGTGTAGGAGTGCGATCTTATCATATTTTTGTGACCATTCACAGGAGCATCTTCAAGCCTCCCATGCCGCGTTGGAAAAGTTGTAGGTGTGCGATCTTATACTATTTTTGCGACCAGTCACAGAAGTGCTTTCCCGCCTCCCACGCAGTGTTGGAGAAGGGGTAGGGTTACGACCTTACATTTATTTTGTAAACAGTCACAGGGTGCCTTCCCGAACTCCACGAAGCGCTGGAAAACGTGTAGGGAAGCGATCTTACGATAATTTTGTGACCAGTCACAGGAGTGCCCTTGCGTCTCCCACGCAGTCTTGGAAAAGGGGTAGGGGTACTACCTCACATCAATTTCGTGAAAAGACACAGGGATGCCTTCCCGACCCCCACGAAGCGCTGGAAAAGGTGTAAGGGTGCGATCTTATCATATTTTTGTGAGCAGTCACAGGAGTGCTTTCCCGCCTCCCACGCAGCGTTGGAAAAGGTGTAAGGGTGCGATCTTGAAATATTTTTGTGACCTGTCACAGAAGTGCCTTCCCGCTTCCCACGCAGGGTTGGAGAAGGGTTAGGGGTACTACGTTACATCTATTTTGTGAAAAGTCACAGGGGTGCCTTCCCGCCTCCCACGCAGCGTTGGAAAAGGGGCAGGGGTACGACCTTACATCAGTTTTGTAAAAAGTTACAGGTGTGCCTTCCCGACCCCCACGAAGCGCTGGAAAAGGTGTAGGGGTGCGATTTTATAATATTTTTGTGACCAGTCACAGAAGTGCCTTCCCGCCTCCCACGCAGTGTTGGAGACGGGGTAGGGGTACGACCTTACATTACTTTTGTAAAAAGTCATAGGGGTGCCTTCCCGACTTCCAGGAAGCGCTGGAAAAGGTGTAGGGGTGCGATCTTACAATATTTTTGTGACTAGTCGCAGGAGTGCCTTCCCGCCTCCCACGCAGCGTTGGAAAAGGGGTAGGGGTACGACCTTACATTAATTTTGTAAAAAGTCACAGGGGTGCCTTCCCGCTCCCCACGAAGCGCTGGAAAAGGTGTAGGGGTGCGATCTTATAATATTTCGGTAAACAGTCACAGGAGTGCCTTCCCGCCGCCCACGCGGCGTTGGAATAGGGGTAGGGGCACGACTTTACATTATTTTTGTAGAAAGTCACTGATGGATGTATGCATTTATATATTTTATGTATTTTTTAACATGAAAATCGATTTACTACCGATTTCGTGAAAAACTATCATTCCAATAAAAAAATGCTCACAACAAAAGATGTTTATTTTGATGAGGTCTACAACTTTTGTTTGGAACATTTTTTAAAATTTTGCATGTTAGCAGAGCTAAACCCAAAAACCCATTACTTTTATGGTTTTTTGATGATTTCACCATGAAAATAAAATTTGCGCCAATTTCCACTTTCATATCCATAATCAACGCGTCAGAATACATGAGTGTTAAGCCGAAACTAATGGATGTATGGACTTATGTATTTCATTAATTTTTTAACATGAAAATCGATTTACTACTGCTTTTCTCGGAAATTATCACTCGTATGAGAAAATTCTAACAACATAAAATGTACATTCTGAGGAGATCTACAACTTTTATTGGAAACATTTTTTTGAATTTCGCCCTTTTCGGAAGTTCACCCTTGATTTTTACTCTATGTATACCACTTTCGGGCTTTTTTATTAGTTTCAATGTTCTTAATTTTCACTAAGGCCCGGATTAAGAAGGTGGGGCCAATACTATTTTAATCAATTTCGGCCGTTTGATTTGCAGAATTGGGTTTGCAGAATTAGTAGCTCACTTCTCACAAATCCACATAGAAAGAGTATCTACAAGTATTATTT
Source organism: Andricus grossulariae (assembly GCA_011634705.1). Taxonomy (NCBI): domain Eukaryota; kingdom Metazoa; phylum Arthropoda; class Insecta; order Hymenoptera; family Cynipidae; genus Andricus; species Andricus grossulariae. Next base: position 5,377,978 of record JAABKJ010075445.1, read on the forward strand.
TAGACAAGGCTCACAATTATATTAATTTTTTTACAATAATTTTTAACTTCCGATTTAAATGCAGATACTCTAAAAATATTAGTAAAAATAATGTATTTTAGTGAACTTGTATACAGGGTGTACAATTTAATCTATTTTGGGAAAAACTCAGAATTTTTGTTGGATATAAAAAAATGTTTCAGACAAAAGTTGAAGGGGGCAGAGGGTTTCAACTGCTGGTATCGATGACCTTGACCCATAATTCGATTTTCAAGGTTATTTGAGGGTCAAAGTGATTTTAAGCAAATGAGAACCCCTACTTTTTACCACAGATTTGAAAAGAGCGGAAAATTTTACGTTCAAAATTATAGTTTTATGAAGGTCACGGCATGGCCGAATAAAGGTCAAATTTGCGATAATGTCTAAATAATGGATGTTAGCTCGGTATGAAAATACAATTCACGGTCAACGTCATTGGTACCAGTACCCAGGTGCGAATTGACCGTCGGCCCACGGTTGGGCTAACCGCCTGACGGTCGGTCCAACTTTATGCGCCACTGGTCGGGCCAACCAGCTAAATGATAACAGTCAACCGCCTTTGACTTCTCAACGTCGGTCCGACATTTGGTCCCATATATGGGCCTTCTATTAAGATGATGTCGGCCCAACCTTGGACAACAATGTGGGGCCGACTTAGTACCCCCAATGCCATCGTGGGTGTCGACTTCGAGGCACCAGTGACGCCCCTCAAAATTAGTCCTCCGATCCTTTCCAGTCGAGAGTTCACAGTGGAGAGCTCGACCCTGCTCCACCAGACCACCGCCGCATAGGTTTTCCTGGGTCACAAGATCACTGTATAGATCCACATAAGTGTCTCCGGTTTCAAGCCCCAGCTTTTCCATATGACTCTCCTACAGAGCCACAGAGTCGCTACTAGCTTCTTGCACTTGTTTTTCAGGTGCTCGTTCCATAGCAGCTTCACATCCAGAATTACTCCTAGATATTGAGCTCGTTCTTTGATTTCTAGTTGTTGTCCTCCAAGCTTCAGGGTACTCGTGATTCCCCACTAATACCTTCTGGTGAAAACAACCGCGACTGTCTTACTCGGATTGACCTACAGTCCAGTTTTCTTGAACTATGAATCCACTATCATCAGTGCTTGCTTCATTACTCCGAAGAGAGCATACAGATGCTGGCCACGCACGATAACCAGTATACCGTCCGCATAGCCTATGGCGTGGTGGCCCTTACTCGAGAGTAGAAGAAGCAATTCATCCACTACTAAGTACCACAGCAAGGGCGATGAAACTCCTTCCTGCGGACATCCCGAATCATCGGTTCCACATAAAGTTGTATCACGCTTAGTCGTAGTTAGATTCCTGTTGGCCAACATGTGGCGCACGTCCGTTCCACGACCCGAATAGGCACACCATGTGTGATCATGGCCGCCCTGATCATTTCTCCAGAGGTGTTATTGAAGGCTGCTTCGATGTCCATAAAGTTTTCAATCGCGAGGCCTTTCTCCTTTAGTTGACCTTCAGTTAGATTTACTGCTTCGCTTAGGGCCATCTCCGTCAAGTGACCAGCCCTATAGGCGTGTTGCTCTTTGTGAAGTGGCCTCCTTGACAAGATCTTATCGCGGATATATCTACCCACAAGTTTTTCCACTGTTTTTAGTAGAAAAGATATTAGGCTAATGGGACGGAAATCCTTGGGTAAGGTATAACCGATCCTACCCGCTTGCGGAATAAAGACTACTCCCGTACCCCTCCATACCGCCGGGACATGTCCCAGCGTCAGACTAGCCCTAGCAAGTCTCACTAGCGACCCTATGATAATCTCTCTAGCCCTCTGTAAGAGGACTGGATATTTGCCATCTGAGCCAGGAGACTTGGAAGGACCGAAGGACTTCAAGGCCCACCTGACCCTGGGGGGGATGACAATCTCGTTAGCTAGCCGCCGTTTTGGGCCCAGTTGGCCTGCAGGCGACTTTAGTTGCCTCTGAGGTCTTGTCCCCTTTTCTCAAAACCTCGAAAAGCCCGGACAATATGCCTTGATCAGGTGAGCCAAGGTATCCACGTCCGACCCCGAGTACCGCCCGCTGGGCAATTTCAGAGTGCCGAGAATAGAGTCCGGATTTCGAGAAAGCAGCTCATCCAGACCAGCTGCCTCGGCTCCCTTCTCGATGTCTGTGCAAAAGTTGTTCCAGCTCTCTTGCTTTGCCTTCCGTATTGCACTCCTGTATTCATCCCTCATCGTTGAGAATGAGGCCCATTGTTCCTTCGCTTTGCCAGTGTTTGCACGTCTGAACCTCTCTCTTGTTTCCCTGCGAAGCTCTTCGAGTTTCCCATTTCATCAGTATATCTCCCCAACCTTTCGGACTCTTGCAGGTCGACAATTACTTTCATAAGTACTTTTGATGGCTTCCGTGAAAATTTTGGCTGCTATCTCCAGTGTATCCACGTCTCGAATTGACCTGGGAGCCTCTGAAAATGCACATCTTAGTTCCACGGAAAACTGATTCCAGTCCGTAGTTCTTGGCTTTCTGACCTATTTAGGGCCAGTGGGTACAATAGATTCCAACACGAACTCTATCTGTGAGTGATCTGAGAGAGTGGCTTCTTCTGAAAATCTCCACTTCTGAAGTTATCTGTAAAACTACTGGTACAGAGAGTGATGTCAATGACTTCTTCCCTAAACAAGTTCCGGAACGTCGGGATGTTCCCCGTGTTAAGAATATCTAAATCGGTGGTGATTAGGTATTCAAGTAGGCCATTACGTCTAGATTTGGTGTCCGTTCTGCTCCACAAGGTATGGTGGGAATAAGCATCGCATCCCAGCAGAAGAGGAATACCCCTTACCATGCAATATTCCACCAGTGTACATACCTCCACTGATAGTTTGGTATCGCTGTCATAAGGAAAATAAGCCAATCCCAGAACTAGCCCAGAACTAGGCTCCCGAATATAGCTCAAGCAGCGGGACAGCGTTAACTCCCTTCGTCAGTATGCTGGTCTTATGTTATCTGGAACTAACCAAGGTTCTTGGATTAGCAAGATACCTGTGTGCCTCGCTGCCATGCTTTCCTGCAAAACTGCACAGGCGCCTTCGCTGTGATCACTATGATTCCGTTTTTTGAAATTGAGCAATTTTGAGCCTTTAAATTCGAAATTTTTTTTTAAAGTCTAGTCTGAAATTGCTTTGATACTTTGGAACATTTTCAAATAGAAAATAGTTCGTTTAATTATAAACCTTTTAAACTGAAAATTCTGCAACTTTAAAGTCTTTCGAATTGATATTTTATGATTTCACCGATTTTGATGTAATCAAACAATTTTGTGCCTTTAAAAGTGAAACTGAACAATTTTGAATATTTGAATGAAAAATTATAAAAAAATAAAATGGCAATCAAGGCTTCTATATGAAATTTTGGAAGATTTATTAGTCCAATTCTCAATGTGAATCTATAATATTTTAAGGAGGCCTTGAAAAGAAAAAGCAAATTTCTTTTCAATTCTCGGTTATCATTTTTCCTGGTGAAGTTCCCTGAAACTTCTTAAACCTTTCAAAAATTTTTTGTAATTTCTAAAAATACCCTAAAATCTTTTAAATCATTTGAAATCCCTTAAAATTATTAAAATATTTTCAAAGTTTTTTGGGATCTTTTAAAATACCCTCAAATATTTCAAATCCTTTGATATCTTTCAAAATTGCTTGAAATTTTTTAAAGATCTTGACATTTACTTAAAAAAATTTTAAATACCTTAAAAACTTAAAAATCCTTTGGAGTCACTTCAAATTATTGAAATCTTTTAATGATTTTTCGGAATCTTTTAAAATACCCTGAAATATTTTAAATACTTTGACATCTTCTAAAATTCTTCAAAAATTTTGTAAACTCTTGAAAAATCCTTGGAATTTTTCCAAATCCCCTTGAATCTTTTAATTTCTTCGACATCTTTTGCAAATTCCTTCGAATATTTTTAAATACAACATTTATTTCAAATCTTTTAAATTTTCTTGATGATTTTAAATCTGTGGAAAATACATTGCAATTGTCAAAAATACCTTAATCACATTCAAATTTTTTGAGATTCCTTTGAATTAATGAAATCAATTAAAAAAATTCCTAGGAATCTTTTTAAATACCCTAAAATGTGTGTAATCCTTTGAAATCTTTCAAATTCCCTCGAAACTTTTTAATGCTCTTAAAAATTCCTTAAACATTTTTTAAATTACCTAAAATCCTTAAAATCATTTAGAATACCGTCAAATCTTTTAAATCCTTTGAAATCCCTTCAAACTGTTGAAATCTTTCAAAAAAATCTCTGGAATCTTCCAATAATGTTTGGCCTAACCGTTCTCTACGCGTTCACGTGGTCTGCTCGAATGCAGAATGCCTACTTTTCGGGCAGCCACGACCATTCTCTCCGTTCACGACACGACTCTTCTTACCTCGGGTAGCGCAAACGGACCCTCTTAGTTCGTAACACTCGGAAAATCTGAACAGGGGAGGAGCACGTTTGGAACCGCATCGAGCGTTCATCCAGCATTTAGCTCCCAATCCATTTCGCTCCCGTTCATTTGGGGGCCCCAAATGAACTTGAAATGCTGGAAACAAGTGAAAACCATTGGGAGCCAAGTCTAGAGAGTACGGTGGGTAGTCCAAAATATCCTATCCAAAGTCAGTCAACAAATACGGGGTCATTCTTTCTGTATGCGGTCTTGCATTGTCGTGACACACCAGTACTCCTTTTGTGACAAGTCCGGGACGCTTCTGACGAATTGCTGTTTTCAGCTGGCGTAGAACATGACAATATCGGTCAGCATTGAAACATCCCGGACTCTCAACAAAAGGAGGACTGCTGTTTCATGACAATGCAAGACCGAAAACCGAATTATGAGGAGGTAAAGACAGTGGTCGGCGCTTGGATGAAGGAGAAGGGCCCAAAATGGGATGCCAATAATTTAACAAATTTGTTCCCACGCTACCAGAAATTTCTGGATCGGGCTGGTAATTACGTTGACAAATTATTATAACCCTGACATTTGTGAATCATTTTTTTTTTTTATTTTTCCATGCATTTTCGATTTTTCGGAACACCTGTAAACTTACTTTTGGACTGATGATCCTCCCAGTATAGAAATTTGGTTCCCACGCAATATTGGAGAACTTTTCAGCTGAAAATAATCGACTACGATTTTTTTTCATATTTCGAGCCGGATTGGACACACAGGCTTTCGGTTTGAGCCCGCATGGGCGCGAGCCTGGCCCGACCGATCGACCTCGGGTTTTTTTTTAATGTTGCACATACCTGATTCTAATGAAACTTGATTAAGGGCATGTGATACTTCGTCGTGTGGTCAATCGGGTTCAGTTCCCCCGGGTTTTTGTCCACAAAAATTGAAAATTGTAAAAACTGTAATTGGAGATGCTATAAAATAGAACAACAGACGTCCCCGAACTCTTTTTTTGAGGTATAATAGTAAAAAAATATTATTCCGCTGAATAAAAATTTTCTCTATGTGCACTATTTGGAGGTTAGGATTTGCTTTTGAGAACAAAAGAAAGGAAACTTGTCAAATATCAAAGATATTATAAACCTAGATGCGGAGCGGGGTTAGTTACCCGCCATAAATATAGACGGTACGTCCGGCGAAAAAAGCCAGGTCCCCTCTAGCCTCCACCACTGCCCGATAACACCCATCGATTTAGTTCGCCAACAGCCACTTGGAGCGGTGTAAGCAACTCTCGTCATACTTTTCGAGGCGCGCTGATGGTAACTTAGCTCGGACAAAACCCATTCAAATTGAAAATAAATAATAAATTAACAATGAAAACATTTTTACATTTATAAGCAACGAAAAATATCTACGCTTTGCAAAAAATGATTATTTTGATAAATACCAAAGGTAAAAGTCCATGAAAAGTTTATATTGCTGTTTCATATATTTTCTTAGAAAATATATTCTAACAATTCTAAATTTATTTCTTATAATTTAGTATTCTTTCATAAGTTATAATTTTTTTACTTTGCAATATTATATTTCCATTTAAACTAATGAAACTTTCAGTACAATATCTATATATAGTTCTTTAATATTCTTCAGTATTTATTTTTGTGTAGTCTGCAATTTCTGTAGACTTTTTTAGACTATTCGTCTAATGGATTTTCCGTATCTATTTTTAAATTTAAATTAAATTAATTTAAAATTTAACCTACAATCCTTCAAAATATAAATCTAAATAATGGAATAATTTGGAAATCTATAGTTTGAAATCTCAAGAATTTGAAATTATAACTCTTTACAATTTAAACATTTACAAATGAAAAATATAAATGTTTAAATTTTTACAATTGAAAATTCTGCAATTTTCATGATTCACAATTGAAATTTCATGAATTTGGAAGATTATAATTGAAAACTCTTTACTTCCGATCTATAAAATCGTAATAATTTAAGCATTGTTAATTATACACCTTTGAAAATTGAAGAGTTTCCAATTGTAAGTCTTCAAAATTAAACTATTCCAAAAAAATATTCAAAATCACGACCATTTATGAATTGTTATTCATACATCTTTCAAAATAAAAGAGTTTCTAATTGTAAACATTTAAAATTGAAGAGTTTCAAATTGTAAATTGTTAAAATTGAAGAATTTTGCATTGTAAGTCTTTGAAATTGGACTATTCCAAAAAAATGTTCCAAATTACATACCATTAAAATGCAATTCTTGAAAATTTAATAATTTGCCATTCCAAATTTTCAACATTCAAAAATTGTCCATTGTAACTCTTCAAAATTGCATAACTTTAAATTGCTCTTCTTTCAAAATTGAAGAGTATTTATGCGGGTGCAGTGGTTTATTCGAATTTTTTATACAAATTTAGACAAGCTTGGATACATTGGATTTTTCGAAATAGAAAAACAATTCACTCTACATAGAACCGGCTTGATTTTCTTAGATTATTAGAATTGTTAAAATCAAAATAACTTCTTTTTTTTTTTTGTTAAAAAATGGGTCCAAAAGCCAAGTCGAATATTCGAAATTCGACTTGTTCGAATATTCGAATAAATCAATTTCAAAGATTCGACACCTACTTTTGGATTCATTTTTTGACAAAAAAAAGAAGTTATTTTGATTTCTAAAATTGTAATAGCTTAAGGAAATCAAGCCGGTTTGATGTGCATTAAAATTTTTTTCTTTTTCGAAAAATCCAATTTTCCAAGCGTGTCTAAATTTGTATTAAAAAATCCAATTAATTAACATTTTTAAACACTTTTGTTGATGAAATGAAAATATCATATGCGAAAACTAAAGGTCAAGTTCATAAGCCAGCTATTTTGGATAAAAATTAAAAAAGTTACAGCATTTTCAAAATTTTTGAGACAATTTTTTTTAAGATTTACAAATTCTATGTACAGCTATTCATAGCACTTTGAAATTCGAACAATTTATCTTTGAACCTTTTTTTGATAAAAAGAAAATTAACAGAGTTATAGCATTTTTAAAATTCAAAAAAACAAACGAAAATGAAAATTTGAAGCTAAAAAACGCACGATATGACAAAAAGTCTGAAGAAAAAAAGCGTTGCATTTTGAAAGCCCTACAAGATTATCATTACAACTTTTCATATTTTTTTGAAAAATCAAAAATTTTTCTTTTATTCGTGAAAAAACAACATTAAAAATTAAAAAATTAAATTTTTGGACAAACGACACAAGATAGGAAAAAAATAAATATATGAAAGTTATTCGCCCAAAAGAAGCTAAAAATTTGTTATTAATTTTAAATGTTTTTGAAAATGTTGTGAATTGTTAATTTGTGATTCATGCCTTCTCTGTCCCTTCGACGAACCACTTTACAAAAAAGGTGTTGTAACTCTACCTCCTGGGTGGCGTGGAAATGGGTTAATTTTGCTGTGCATTTTTAAGCTTTATTTGTTGAAATGATTTGGCTCAATTAAAAATTATTCCTTCTGGAATTATATAATCTGTAACTCGGTAACTGTGACCTCTCCATGCAGTCCCCTCCGCAACCGACAGATGTCTCTGGAGAATAGTGCCGACTATTACCGCCCAATTTTCCTTTTGTTTCACTTTTTCTTTTTTTTTTCAATTCCTCACAGCCCTTGCATACACCCCTATCTCTTCCTTGAGATCCCTCAACTCTGCGAGAACCACCCTTGACCCCTTGAAGGCCCCAGATTCCTGCCCACACACTCCCCCGACTCCTTGACAAACTAACCTCACTTTCTCTAAGAAGCTAAATCCCACCTCACACCCACGCTTAAAATCCCTTTTTATCTCCCTAATTCACCCCACACAACCCTACTCACCTCGTAGACTTCCACCATCACACTCCACTCACACCTTCCACACAAATTCTGTAAACTCCTCTCACCACCTGACACTGAACACGTTCTCACTTCCGCCACCAACATGCATGTCCAACTGGGGCAATATGATCAATTCAAGTTGTAGTTAACTGTATCAACAATTTTTTTATTATCAAATTGTATCTTTGACTTCAATAAGGCAGAAAAGTGTAATTTGGTGTCAATTCTGTAAAAAAAATTGGGAAGGTAGTGAATTACGAAAATTATTAGATGGTAAACACCTTCCCGCAGTTTCACAGAAATTCACGAAAATGGTCTTGGCTACCCAAAAATTCGCCACGTCGCTGCTATGAGCGCCCATGAATTTTTCTTCTCTGTTTCGCTGTATAGGCGTTTACACTTGGCCAAAACATCGTCAATCTTTTTTTTTAATTCATTACATAATTTACAAATTAAATATTTAGGAAAAATAGAATTTGACTAAAATAACTGAGTATATCCCATCTCTCCATAAGATTCGGAATAATTGAATCAAACCAACAACAAAATTAGCTGGAAGTATTTTTTATGACATCGAAAAGTTGACAAGAAGACTTCGTATGTTTTTTAGAAATTTCGGTTCAGAATAATTACCTTCTCACGCAATGGCAAGAAGTACGCGTCGCTGGTAATTAAAGAGAAAAAAAGGCAACTGGGACTTGAAATTTTTATTTTACCCGAAATCACGCGAAATAAAACGGAATTTTAAAACTGTTAAACAATTTTTTTTCGGAATTTCGTCCCTCGAAACTAAGATTTATTCTCTCACTCGGAACCTAGGACATTCGAAATGGTGTATTTAAGTGAAAAGAAAAAACTGGAGATTGTACACAAGATACAAGCTCCTTAAAGGATGGTCGTCACGTGATTCCGACGTGACACCCGTCAAATCGGTCACAACAGATGCCGAAACTGATGACAAAATAGGCGACAGCTATCGCATTTCGTCGCGTTCAGGCCGGCCCACAACCTAAATATTCCGGAATCGGTGACACTGGCGGTAAGAACAATAATGACAAATCATAGAGTGACAAACTCCGCCAATCGAATTGAGCGAACCACCCTAACGAAAATAACATCTACAATGACCGCCGCTAGAGCAATTTCGACTACGAGAATCAGACCGTCGGCATTCACGCCTAGACTCGAAGCCCCTGACCTTTCTTGTAATTACGCAAACATCTTCGGTATTCCCACACCGTTCACAATACCTAATCGACCGAACTCACCGTAAAAATCCCAAAAGCGGGGCACCGAATATAAATTTCCGGACCCACCGAATAAATGCATAACCAATATCGGACAGGGAGCGCGCACTGTATTAGACTTGCCAACGATGAGCGAAGATTCGAACCCTTTTCCAACAGTCCGCGACTCCGACGAAACAACCCGACGAAAGGTTTCCTTAGGTGCAACGCCAAAGAAACCAAATTATAGCCGAAGAATAAGCTATAATTCTAAGTTCAAATCGAATACAGATACAGACTTGGATATTGAACCCCGACATTACAAAAGAGAACAAAATTTATGTCGATATTCCACTTACACCCAAAAAAAGACGAACTCCACCTTGCTTGAAACGAAATAAAGGGGATCAAGATAGTTTATTAAGGGAAATAGAGTCGGACCTAGAAGAAAAAAGAAGTTCACTCCTTAACAAAACTAACTATCCGCGGAGAAGTAGCGTAGGATTCTATAAGGACTTCGAAAGGGAAAGCTCGACAGAAAGGGTAAGAACTCATAGCACAACATCGTCCACAAGACGTAGACAGGGTAACAGGGACTTAGGAACAATTATTTCTAGTTGGAACATTGTGTTCGATGGTAGCAATGAGCTTAGTCCCGATAGCTTCCTCACCAAGATACAAGACCGTAGGAAGTTGACCCAAGTAACGGACGATGAACTTCTTACAGCAATGCCGGTTTTGTTGAACAGAATAGCGCAAAAGTGGTTCAGAAACTACAAACAAGAAATTTACAATTGGCGCAAATTCAAAAAGGAGTTCCTATCCTACTTCAGCACCGACGATTTCGAAAGATGGATTAAGCAGCAAATTCGAACTCGGACACAAGGCAAGGACGAAACGATATTCGAATACTTAACAAATATCTAAAGTCTGATCGCAAAACTCGACAATAAAACTTCTATGGTCGAGCAACTCGGTTGGGTTCACAGCGGATTGCGACCAGAATATCATAAAGTCATCTGTCGGTCATATATTCGTCCTTTCCGAGAATTGTCGCGATTAGGGAGAAGGTGGGAGAAAGAATGGAACGCATACATGGAAGAATATAAACCCCCACTTCCTCCCGAAAGTTTATTCCTACAAGAATTTGCTTACCGATAAAAGAAGCTGAAGACGCGATAGCGGCCCTAGCCACCGCCGATCCAAATAAGTTCAACAATAAAGAGCCGAACCCTGAACAAAATACCGGAAACGCGAAGGGTACCCCTCAATCGACCCCGTCGGAAGGTCCTAAGCAAAGGGAGGGTCGACAGAGTAATAACACTCCCGTTGAGATCACTGGCACTACCCCCCCCCCCCCCCCAAATGGGACCCAAAAAAAAAAATTTGCCGTAATTGAAACCAAAAGGGTCGTTTCCGAAAGGTTTGTGCCACACCGTGGAAACGTATATGCTTTAAATGCGAAACGGAGGGCTATAACTTTAGAAACTGCTCTAGATGTTCGGGAAATGGGGCAAAGGAGTGATAAACACGGTCTCCACTACTCCCAAGATATCAGAGACCGTTTGTAAAAATTCGGAAGACGTCTCTGAACAGAATAGAAGGACCAAAAATAACTCAATTGACTTCACAGAATTTAAGGTCCTTCTCATTCCGAAAACAGGCGAGAAAAGACGCGGGGAGCTTTAGCGGGGTGGGAATGCCGCCGGAACTCGAAATGTCGAGCCTTCTAGAATGCCGAAGTATCTGTTCGGTAGGCGTAGTTGAGGGCGGTGAGGTTTCCTTAGACCTAGGGCCAAAGAAAATAGTAGTAGAAGCTCAAATCCATAGAGATCCCCAATCACGTGGTTCAAAGTAGACCGAAAGCACTCGACCCCATAGCCGACGACTTAGAGAAAATTAGGGCTATAGAGGAAAGTATATTAGAAGCAGACTTGATTAGCGGTATAGTGGAGACGATAGACGTAGCCAATAGAATCCATGTAAGGGTTGCTATAGATTCAAAATAGGAATATATTCGGATATAATATAATATAATATATATAATATAATATATATATATATATGGTTTCAGACTCATTAGACGCGCTGATTTAGAAAATATGTAGACAGAAGTATTGTAAGAAATGGAAGTCATGTAAACCCTTAGGGGACACATTATGAATAAAAAAGACTAATGCGATCTTTTCATTTTAACCATTTTCGTTTTTAAAAAAATAAAAAATACCAATCTTGAAACAAAATTTTTGAAGAAAAAAAGGTTTGATACAAAATTAAAAACAAACAAATTTTGGAAACCAAATATTTTTCGAAACCAAATTTTTTTAAGAACAAAATTTTTTTGAACACAAAATTATGTACAAAAAATTGTATTGCATAATTGTTGGAAAATAGCATTGGCACTTATGCCTTTCTGTACGACGGACGGACGGACGGACACCCAACGAAACTATAAGGGTTTCAGCCCGGGCCTGCGAAACCCTAAAAAGTGACTAAAAAGTGATTTGAGAAAAATAATTACTATTAGTGACATTGGAGCAGCCCTGATTATTTTGTACAATACTCTGGTTTGCTACTTTTTTCAAAATCCTTTACTCGTTGAAGTGTTGATCTTATTATAAATTGTTTGCAATTTACATTATGGGATGCAAATGGGTACCATAGGGACCAAATCTTGAAAATAGGATACTTTAGGGACCTTCACTGAATATAGGGTACAATAGGGGATATAGGGACCAGTCTGTGACTTGAATAGCCCCACAGGAATATTTCATGGAAAACGACAGGTTAAGTACCCAGAATTTTGATCTGCATTTAGAACGTCAAATAATAAAAAACATAATTGGTTTCCTTTTTGTTATATAGAATATATTGTTTTAAAAGTCTCAATCAAACCTGACCAATTTTTCATTTTCCCTGAACATCATAAATTTTTCTTTTAGGTTTAATTTTCTACCAAAAAAGATAAAATTTTAACAAAATACATGAATTTTCAACTAAAATAAGTCATCTTCAATTAAAAAACTGATTTTTGAACAAAGTAGTTGGATTTTTAACCTAAAAGATGAATTATCAACCACAGAAATTAATTTTCTACCAAAAAAGACGAATTTTCCACAAAATGCGTGAATTTTCAACAAAATAGTTGACGCTTCAACTGAACAAGATAAATTTTTAACCAAACACGGATTATTTAAATTTTCAGTTGAAAAAATTAATAATAATAATAGCTAATTTACTTTTTCGGGCATGAACCAAAAATTTTACCTGCTACCCTCCCAATCCTTGCTTGGCAGAGTGTTTTGCCACATGTTACCCAGAATAGTTTTTCCTTATTTTTACTAGGATCAAAGTTTTTGATTCTGCTTTGATGTACGATTTCGGTAGAATGGTGTTTTGTCTCAGAATTTGTACAAGCAGAACTGAATTCAATGTACCGCACTAATGATCTTTTTAAACAAAGAGGTTGGAAGGAGGCGCGACGCAGGAGGTCGATTCACTGATCGAATTCTTGAGTTTGTTGTCATTTGTTGTGCGCCGACCGGCAAAGTAGTCCCTGCCTCCTCGCGTACATTTACGAGCTTATATAAATATTGTAACCGTGATAATTAGTGACCGTGTACAACTTAATACATTTGAGGGCAATTTTTAACTGTAACTCCATGTGAATTACATTTAGCACAACAAACTTTGATCGTGTAAATTTCAAACAAGTTCATGGCTACAACACATTGCGTCCTATGATTCTCATTGGCTAATGCGAAGACTGAGCTGCCGTTCTATTCAAGAAAGGCTCTATCTGTATCTTTCCGTAAGGCCTGTTTACCTCCGCGCACCAACGGGAAAATAACCTTTAGGGCAAAATGTAGATAGACCATTGGGTGCGAAGCTGCATTGCCGGGTGTGGGGAGATGCCAGTTTATGGTATCGTTGCGTTATCTCCTTGTACGTGGTTGCTTCCGTCAACGAAAATTGAAAACTGTCACTAAAAATATATCAGATGGAATAAATCCTTGAATTCTCAAATTGGTGATTAGGTTTAGGCGCATTTCGGTAAGTACATAGTTGCAATCTTTGTCCAGCAGGCTGTAAAATAAGTTTCATTTTGTGACGTCAGCTGGAAAGAAGCCTGTAGGCCGAGGGCCAAAAAATAATACCAATTGTATGGGACAAACCTTGATTTTTTTAATAACTCAGAAAAAAATAATTTTTCATCATAAGTGTTATTAGACATAATTTTTTATTTCAAAATAGCTATTTAATTAAATAATAAAATCGGTGCAAACTTTTGTCATCGATTTTATCATTGTTATAATGTTTTTATAATTTATTCCCTACATTCTTCCCTACGGTCAAATTTTGTGCAAAAAAGCCGCAAATTTTCAAAAGTGTGTGAATACTTACAAACGTTTTTTAATCCTTATTTATCATACTAGAATATTGTGCGCGCTACGTGTGCACTAATTATTCTTTCTTTAGGAAAAAATCTACTAAGTGGAACTACTTTGCTCACAATTCTTTTTTTTTTGCGATTCATCCTTTTCGTTGAAAAATCTTTTTTTTTGTGTGCAGAATTTAACTATTTTGTTAACGTTTTTTTAGATTATTTTTTTAACGGAAAATTCAATTATTTCATGTTTGGTTGAGCATTTATCTTCTGAAGTTGAAAATTCAAATAGTTGGTTCAAAATTATTTTTTATTTTATTGTAAATTAATTTTTTTTAACTGAAAATTTAACTCTTCCATGTTAGTTTGATCATCAATATTCTTCAGTTGAAAAGTCAACTATATGTTTGACAATTCATGTATCTTGTTGAAAATTATTCTTTTTTCCTAGAAAATTACCTTTTTTTATTAAAATTTAATTTTTCTTTGATTGAAAATTACTGTTTTGATTAAATATGTTCTATTAAGTAAAAATTTAACTACATTTCTTGTTGAATTTTTTTTTTAATAGACATTTAAACTTTTTGGTAGAAAATTAATTTGTTTGCTTGAAAATTTAAGTTGTTCGTTTAAAACCACGAATAAAGCGACCAATTTTGGACCGCGATGTATGACCAATTTCTAGAGAATAACCATGCAATCATGTGGCTTCCACTGTGACAGTATTATTCGGCGTCCTACTCAAAAAATTGCAAAGCGTCCTTTTAAAACCTTGATATTAAAGATAAAAGCTTAGTGGAGTTTTGCGCGAGCCTACAGATTTTGAGATTTTTCGTACACTACACCATCAGCCTTAAGGCACTTCATCAACAGCTCAGGAAATAGGCATATTGGAAATAAAGTAACCTTGTACATATACTTCTGTTTCAGCAATGAGTAATCCACCTGAGAAAAGCTTTCTTCCCGATGGGAGAAAACTTTTACTCCACAAAACTATTCTTCGTTGGACAAAAGATTTAGATTCTGCATTGGACTTTGGTCAGTACACAATTTCAAGCACATTGGGTCTATATACTATATTAAAATAATATCGTCAAATTCATAACAATTGTGGACAAATTCTTAAGCTTATCTCATTGATCATTAATGTTGAAAAGTAGACTACTGATTTTTTCTCGCCTATAAAAACACTTAGCACTGCCAGAAAAAATGTGAATTTTTTCATCAATATGTATCTTTACTTTTTTTCTTTCGATCCAGATAGAAGCCCTTTTTAACTTTCAAAGAAATCAATTTTTGTTTTGGCAACCCAGATAGATCCCAAAAACATCCGCATAGACGATCGTAACGACATAGAGAAAATGGATGGAAACAATGTTAAATTGATGAATTGTTTACTGCGAGTGGTTCGTTAAAGTTGGCAATAGTGTTATACTTATTTAGTTTATGTTTATTTAGTGTTATTTTACATTATGGTACATTAAACAATCAAAAACGTAAGAAATTGTCAAAAACATTGTATTTATTTAAATAATTCCTCAATTTTTAAATCTATATGTATAGTTAAATTTAGGGTTGCGTTTTCTTTTTCGGATTCAGGGGGCTTCAAAACGTTGGGGTTCAAATAAATCCGCAATAGTCAGTTTTCACGTAAAAATCAATGAATCAATGTTCAGCGCAAACACAAAGAAGTACTTTAAGATTGCAGAAATATCGTGCAATAAATACCTATTTCATCCGATATATTGAAAATTCTTTTAGAAAATAAACTTGAGAAGACGAGGAAATGCAAATGCTAAGAAGATATGTATATATATATATATATATATATATATATAATTTTTTTTGCAGAAGCGTATACTATACTTGTTTAAGCACAATTTTCAAATAATGTAACAATTTATGAATTTAAGCTTTTATAATTTATCGGGTATAATTATTACATCAGCCAAATTGTTAGCTGCGGAAAGCTTGCAAATATTTGAAAATTTATAGATATATTATTATACGATTATATTCACCAATAGAATTAAAGATGATGGCCGAGGTTAAGACAAGAGTATAAACGGCCCTCATTTTCTCGAAGGAGAGGAAAAACTGATTAATGTATTAATGAATAATTTGCTTAACAGTGTAGCTGTTCATTATTCTAGTTTAACATTATATATTACATGCGAAAAATATAACCTATAGTTGTTAACTAATAGATTATAGGCGTGAAGTTTATCATTTTTAGACACATTTCATTAGCGTCAGCGTCGAAGATAAATGTTTACTTACTAAATTTGTTAAAGTTGAGGTAAACAATTCGATGAATTCTTGAATTCAACAACGGAACTTCTCGCGTGTTATATTCTATTCGGAAAGTTAAGAATATCTCTACTAGCGTTAATCGAGTCCCCACTAACACTTCTGTATGCACTAATAGGTCCGCGAGACAAATTTTATATTTAAGATCTTGAAAATCTCTCTTGAAATCAAAAAGAAATCTTCCGACCGAATGAAAACTTCTCTCAGTGAATGATTGTTAGAAACTTGTTATTTTCAAGAGGAAAACTTTCAGAGTTTTCATTTGTTAATAAATAATCACGCAGGTCAACCAGTGTCATAATTTTCACTATTCATGGTCAAGGAAATTTCGAAAAAAATTAATAAAAATTGCATGCCTCAAGACTTTAACCAGCGATCCCAAGTGTATAAGTCCAGGGGGTGACCAATGAGCTACGGGACTTATTGTTATGTATATATATTTACAACGGATCCTGTATGGTCAGAGCGTTGGTATTAGTTATACTTAGAGATCCTCAAGGGAGAGTTGCTTGAGTTGCCGCTATTTTTAAATCACAATTTTATTTGCAAGAGGATTTAATACGGAATAGGGATAACACTCAAACAAGAACATTATAAGTTATGAGAAAGCTCAGCTATTAAGGTTAGGTAATAATAATATTTACTTTGATACACATACACTTCAAGATTTTCATAAATAAAAGAATTAATAAAAAATAACACTGCTCAAACTTTTCGCGCCCCATGAAAATATCAATGTTCCGGTACAGCGGTGACAATTGGAGGGGGAAACGTGTCTCAACTTTTCTGAGATATTCAAATGTTCACGTGGGATATATAAAAATTTTAATATCCTACTTGGGACATTTTATCATCCAGGAAACATCCCATTGATATCCTGGGGATATCCCTGGTAAATCCAAATTTCCGCCTTGCAGGATATCCCGACGGGTTATTCCCGGGATAGCCCTCGATATCGTATTGCTGTGAGGGCATTGTCATTTTACGATTGTAAAACATTCTTATGCTTTTCATCGTTGCTCTAGCAATGAGAAGCCAATGTTTTTAAATTAGAGACAGGTTACATCATGTTTATAGTTACACAATATGACCATCTTATTGTTTCAATAGAGATAAGAATGTTGCACCATCGCGTTATTTTATTAAACTATTCTATTTTTCACGATTTCCATTTTTATACGCTTTTTTAATGTTATACACAGTCCTAAGTGTACATTTATTTATTTGTATCAACAAATTCGTTTCTTTACACTATTGAATTAGAAAATATATTGACGAATCTAATTAGTAATTTTCTACTAATCTTTGGTGGCTCATTTCTTACTAATCGAATCTGTTAAATTTCCCTAGTAATTACTTAAATTTCATCAATTTTGATTGAAGGCGGCTATAAAAAATGAGGAGGACATATTGAGAAATTTTTAACATGACCTAGTCTGTTTCCATTCTTAAAATATTACCCTCTGGTTATCTGCACAAAGTTAAGAAAAATATATATATTTTTTTTTAATTACAATTCATCAATGGGCTATAAGTTAATTATACAATCCCCCCTTTATAACCCTAGCTGAACTTATTTTCAAGTTGTTTCTCCATAAAACTGATGATTTGAAAAACTGGAAATTTCGCTGTTGCATTGTTGTTGGCTTTCCACAATGCTTATTGCCCACAGAGTATTGCGTTGAATTCAAGTGATGGGGGATATTATGTTTTTTTATTATTTGTATGGTTAGAGTGCCAGATTGTGCGATTTCACATTTTATTTACTTGGATGCTGTATGCTTCAGATGTGTAATACAAAAACTTGATATAATTAGTAAACAGAATAAAAGAATGGTTACTATTAAAAGAAAAAGGGGAATATAGGTTCATTTAAGTGCCGACGTGTCTATGCGTAGCTAAATTAACTTAACATTTGTTTGAAGTTATAAAGATGAATACTTAACTTTATATCAAATAATTGCAATAGACTTTTATATTTTGCTTTGATAACATAACTAATTAAAAAATGGACTCACCGAGTGAGCCATGCCTACCCCGAAAGGGAAATGGCTTAATGGTATAATAATAAAGCTTAAAGTTTGAAAATATTTTTAAAGGCAACTGTAAATCAGTTCTGGTCAAAAAGATCTATCTAGCTGTAAAAAACATAAAAAGGGGAAATTTGTTTATAAAAACGTTAAAAAAATATTAAATGTTAACTAGTGATAATTTTCCGTTACAAATCATGACCCTTATGCTTAATGGTATAATAATAAAGCTTAAAGTTTAGAAATAATTTTAAAGGAAACTGCGAATCAGTTCTGGTCAGACAGATCTATTTAGCTGTAAAAAAACATAACAAGTGAGAGTTTGTCTATAAAAAAGTTGAAAAAATAGCAAATGTTAACTAGTGTTATATATATATAATATATATAATACATGTGATTGCTAACTCTTGTTATTGCATCATTCGCCTGCGTCTCATGCTGCAAAATTCACACTCGCACACAGTCACCTATTTTGCGCACTTGCATCACAAATAACTATTATTGAAGGATTGTTTTTAAAATTGCAACATATTAACATTTTGAATATTATATGGGAAACTAGATGCGAAACTATATGAAAAAGAATATAGGGAACCATATCGGAAACTATATAGTAATTTTAGCCCGGACCCTATATAGTTTTCCATATGGTTTCCTATATACTTTTTCATTTCCAAATGTGATGGCTCATATTTTGACTAAAAATATTTTAATTTTTATTCCAAATTTAATTTTTCTTGCAAAACGAAAATTTGAGACAGTCAATTTGGTTTTATGTTTGTTTTTTTTTGAGGTTATATAAATATAATTTAGCGAAGATTTTTAAGAAAATTCGAAAGAAACAAGATTTAAATAAAATGTACGGCAAAGAAACGCGGGGCAGAAACTATTCTGACAAAATAAAAATCCAACTCTAACAAAAAATGCCATCGAGATATTGTGCGACATATATATATTATTATTATTATTATTATATTATTACAAGCTTTATTTTTATATTTAATTATTTTGTTTGTTTGCTGTATATGTTAATAAATGCTTGTTTTTGAAGTTCAAGAGTAATAACCATTTCCATATATTTTCATTGCATCACTTACAATTAAGTCATAGCTCCGAGTTTATCCAATAATATTTCTAGCAATATCGACGAATTTTTTGAGCACAATGACGAAATTTCAAGCAAAAAAGTATTTTGAGCCAAAAAGGAAAAAAACTGGAACAAAATTACAATTTGAGGGGAAAAATCATTTTTCCTGAAAAATGAAAATTTGGAGTAAATAATTATGATTCAAGTTTGTTTATTTTCAAGGTTATGTAAACATAACTTATCGAAGATTCTAAAGAAAACTTAAATGAAGGATTTAAAGAATATTCAATAAATTTTCGAAAATCTTACAAAGTTGATAAAATTAAAAATACGTTTTCAAGAAACAAGTTTTATATCAAATGTGCTGCAAAGAAACAGAATCATCGAATCAGAAAACAAGCTTGCAATAATAATAATGATAGCAATAATAATATAATAATCGCTGGGATGTGGCGACCCCATAGCCCAAGAGATCCGACTCTTGCAGTCAGTCATGTTGCATTGGGCTAACTGCCCAATGCAACGAATTATGCAATTACGTCACCAGTATCGCGCAGTGCCACCCACAATAGGCCTCTCTCGGATGGAGGTCATGGTTAAGTTGGGAGTGGCAATGGGACCGATCGATTCAAGTGGTCGGACCAGCTCAAGAGAGACATCCTTACCTGTTGGCAAAAAGGTCACCAATGCGAAGAAGATTCATGTAGAGGTTACATGACCTTTGGGTTAATATGGACTTGGAATATGCTCACAAAATGTCTCAGTATTTGAAAGATCAGATATCCTTTTTGCTCAAAAAGGGATATGAAGCTCTTTATTGGTTAGAAGATGAGCAATATCCTCCAGCGAACATACCACCCGTTCCAGCAAGCTTAACGACAATAGAAGTAACGATACTTCAGTACGCCTGAGTAAGACTCACTATCGTATTGCGCAGCTTTAGTTTAAAATTGATACAGCAAGACAGCATGCATTAAATCTTCAGTGCGTGATTAGCTACATTACATCGAATAAAAAATTCAATCCAAACGTCAGGGCACTCGCTCGAAACTTAAGGAGAGCAAATCACACGTCGAACAAGTGAAAACTGTTGCCCATCAAGCAGCACTGAACACAAAAAATTATATCTCTTTCAACAACGTAACAGTGCCTTGAACGGCGATTTAAGTGCATTTAGGGAAATTCCACTTTTTCTACTTATCCTTCCCATCTTTTCAATGGAACGTCACGTGCTGTTAAAAATCCGCCTAGCCGAGAAGAAATTCAAGTCTTCTGGGAGGAAGTATGTGGACATACTTATCATCTAAATGAAGAAGCTTCAGATATATCATTCTTTCGTAACTTTTGCCAAAGGCAAAGGTTGCAAGGTCCAGAGGAAGAGTGTCTACTAATTACTGCGAAATGAGTGAAAAAAGTTATTGCTGGACCTGATAACATTTTAGCGCCAGGGCCAGATAAAATCAACAACTTTTGGTGGAAGAAGTTCACTTCTACACACCAACATCTACCTCGCATATTTGCTACTTTCTTGAACGGAGAACTACCCAACCCGCAGTGGCTACTGGAAGTGGTATGAAGTGCAAAAGTTGAACAACGTGGATGCAAGAAACGGCTTGCAGGTTGCAGGGAGAACCTGTTAATGGACAAGTGTATTACCCTAGACTCGATCAGGTATCGACGCAATCTTTCCATGGCTTGAATTGACTACCGTAAGGCATTTTATAACACGAAACATGAGCTACTTATTAAGCTCCTTGAGTTCCTGGAGGTGCATCTAAAAATAGTGAGATGTATAAAAGAGCTTATGCTCTTGTGGCGGACAAGATTTGTGATAACATCTGCCACAAGACAAGTGACTACCAGCTATATCACATATAAGAAGGGGGTATTTCAAGAAGACTCTCTAAGTTTGATACTTTTCTGCATCTCCCTCTTGCCTCTATCTATCGTGCTCCAAAGCTAAAGCTTTGAATACCTATGTGGCCCGCCGAACAGAAGAGAATATAAGGTCAACCACCTTTTATACATGGACGACCTTAAACTCTTTGCTTCCTCGAAAGAGGATCTTAACATCCTTGTGAAAGCGGTGAATAGGTACTCTGAAGCGAATGGCATGAGCTTTGGACTTGACGAGTGTGCCTGCGTCCACCTACACCAAGAAAGACTAGAAACTACACCATCACGTGACGATCAGGATGTTCAACTCATAGGCGCGAATACCATTTAACATCTTGGTAATGGAGAAGCATATACATATCGTGGAATACCGCAAGCGGAAACCCAAAATGTGCGTGTTTTAAAAACGGCCCTTGTAAAAAGGTATCGCCAACTTCTCAGGAAAATTTGGGCTTCCGAATTATCTGGAAAGAATAGGATCCAGGCGACTCATATGCTGGTCGTTCATATACTTGACCAAAGAGCACGCGAGATGATGACAATAAATCAGTCATTATCATTATCACTAACACCGTCGGTGTTCAAGAGTCGTGTACAGCAAGCAGAACATACGCTTCCACTAAGAGAACATGCTGACAAGCCACTTCATGATAAATTCTAGTCCATCATACATACAGAAGAGCTCTCGATGGGTCTGTCCAACATACTTCTCAAGTCTGCTGGATTGAGATCGGAGACTGAGATATTTCTTTTTGCTGTCAAGACGGCGTTATAGACACCTTACTACACCGCCAGCACATAATGAATGTCACAATGCGGCTCTAAAAGTGTAATATCACCGTCTTAGGCACTTCTACGGCGTTGATATATTTTCCGTCTTGCCATACGCCCAGGCGGAACTCGAGTTAATTGTGCAGAATGATCAGTGTAAGATCTGCTGATATTTCTCATTCTTCACTACTAAACGTATCAGTGCTACGAAGCCTGATATTGTCCTTCAAGATCTGAAGACCAAGATCATTTACGTGATTGAATTCTCGGCACCAGTCAATGGTAATATCATGGCAAAGGAGAAAGAGAAACGGGCGAAATATCAAACACTTCTTTTTGAGCTGAGCAGGCTGCACCAAGGCTACAAAGTCCATCTTGCAGTTCACATAATCGGCTGCCTTGGAGGTATTAAAGCTTCATTTCGTAGCCAACTCAACAAGATTCCGGCTTGTCAGCGACATGCTTATTCCGTCGCGAACCGGATGCAAAAGGCTGTTCTTCTGGGATCACTTCATCTGGTCCATCAACACTGTTTCTCATAACATTCTACAAAGATTGGTAGCTCTAAAAAAGTATCCAGATATGAGACTGATCCAGGCCTCCATTGTGAATGCGGTCGTAATATACAATGCTGCCGGAGATGGCAAGCATAAAGTCGAAACAAAAGAATTTGCAGTATCCATTGATAAGAGATACATAAGAAAAAGTCAGATGAAACGGGAAACACATAGAATATCTCATCAAAATCAACTCAAAGTCTGTTCACATTGTCCTATAAAGAACAGAATTTTCTGTAAAAAGTGTGAATCACCATACTGTGATTCATCTTTCAAGAAGAATCACTAAGAGGATTCATATTCCAGTGAGAAGCAAGGGGACTCACTCTGATCAAGCACCCCGAAGGAGACAGAATTCTACCACGTCCACGTCGTTGGCTCTGGGTTATGCTGAGCGTAGAATCTCTGAATCGTGAATAGAGACCTCAAAAACATCCAAGCACAGAATTTTGATGAAACTAGACAGATTTCGAAATTTTATGTCT
The DNA here is from genome assembly GCA_011634705.1 of Andricus grossulariae. Lineage (NCBI taxonomy): Eukaryota > Metazoa > Arthropoda > Insecta > Hymenoptera > Cynipidae > Andricus > Andricus grossulariae. The sequence continues at coordinate 5,401,048 of JAABKJ010075445.1, forward strand.
GCTGTATTGGATCTGCTATATGAAATTCTGAAAATCCAATTTGAAATTTGTAATCAGCGACCCCGAAAACCCCCGAGTACAGAGTTGTGTGAAAATCGTAGAGTTTCCGAAATTTCATGTCCACCATATTGGGTCCGCCATTTTGAATTTCGAAAATTCGATTTCAAAGTCATAATCAGCGACCCCGAAAACCTCCGAGTGCAGAGTTGTGCAAAAATCTTAGAATTTCCGAAATTTCATATCCACCATATTGCGTCCGCCATTTTGCGAAGGGTATGGATCCACCATTTTGCGAAGAGTATGGCTATTGGAGATCGGTGAGACAAATTTTTTCTTGCAGTTCAACTATTCCGATCACCGTTGATCATAGTTAGAATCGAGTCCCAATACTCTTTTGGCTCGAAAAAAAATTCCCGATTTTTTGGTATTTTTCTCCAGATTTGGCGCCATATTGGACTTTCTACTGGACCAAACTCCATTCTGACCACGCATTCTTGAAGAGTATACCCAAAATTACAAGGAAACATGGTTTTCGTTTGGAAATTTCTCTTTTTCAGTCATGAGAATGAGGCTTGAAAATAAGTTAAGAAATTGTAGTTCTTGGTCGCTAATATGTTAAAATAAAAAAAATCATCTTATGATTTCTCGGAAAATTTGTGATGGTTTTTTATTTTACAACATTTATTTTCAGCAAATATTTGTAAAAAATTTCGAAACATTACAAAAGATTTCCAAAATTATCAACAAAGAATCTGGCAGATTTAACGGCAATTTTTGTAATTTTGCAGAATATTCTCAAAAAACTCACTCTTATATTTTTTGCCAATTTGTTGTTAAATTTGTACTATCATAAGGAAAATACCTTGTTTTTTATGAGGGCTAAATAACTTTTGTGGGCAGGATATTTTGTTTCATAAAATCGAATTTTCGCATTTTTGTTGCAAACAACAACAACGTATACGAAAAAATGATAACAAAATAGTTTGCTCCGTTAAGAAAGTTCTACATAAAGTTCCTTTACTCATTTATGATATCTTGTACAGTTTCCGAGAGAAAAAAAATAGGTAAATTACATAAAAAAGATTAATTTTCTACCTAAAAAGACAAATTTTTAACTAAAATGATGAATCTTTGATAACAAAAAATGACCTTTTTAACCCTCCGTTTACGGACTTCTTTTTCCCACCTTCCGTTTACAGAATCATTTACAGTTTTAAGTTTCACTATTAGAAATAAACTTTTAGAATTAAAAATCCTCATTTGTAAATTGCGATTTTTCACCTTTTTTAATCAAGGACAGATATAAAAAATACGATTTTTCAAGAAGAAAAAACTATCTTAAGTTTATTTACATCATACCTTATCCAATATATCTTATCTAATATCATCAATCTAAGATCATAATCTCATACCTTATCTAATATCCAATTTTTACCTAATGAAATCGAAAAGTCAGGTTTTTAAAAAACATTGAATGAGATTAAAAAATAGTAGGGGAATCTCGTAAATGAGACAAGATATCATAAATGAGTAAAGGAACTTTATGTAGAACTTTTTCGGAAGGATCTTCTGTTTTAAAAAATTAATTTTTAAAGAAAATTTAAAAAGATTTTAAAACATTTCAGAAGTTCTCTATAAATTCCGAGAAAAAGTGCGGAATAAATTGTGAGAATAGTTAATTTTTCAACCAAAAAACAACGAGTTTTCAAAATATAATTGAATATACAATCAAAAATATGAATTTTTAATTTAGAAGATAAATTTTCGGCCAAAAACAACGAATTTGAAAAAAACATAGTGAAATTTTGCAATCAACAAAGTTAATTTGTAACCAAGTAATTGAATTTTCGATCTTTTTCTCCCTCTTTTTTCAATGTTTGTCTCTAATGAGCTGAAAAGTATGGTAGTTTGGAATTCTGTTTTTTAATTGTAAATCTTTTTCATGCTCATTTTGCATACAACTATTCATGATAAAATAGATTTCTTTTCGATCTTAAGTTTAAAATGATTTAAAATAGAAACACTAAACTCATGATTCGTTCCAATCTGCAGGGTTTGTTTATGAATATTTTAAGTTTTCTTTTAATTGAGTTTAAATAACTTCACCTCAATTTCTTGAAAGAAAACTTTTTATTTAAAATTTTTGACAGAAGAATGCATTAAATATTAGCAATGTTGGAAATACATAAAAAATTTTTGATTGTTTCTATTCCTATTTGGAAAATGTAATCATCTAAATAAATTAGTTCAGAATCAACTATAAAAGATGAATTTTCAAACAAGAAGATTTACTTTCTACCAGAAATAACAATTTAAAAAAAAATATGTTCAACTTTGAACAACAAAAAAACAACTAACTTTCTATAAACATTTTTAATTTTCTATAATTTTTCACTGTGATTTACTAAAATAATTTATAAGACTCTTTTTCGGGATTCTTCAGTTGTATCATTTATTGAAATCTTTAACAATGTTGAAAATGTTTTTTAATTATCTTTAAAAATCACTTTTTCAACAGAAAAAAAACATTAAAAACCTTCACAGGAATCTTAAGAAAAATTTTTATTTTCTTGAAACCTTTCAAAATTCTTAAAAAGAATCCAAAATTTTATTTCAAAATCTTCAAAAATGTACATTTCCTTTTATTCTGTTAAAAATCTTCTCAATATTAAGATTATTTTCTGAAGTTTCCAAACTATGTTTTAAATGCATTCGAGTTTTTCCTGATTTTTTTTTAATTGTGCAAAATTTTGAAAATTGCCTTAAAATTTTTCAGAATCTTTTTTGACAATTTGTTAAAAGTTTTTAAATATTCGCTTAACATTAATTTTTCAAACAAAAAATATTTTTAATTTCCCAGGAACCTTAAGAAAATGTATTATCTTTAAATCTTTTTAAATATTCTCTTCAAATTGAGTTTTAAGAAAATCATTGTAAATATTCTTAAGAAACTTAAGAAAGTTTTTATCCTCTTCAAATCTTTCAAAATTCTTAAAAAGCATTTTCTTTCGAAATCGTAAAAAATCCATATTTTGTTCAAAATTTTTTGAAATTTCAGCAAAGAACAAATTGAAAACGAATTTATGAAAAAATAACGAATTTTCAAGAAATAGTTACATTTTCTATAAAAAAAAAAGAATTTTCGACTATGAAGATTTACTTTAAACTTATAAAAAAACAAATAGAAGAATTAAGTCACGAAACGTCGGCAAGTTTCGTAGTTTTGCACACGATTGAAACCCGAAAAAGCTTTAAATTTAAATTTATCAATAATGTAATAGATTAATTTTCAGTTTCAAAAAATTAATTTTCGACAAAATAGATCTTCAACCAATGTAATCAATGTTTGACAAAGCAGTTCAACTTTCAACCAAGTGGTTGAGTTTTCTACAAATTATGCAGTTGAATTTTCAACTAAAAATAATCAATTTTAACCAAAAATAGGATAGTTAATATTCAACTTCAAAAAATTAACTTAAAAAAAATCGAATTTTCAACAAAATAGTTTAATCTACAATCAAATAGTAGAATTTTTAACCAAAAAAAAGTTAATTCTGCACCAAAAATATTACAGTACACTGTGAAAAAAACTTCTTAAATCAGAGAAAGTTTACTTGATTCTAAGAAATGATATAAAACTTTTTGTATCAAACAATTTTTTAATACAAAGAAATGGTTTTATCTAAACCAAAAGTATGAGATTATTGTTAGAAATTAACATTTATTTCAGTCAGTGAAATATTAACTAAGCGAAGAAACGTTGTTAATGGTTGAAAGAAATAAGAGATTTGTGTTTAAAGATTAGGTCAAATGTGATTTTAAATCATGAACATATGTCCTACAAACAAATTAAAGTCCATCGGCTGAAGTAAAAGTGTTTCTTAATTGGAAGATGGATTCCGTGGTTCAAAGAAGCGTACCCAAAATTGTACCAAATATTTCTTGGAAACAAATAAATAGGTTTTTAATTATAAGTAAATATTTCTGTGTTCCTAAGATGGGATATTTTGTTCATAATGAGCAAGTAACAAAGTTGAAAAAACATTAATTGATTCAAAGAACCAAGTCTTTCATTTAGAGAAAAGAGATAATTGCTTTAAAAAAACGTAATTTATAAAAATAAACGCATCTTAAAATAAAACAAAATATTTTATTGCCCTGCAAAAATGCAACCATTGTGTAAACAATGTGAATATTTGAAATCCAATAATTTAAATACACTGGGAATCCCATTTAATTAACTTATATTTAAATCGTTCCTAAAATTTGAGTCCTCTGCATTTTGGCGATGAGGGCACCGCGGGGCCGAGAGAGAGGCGGTGCTCAGTCATGCGTGACAAACAGCATAAGGGTAGTACTCTCAGCGCGTTAGGTTGCGTCGGCAACCTAACCCCAATGGGGTTTCTTTTCCCTGGACTCAGTAATTTTTTAGTGTATTTAATGCCTTGCTTCTAAAAGAAAATCACACATTTTAATTTTTTGAAGCAGTTCAAAAAATGTTTATTCATATTTATATTTTCCATGTGCGATGTCACAACCCCCCCCCCCCCCCCCCCCCCCCGACAGTGTGACGCAGTTTTTGAATGGTCTCTAAGGGAAAAGTTTGATTAAAATCGAACTTTTTAATATTTAAAGATTGTTCTCTTACTTGAATGAGAACTTGTAAGATAGCAGAAAGTCCGTGAGCTGCCCCAAGGTATTCTGTATCATAATAAGAGTACATGAGTGGACATGGACTCGAATTTTTCTGAGCATATGATTTTCCAGATTGAACAGTAAGGCGACAAAGTTCTTGCATAATTTCTGGAGAGACAATGGTTTTTCCAAGTCGACGATTCAACCATAATGCCCCGAAAAGATATCCTGTTCGCCCCACGAAAAATTCATCTGATCCGCAGGATAGGAAATCAACTTTTTTATAACGATCCGAAGAATCTAGGTATCGCTTTGATAATTTAGAAACTTGATCTGTGTTTCCAGAAGCTGCTGAAGCTGCTGCTCCTACTGCAAAAACACCTGCATCTCCTGGAGGAAAGACAATTTCGAATTTAAATATTTTAGAAAAATTATTCAGGGAGGATCCATTAATTACGTAAGGCCGAGGGGTTCACAACTCGACCGATGGGGTTAAATTTTGTAATTGAATTGAATTATTCTTCATACACTAAGGTGGTCCAGAATTTTTTTTTCGAATTTTTATGGGGACACCCCCCAAATTTGTTCGAATCCACCCAAAAATAAATCCATTTCTTTATTTTGAAAAAAAATTATATTTAGGGGTGCCACAAGCCCCATGAAGTTTAGCATGCATTTCCCGTAAGAAAAAAAGACGTTTTTGTAAATCTTATTCAGAATCCTCAATATTATCTCAATCTAGTTGAAACTTAACATTTCTCTTCACAGTTAGCCATAGAATACGAATAAAATATCACTTTTCAAATATCACCTCCATAAGCCTGTTTTATAGGGTCCCAAAGAAACCCCATAAGTGAAAAAATGGGGTTTGCGAGTTTTTGGCGCTAATTATGATTTTTTTTGCGGTTTCTTCAATGCGAATTGTTTCTAATACATAAAATATTACTTTATACTAAAAATTACATATTTTTAAGAATTGTTTAAACAATTTATTATTGTTTTTAGCAATTTTCTCATATAGAATGGAGTTAGAAAGACGCGGTTTTTTCACAAATTTTCCACTTGCTGTCCAATTTTCAATTATATGGAAGTGACAGTTCATCAATCTTAATAATAGTGTTGATCAAACAATGTATGATAATTAGTAATAATATTATATTTGAATAATGCTAGAAAGATGCGTTTTATTTTAATTTCTGGCTTTTTGTTCAATTTTCATTTGAAGTGAAGTGATAATGAATTCAACTCAACAAAATAATTGTTTGAACAATTTATTATCATTGTTAATAATATTCTCTTTGCTTAATTGATAGAATGTTGCGGGTTTTTTCTGAAATTTTCAACTGTTTGTTTATTTTTTATTAGACATGACCTAATGACTAATTATATTTAGCAAAAATAATTGTTTGAATAAATTATTATTGTCTATGACTATCTTCATCTATATCGATTGCGCCTGAAAGTTGCGGTTTTCCGGAAATTTTCACCTTTCTGTCCTTTTTTCACTCAGTGAGGTAATAATTAATTAAAGTTAACAAAAAAGTTGTTTAAACAATTTAATAATGTATATAACTATCTTTTCTTAGATAAGTGCTAGAAAGTGGCGCTTTTCTCTAGAATCTTTCACTTTGCTTCGCCTGCTTAATTACTAACAATTAATAAATAAATATTAGAGAAAACTTTATTTTGAATAATCTCTTTCCTTTTTGTGAAGATATTTTATATAAATAAATATACCATTCGAAAAATCATGTTTGCTGTGGTTGACTTATTATTTGTTTATAAATAAAAAGGAGATGCAAAGTTGAAGATTTTAGAAAAAAACGCCACATTCTAGCACTTACCTAAGAAAAGATAGTTATAAACAATATTATATTGTTTGAACAACCTTTTTGTTAACTTTAATTAATTACTACCTCACTAAGTGAAAAAAAGGACAGAAAGATAAAAATTGCCGAAAAACCACAACTATCAGGCACTGATATAGACGAAAATAGTCATAAACAATAATAATTTGTTTAAACAATTATTTTTGCTGGATCTAATTAATTATTAAGTCTCGCCTAATGAAAAATAGAGAAACAGTGGAAAATTTTTTCGTAACAAAAATCTATCCAGTATTTTTGAATGTCACTTGATACTACATTATATGATGCTTATCAATAATATATTTATCGTCTTTAAAATTTGTGTAATTTTAATTTTAAATTATGGATCTCGATTATCCCTAAATTCGTATATTTTATTTCAATTATAGATATGCGATAAAATAGATATTGATACTAAAAGTCTCACCGTGTAAATGATTCTGAGTTAGGGCAGGCATGAGGAAGACTGTCGACTCGCTGCTTAAAAACACAAAAGAATGTCCAGAAGCGCCCCGCGATTGCTTCAAAATCTCAAACATATGTCCTGAAAACATGTCGGTGTGAATCTTCGCGGTATGATCCGGTGATGTACCCCATTACACTGTCTAAACTGCCCTTACCCCGAGAGATGGGGCCTAAGCCCGGGACTTCAATCAGAAGATCTGGCAAGATTTGGTAGTCCGATTCTCCCGTAAAGAACGTCATTACCAGGAGTATTATCGCTGAATTTTTGCTGGTTACTGAAGATGGTCCTTTGTTTATTGGAGTTCAGTTTTACAGAATTCTGGAAAACCGATTGGAATTGGTAAGTTCAATAATTATTCAAGCTTTATGTATTTGCTTGATTAAAGAATTTTTCCTTTTTTCATATTCAAAATTAGAATTAAATGTGATGCTAATTTTTGATTTACTTATAACCACTTTATATACTATATAAAACTATATCTAGTTCTTCGCTAACTTTTGTCGCTAACTTTTGAATGATTTATTTAATTAAGTCAGTCTTTGATACACTTTTAGCATTCTAAAAATGAAACTCAAAGTCGTTAACAAGATATTTCTGACTGAAATTAATAATTTTAGAGCATATTCAAGATTTGAAACAAGTGAAAAAAAAGGAGAGAGAGAAAAAAAAATTTGTAGAGTTTCAGCAATTTTTGTAAACGTTTTTTTGATTTTTTTCATCTTTTTGGTCGAAAATTCAACTATTTGGTTGACATTTCTTTTCTTTTTTATTGCAGATTCATGCTTATAGTTGGAAATTCATTTCTTTATTTTAAAATTCAACTATTTTCTTTAAAATCATTGTTTTTTGGTTCAAGATTCATAATTTTAATCCAAATACCTTCTTTTTTTAAATTGATATTTTTGGTCGAAAATTCACCTATTTGGTTCAAAATTCCATTTTTTGATTGAAGATCCATCATTATAGTTGACAATTCAATCCTTTGTTTTAAAATTCAACTATTCCGTTACAATTTTTTTTTGTAGATATATCATTTTAATCAAAAAACTTTTTTTTTTTTTTAATTCATCTTTTTGGTAGAAAATTGAACTATTTGGTTCAAAATTCATTTTTTTATTGAAGATTCATCATTATGGTTTACAATTCATTTCTTTGTTTTAAAAATCAACTATTTTCTTTAAAAAAAATTTTCTGGTTGAAGATTCATCATTTTAATCCAAAAACCTTTTTGTTTTAAATTCACCTTTTTACTCGAAAATTCAACTACTTGATTCAAAATTCATTTTTTTTTTATTGAACATTCATCATCATATTTAAAAATTCAATTCTTTATTCTAAAATTATTATTATTATTACCTGATCCGTAGAAACTGTGTGATTTAGAAATAATTTCTTAACAAAAAATTGAATAGTCAAATTTTCTACAAAACAGAACACATTTTAACGAAAAAGATTACATTTATATCAAATAATGTAAATTTTCCACACAAAAAAGGGAACAGATGAAGTGGATTTTCAACTAAAAAGATCAAGTATCTACCAAAAATAAAATACTTGGATTTTCAGTTAGTAAAATAAATTTTAAGCCAAAAAAGGAACAAATTTAAAATAAAAACAAAAATTAAATTTTCAACCACGAAATTAATTTTGCACGAAAACTGTGATTAAACTTTCCGTAGAAAACTTAATTTTCAATTAAATCAAAGTAAATTTTCAAAAAAATAGTATAATTTTCAACCAAGATTAAATTTCTGTAAAAAACAGATCAATTTTTGACCAAAAATGGAGCAGTTACATTTTCAGTTCAAAAAATTAATTCTTGATAACAAAAAAACTAATTTTCAAGCAAAAAGATCAATGTTGAACGAATAATATGAATTTTTAAAAAAGTACATGGATTTTCAACCAAATATTTGAATTTTTAAAGGAATCTTCAAACAAAAAGAGGAATTAATCACCAAGAAGCTTAAATATTCCCCCAAACATCCGAATACGATTGCTGGAAAAATTCGAGCTGGAAAAGGGGAAAATTTCTACAAAAATATAAATATTAGTTGTACTGAAAATATTCGATTGGAATTGTAATTATATATTTCTTATATAAGATTCTATTAGGTTGAACCCAAAGCACAAAATATTGGAATAAAAGTTTAATAAAGTTAAATTTGACAAAGACTTTATACAAAAAAAAAACTAGAAACTCCAAGGGACATGTCTTTTCATTGTAATGGCCGAAGGAAGCAGTGGGAAGGCCTGCCGTAGTACTGCTGGAGTTTTCCGGAGAAATCCGGCAAATTAGGGTAGTGCGGTACTGCAACTTCGGCGGGCAGGAGAAATACCGGCCGTAGTCCCATATCTAGTAGATACATACAATGTAGAATGTACACCGATGTACATTATGATGAAAAATGAATTGTTTCTCTCATCCGAGAGTAAATTGCCTGCCGACCAAAGGTGAAGAAGAATTCACCTTCTTCATTCCTGTTCCTCATTCCGCTTCTCTTCATTGTTCTCCTCGATGCGTTCGGCAATACTCTTATCCAATGCCTCCTACATACTCCTCATGTTCACGTCCAATATGTGTTGCATACGAGAGTAGCTGCGTAACAATTGTAATTTTCAATTTACCTTGTACTTCTGAGCGACGTACGTAATGTGCATAAAAGTATGTATGAGGGTAAAGATAATACTCACAAATCACTTTTATTTTTTTACATACTTTCTTGGACGCGCTCTGTCACCATTTGTTGAATTGTCTTTTCCAATGCTTCTCTTTCAACGCACTTATAGCACTCTGCATTGGGCACCGCTGCGCCTCTCCTTTTGTACCATTTTCGAAAAGTAGACCATCTTTCTCTGTCCCAGAGAAGTATGTCTCGCTGCTGTCGATGCTGTTTTCATTGATGTTGGCCATTTCTGTAAAAACATCGAAAATGTGATAAAGGAAAAGGATTTGAACCTGTAATGTGGGTGGACATTTCTTGATAAGAAGTGCCCGAGATATTAAAAATTGCTTCAAACAATTTGCTCAACAATGAAAACAGTTGATTACGTCACAATATTACGTAATAAATCGTACATCATCATCAATCTAAAAGTACGATTTTCCTAGAAAACCGTCACATTGTCGATCAAAAGAGACGACTAAATAAAATAGTTCAATTTGAATGCTACAAAGATGAATGTTCAACAATAATATAATTTTCCCCCAAGACAGATGAATTTTGGAGCATATTCTTCAATTTTAAAAATGAAACATAAGTTTTCAACTGCCAACGGATTACACATTGTGATTGTGAGAAGTTATTGTAGGACAAAAAGAAATTTGTAACAAGTTATATTCATCTGAAAACCCCGAATTTTTAACAAAACAGTTGGATCATCAACCGAAATCATAATTTTTCAAATAGAAAGGTTGATCTTGTGCTAAAAAATCTGCCCGCTGTGCGGGCACATTCTCATCGCGCTTCGCGCTCGATAATATATTTATCTCGCGCTTCGCTCTCGATGATGTGTTTACCTCGCGCTACGCGCTCGGCAGCGGAGTGAAAGGAGAAGATCTTTTTTCTGAATAAAATTTAATTAAAAATGTTTATTCTTCATCTTGTCTGAAATTACGTTAAAATATTTTCTGTATAGGATGATATAAGTTTGGATGATATTGTGGATTTCCATTTTATGTGTGGATTTCTCTTCTCGATTCGTGACCTTCTTCGATGATAATGCACATTTCTATTTAAAAATTGATAAAAACATCTTGCTAAATAAAGCGTATTTCAGAAAAAAGAATTCCTCCTCTGGTCTCTCTGTAGCTCAGTGGTTAGAACACCTGACCGGAAATTAATTGACCCGGTGTTCGAATCCCAGCGGAATAAAAGGAGAAGATCTTTTTTCTGAATAGAATTTAATTAAAAATGTTTATTCTTCATCTTGTCCGAAATGACGTTAAAATATTTTCTGTATAGGAGCGTATAACTTTGGCCGATATTGTAGATTTCTAATTTGTGTGTGGATTTCCCTGCTCGATTCGTTACCTTCTTCGTTCATAATATAGATTTCTTTTTGAAATTGATATTAAAAACTTGTTAAATAAAGCGTATTTTAGAAAAAAGAGTTCATCCTCTGATCTCTCTGTAGCTGAGTGGTGAGGACACATGACCGGAAATCAGTTGAACTGGTATTCGAATCCCAGCGGAGGGAAAGGAGAAGCTGTTTTTTCTGAATAAAATTTAATAAAAAATGTTTACTCTCCATCTTGTCTGAAATGACGTAAAAATATTTTCTGTATAGGAGAATATAAGTTCGGTCGGTATTGTAGATTTCCATTTTATGCGTGGATTTTTCTTCTCGGTTCGTTACCTTCTTCGATGATTATACAGATTTCTATTTAAAAATTGATAAAAACATCTTGCTAAATAAAGCGTATTTCAGAAAAAAGTATTCTTCCTCTGGTCCCTCTATAGCTCAGTGGTAGCACACCTGACCGAAAATCTATTGACCCCATTATTGAATCCCAGCGGAATAAAAGGAGAGGATCTTTTTTCTGAATAGAATTTAATTGAAAATTTTTATTTATCACCTTGTCTGAAATGACGTTAAAATATTTTCTGTACAGGAGCGTATAACTTTGGCCGATATTGTAGATTTATATTTTGTGTGTGGATTTCCCTGCTCGATTCGTTACCTTCTTCGTTGATAATATAGATTTTTCTTTGAAAATTGATATTAAAATCTTGTTAAATAAAGCGTATTTCAGAACAAAGAATTCTTCCTCTAATCTCTCTGTAGCTCTTTGGTTAGAACACCTGACCAGAAATCAGTTGACCTGGTGTTCGAATACCAGTGGAGGGAAAGGAGAAGCTGTTTTTTCTGAATAAAATTTAATAAAAAATGTTTACTCTCCATCTTATCTGAAATGACGTAAAAATATTTTCTGTATAGGAGAATATAAGTTTGGTCGGTATTGTAGATTTCCATTATATGCGTGGATTTCTCTTCTCGATTCGTTACCTTCTCCGATGATAATACAGATTTCTATTCAAAAATTTACGTAAACATCTTGCTAAATAAAGCGTATTTCTGAACAAAGAATTCTTCCTCTGATCTCTCTGTAGCTCTTTGGTTAGAACACCTTACCAGAAATCAGTTGACCTGGTGTTCGAATCTCAGCGGAGGGAAAGGAGAAGCTGATTTTTCTGAATAAAATTTAATTAAAAATGTTTACTCTCCATCTTGTCTGAAATGACGTAAAAATATTTTCTGTATAGGAGAATATAAGTTTGGTCGGTATTGTAGATTTCCATTTTACGCGTGGAATTCTCTTCTCGATTCGTTATCTTCTTCGATGACAATACAGATTTCTATTTAAAAATTGATAAAAACATCTTGCTAAATAAAACGTATTTCAGAAAAAAGAATTCTTCCCCTGGTCTCTCTGTAGCTCAGTGGTAGAACACCTGATCGGAAATCAATTGACCCGGTTTTCGAATCCCAGCGGAATAAAAGGAGATGATCTCTTTTCTTAATTGAATTGAATTTAAAATGTTTATTCGTCATCTTGTCTGAAATGACGTTAAAATATTTCCTGTACAGGAGCGTATAACTTTGGCCGATATTGTAGATTTCTATTTTATGTGTGGTTTTCCCTGCTCGATTCGTTACTTTCTTCGTTGATAATATAGATTTCTCTTTTAAAATTGATATTAAAATCTTGTTAAATAAAGCATATTTCAGAAAAAAGAATTCTTCCTCTTATCTCTCTGTAGCTGAGCGGTGAAGATACATGACCGAAAATCAGTTGACCTGGTGTTCGAATCCCAGTGGAGTCAAAGGAGAAGCTGTCTTTTTCTGAATAAAATTTAATAAAAAATGTTTACCCTGCATCTTGTCTGAAATGACGTAAAAATATTTTCTGTATACGAGTATTTAGCTTTGGTCGATATTGTAGATGTCCATTTTATGTGTGGATTCCTCTTCTCGATTCTTTACGTCCTCCGATGATAATAAATATTTTTATTTGAAAATTGAGATAAACATCATGCTAAATCAAGCGTGTTTCAGAAAAAAGGATTCTTCCTCTCATCTCTCTGTAGCTCAGTGGTTAGGACACATGACCGGAAATCAGTTGACCTGGTGTTCGAATCCCAGCGAAGTGAAAGGAGAAGATCTTTTTTCTGAATAAGATTTAATTGAAAATGTTTATTCTTCATCTTGTCTAAAATGACGTTATAATATTTTCTGTATAGGAGAATATAACTTTGGTCAATATTGTAGATTTCCATTTGATGTGTATATATTCTCTTCTCGATTCGTTAACTTCTCCGATGATAATGCAGATTTTTATTGAAAAATTGATATCAACATCTTGCTATATTAAGCGTATTTCAGGAAAAGGAATTCTTCCTCTTACCTATCTCTAGCTCAGTAGTTAGAACACCTGGCCGGAAATCAGTTGATCTGTTGTTCAAATCCCAGCGGAATAAAAGGAGATGATCTTTTTTCTGAATAAAATTTAATTAAAAATGTTCATTGTTCATCTTGTGTGAAATGACGTTAAAATATTTTCTGTATAGGAGAATATAAGTTTGGTATAGATTGTATATTTCCATTTTATGTGTATATTTCTCTTCCCGATTCGTCAATTTCTCCTATGACAATGCAGATTTCTATTGAGAAATTGAATAAAACATCTTGCTAAATAAAGCGTATTTTAGAAGAAAGAATTCTTCCTCTGATCTGTCTGTAGCTTACTGGTCAGAGCACCTTAACGGAAATCTATTGACCTGGTGTTCGAATCCCAGCGGAGTGAAAGGAAAAGATGTTTTTTCTGAATAAAATTTATTAATGATGTTTATTCTCCATCTTGACTAAAATGACTTTAAAATGTTTTCTGTATAAAAGAATGTAACTTTGGTCAATATTGTAGATTTCCATTTTATGTGTGGATTTCTCTTTTCAATTCGTTACATTCTCCGATGATAATACAGACTTCTATTTAAAAATTGATATTAACATCTTGCTAAATCAGGCATATTTCAGAACAAAGGATTCTTCCTCTGATCTTTCTGTAGCTCACTGGTTAGGATTCATGACCGGAAATCAGTTAACCTGGTGTTCAAATCCCAGCGGAGTGAAAGGAGAAGATCTTTTTTCTGAATAAAATTTAATTAAAAATGTTTATTCTCCATCTTGTCTATTACTCACTATGAAAAATTACTTACCCTGAAAAATGTATCATCTCAATAAATTTATATTATTACAATTCATCATATGCATTATTTTAATTCATTTTTAATGTTGTTTTTACGATTAAAACAGATAATGCGCATCCTATCAAAAAATAATTCAAAACGTATGCAGACTTTACATTTGTAAAAAGTCAGGCAATTTTATTGTCGAGGGAAATGTCAGGGGCTTAGAAAAAAATCTTGCAAAAGTCAAGAAATTTATATAAGTAGAATTTTCAACAAAATAATTTACTTTTCAACTTTCAAACAAGTAGTTGAATTGTCAACCAAAAATGATGAATTGTCAATGAAAAATTAATTAGTTGAATTTTCAAATGAAAACGATAAATTTTCACCCAAAAACAGGTTAGTTAAATTTTCGATTAACGAAATGAATTTTTAACTATTGAAATGTATTTTGAGCCGAATAGTTGAATCTTCGAATAATAGTGCAGCTTTTATCAAAAAGATATGAATTGGGAACCAAAAAATTGTTATAAACATTTAAATTTTCCATTTAGGATGTGAAATTGTAATCCCCCCCCCCTGACCGTGTGATGTAGTTATTGAATGGACCCTTTCCTAACGCGAAGAACCGAAGCGATTATTACTCGATTGCACATTAATTATACTTTTCAGGATCCTCCAACTTTTTTCTGCGTCTCCGAATACGAACTTTGTAAGACGCAAGTTTGGAATTGTTCAATTATAAAAGCTTAAATTTGAAAATATTATTTTCTAAGTCTCGTAATTATTTGTTTACGATGTTTTGTGAAAATATGAATCTTGAAGAAAATTTTTTTTAGAAATAAAACCAGTTTTATCCAAAACAACAAAATGTTTATTTGAATTATTGAAATACTTCTTTGTTCCTACATAAAAAAAAAAGAATTTGTTTGATTCAAACAAATATTTTTGTGAGTGTTGAAGATTCTTTCTGAAGTCTAAAATGTTGGATTGTTTGGCTATACGCTCCTATAGATATCTTCATGAGGACAAGGTGGACCTATTTCTGTTAAAATCAATAGTTTTCGAAAAATGTGAAAACACAATATTTCCCATCTTACTCCAATTCTTATTTTCTACCCGAGCACATTTGAGCACACTATCGAAACTCACATCTTCAATTTATCATCTTAAATGAAAGCTTTAGAAAAAGAATGATAACTGGGTTAAAAAAGGGAGAAAATAATTCGTTTATCGACACCCCTCCATTAAAATGTACAATTTTAGATATTTTTTCAGAATTAATCAATTTTTACATTTATTCACTTTAAATTTGTTCGGTTTTTACGGTTTCCAATTCGAATTGCACAATGTGTAGTAGACTTCTAATCTGATGATATAATATTAGGCTAGAACTATATTACTATTACTATTATTATTATCACTACTAGTATTAATTTTAATATTATACTTCTCTTCCGTCCAAAATGCAGGAAACTCATGAGAGTAAGTACTAGAATTTCAGTAAAAATCTTCATATTTTGTCAGTAGAAACAATGATAGTAAACAGATCTTTTATTTTTCAAGAATTTCGTATAAACTGATACGATATGTTACTGTGAAATATACTAGCTAACGTGAACATACAAACTTTTTTTTATCTGATTTTATTTATTCTTTAAATATACAGAAGGCCATTAAGAAGATTGCTAATCGCAGATCTCATAATTTTCCATATTTGCTTCATCATCTTGATCTTTCAAGTTTGTATGTCGTGTATAAAAATATAAACAAAGATAAAAAAATGAATAAAATCATTATTTGCTAAAAAAATATATTTTAATTCTTTAAACAATTTCCATTTCTTCTATGATTTGACGAGAAAAAAATTTGAATAAATGGATGGACAAAAAATAGAAAAATGTTGTCAGTCATACGTTTATGTGAAAATAAAATTTTTATTTTATAACTAAATAAAAGTTTTAAACTAATCCGACGTTTTGACGCGGCTTCGTGTGTTTTTCAATGCCCCATGAAGTTTAACACGTATTTCTCATAGGAAAAAAAGATGTTTTTGTGAATTTTATTTAGCATCGTCAATATTAGCTGACTCAAGTTAAAACACAATATTTTTTTTCTGAATTAGCCATAGAATACGAATAAAATATCACTTTACAAATATCAACCCCAGAAGTCTGTTTGATAGGGTCCCAACAAAACCCCATCAGTGAAAAAATGGGTTGTGAGTTTTTGGCGCTAATTATGATTTTTGTTGCGGCTTTATATCGAAAATTGTTTCTGATACATAAAACACTACTTCATACTGATAATCAGATGGTCACATACATTGTTTAAACAATTTATTAATATTTTTTAGACTATTATCTTTGAATAATGATAGAAATTACGGCTTTTGCTGAAATTTTCAACTTTTTGTTCACTTTTCACTTGGAGTGAGTCAATATTCAATTTAAGATAGCAAAAATACTTGCTTGAAAAAATGATTATTGTTTATATTTATCTTTTTGCTCTTCTTCTCTCATCGCACATCCAGGTGTCCTCCAGTTTACCTTGACGCCCACCTAATATCCCATTCTTGCAAACTCTGAATCTCTATCCTTTCCTTCCGTCCCCATATCTCCGATCCATAACCTAATCACGGTCATATCGGCGTATTAAATAACCACATTCTCCTTCTCCAATCTTTTCTGAACATCCTTTTTCCTATTCCTTATATTCGTTTTATTACCCCTGCTGCTTTTTAAGTCTTTCTCTTACATTACCTCCATATTCTCCATTTCCTTGTAAGGTATATCATAAATATTTTAACTTCTTCCCTTCTTCTAACATTACTCCCTTTCATCTTCCAGTCTATTCTTTCTTTCTGCCACCTCCTTTTCTAAACGTTATTATCTTTGTCTTTTCTACATTTAAATTCATCTTTCACCCATCTAGGTACTTCTGCAATCCTATAATCAAACCCGCCATCCCTTCTCTATTCTCTAGCAGCAATACCATATCGTCCGTGTATGCCAGTGTATATATCTTTTCTTCTCCCATCCTATCTCCTGTCCTCTCGTGTCCTCTTTCTCACCATAGCTTTTTCTATCTCAACTCGATCCAAGAAGTCAAACGGCGGAAGCTACTTTTTCATGCTGAGCTTCTCGTTTGTTAAACGATCTTGAAGATCCGATTAATTCATATAGTGCTGAATCTGTGAGAAATGAAATCTTTGAAAAATTGCGGGTGGAGCCTTGAATCCGTTAAGAACCTGTCACGTGCGAGAAAGCTACTTATCAGCGATTTATATATGATGGTCCTGTATTCCTAGTCCCGTAATTTACGACTTACGATTGTACATTAATATTTTTTTCTTCATTTAAGCTAGTTAACGTTAATAAGCAGTTATTTTATAGTAAACATTTAAGTTAGTTTGTAGAATGTTAGGTTGTAAAGCAGCTCAGCTGAACCTCGGCCTTTTATGTCCACTCGTATATCTCTTTCTGTGAGCCATATACATATTTCGTGGAACATAATAAAGATCTATTGTTTATTTTGAGAGAAGTTTTAGGCTCCGGAAGCTACGATCATGGTTCCTTACAGCAACCAATCCCGACGCAACTGGAACGTGTTCGTCATCCACTTCTGCTCCTTCTGTCCTAGAAGGTAAGCAAGAGCTTGACAAACGGATGCGTATTGTTTTGCATTTTAAAAGTGATGTCTCAAAGTAGACATCCTGTAGCGATTGATTTTTCGAAGATGCTACCCTCTGAGAAGAATTGTTAACTTGTGCCAGGCTGCTGAATAATTTTTTTTCGCTGTAGGGAGTCAATTATCAAAGTACCCGCCCTGCAGAAAGACTTTTTCACTCTTGACAAGCTGATGAATATAGTTTTTCACTGTGTAGAGTGATGTGACAAGGACGCCAAACTGTAGGGAGTGATGTCCTAAAGTTACCACACTGTGGGAAATCTTGTTCAGTTTTTCCAGGCTGCTCATTATTGTTTCTTACTGTGGTAAGTGAGGTCTTGAAGTTGCTACCCTATAGAACGACCTGTCAAAGTTGCCAATCCGCTGCATATGGTTTTTCACTGTGGGGAGTGATGTTTTGAAGTTGCCACACCAAGGAAAGACTTGTTCACTTTTTACAGGCTAATAAGTATCCTTTTTTACTGTTGAGAGTGTTGTCTCAAAGACGCCAACATGTTTGAGGTGGTTCCTCAAGCTTGACACCATGTGGGGAGATTTGTCTACTATTTCCACACCATATGGGAAGACTAGTCCACTTCATCCACGCTGCTAAATAAAGCTTTTTGCATGTGGAGTGATGTCTCAAATGAGCTACAATGTGGAAAGTCTTTTTTAGTTTTCCTGTGGTGCTGAATATCGTTTCTCACTGTGGGTAGTGATTTCTCGAAGTTGCCCTAATTTGGAGAATTTTTTTCAGTTTTCTCACGCTGCTAAATATGGGCTTTCATTGTGGAATTGATGTATCAAAGCTGCCGCCCTGTGCAAACACTTGTTCACTCGGCCAGGTTCTTAAAAATCGTTTTCCACTGTGGCAAGTGATGTCTTGAACTCAGCAACCTGTGGAAAGGCTGTGGACTTTTGCAAGGCCGCTAAATATCGTTTTTCACTGTAGTGAGTGATGTCTTGAAGTTTTCACACTATCGAAAGACTTATCCAGTTTTGCCACACTGACAAATATCGTTTGTCATTGCGGGTAGGGATATTTCAATGTTTTCACACTGTTGGAAGTCTTTTTGAGAGTTCCTATGCTGCTAAATATCGTTAATAACTATGGGGAGTGATGTCTCAAAGTTGCCGCCCCATGCGAACATTTGTCCACTTTGCCAGTTTGTTATACATCGGTTTTCACTGTGGAATTAATGTCTCAAACTTGACATACTGTGGGAAGACTGCCCCACTCTTCCCAGGCTACTACATACTGTTTTTAACATTTTCCAGGCTGCTTAATATTTTTTTTCTGCTGCGAGGAGTGATGCCTCAAAGTTTCTACCCTGGGCGAAGACTTATGCACTTTTTCTAGGCTGCTTAATATCGTTTTTCACTGTGGATATTGATGTTTTAAAGTTGCCACTCTGTGAAAAGAATTGTTTACTTTTGCCAGGCTGCTATATATCGTTTTTCACGGTGAAAAGTGATATCCTAGGAAGGATTGTCCGATATAGACTGAACCCGGTCTATACTTTGAGAATAATGCGTAATATGACCAGAAAACGCTGAAAGGACTTGTCCTGGGAGGTCCTTATTTGTTGAGAAGGCATGTCCAGACAAGTCTCAAACAATTACTTCAAATGCACTGAAATGCATCACTAAGAAAAGTAATTGGACTCAGAGACAAGACCTTGTAATCGTGACGCGACTTTCGCCCGCGGAACATTGACCAGTTGAACATCCCTGGTGTTCTTATTACCTTGTCAAAATTACTCCTACGCCTTTCGAACCCATTTCACATGCGCTTAAATTCACCACACTTCGAAAAATTACAATGGCCATGAAATTTCGGAAAATGAATGCACATTCGTAAGGGAGGTGGGGTGGGCTATTGGAATGGTATCGACATCTCGTAATTTAATTAGATAACGGAATTGTGCTGATAAAAATAAAAATAATTCCAAACTAGGAATAATCACCACAAAAAGCTTTTTCAAGGCTCTAGTTAGTATCGCGATCTCCGCAGCCATATTCAGCAACCCCCAAGAACCAACCCTAGGACATTAGACGTACCCCGTTTCAGCTTCCTTCGACCAAAACAGCCTTGTAAATTTGAAACAAAGAATAATCGCCACAGACACCTCCCCAAGGCCCTAGTTAATATTGCTATCTACGCAGTAATATTCAGCAACAATCAAGAACCACCCCAAGCATAATTGAAGAAACCCGCTTTGGCTGCCATCAGCTAAAACTGCAACAAAAATTTCGAATTGAAAATATTAATCGACACATATACTTTCCAAAGATTTTAGAAACAGAAGTAGTTTTCGTGTTAGGTGTGATTATCAAGGGCTACTTTTTTTTTACGAGTGAAGGTGGAAAATGTGCTAACATACACCGAGAAGGGTCCGCACTTTTCGGTAGTGTTGGGATGCTGATATCATCACTACAATGACCTTAATATATATACATATACACAAAGATCTTAATTCGATCATCATAGTGATGCTACTAACCACCGACTCAAAACCACCACCCTTTCTCCTTGGCATGACTCCCCCGGAACCGCTCTCGCATTACTTCAGGGGGTGCCATTCTTTGGCCGTGCTTCAGCCTTCATTGCCTGTACCAGCTTGGTCTTCTCCTGTTGTACTGGGCATCATGTTGGTCCCTGGGCGATGGTCTTTTCGGGGCTTACCTTCCTTCGCGACGCAGAGGTAGCACTGCGGTGTGCTTTCGCATACCGCAGCTTCATGCCCCTCTTTGCCCCATCGCCAGCATTATTTTGTCCTATCTGGACCCTCGCAGTTTGCTGCCATGTGGCCTAGGCAGCGGTAGCACCTTATTGCTTCCGCCTTCTTGTGCACACGGCAGGATACCCATTCCACCTTAATGTGTCCAAAGTGCATCAGATTTACCGCCAGATCTTTGACCAGCTCCACGAAAGCCTTCAAATTACCTCTGAAGGGTCTTTTCGTGAGGCAGACCCTGATGTCTCCAGCCGATCTGCCGAAATGTTTTCAAACGGCTTCCTCTACTTCGTCTGCGTCTGTCGTCGTATCGAGGTCCAGAATCACGACCTCGGTGTAAGGGACAAGCTCACGGACGCTAGCCCTCTCACCAACCGCCTCCTTGATGGCAGCCGACAGCTCAGCTCTGCCCTTTAACGTAGGCTCCAGGTCTACTTGAACCTCTCCGTGTCTCGTTTGCCTGACCTCCTTGATTTTTACTCTAAGGGCGTCAGGTTTCACTTTCTTCCTAAGGTCCTTGAGGACCGTCGCGTAGCTGAGACCCTCGGTCGGTTTGCTTATCAAACCGACCGAGGTCTAGCTCGCATCTTCTTCTGCTTCTTTTTTGGTTCAGATTCTGGTTTTTCTTCCACCTTTTTCGGTGTCGAGGTCGTTAGCGCTGGAGCGCCACGTGTCCTCGGCTTTTTTCTCCTCGGCTTGGGAGAACTCTTCGCTAATGGACTTAGGGTGGTCTTCCTCTCTCGCTTCCTATCACGGAGAGTGGGAGCCGCCTCGGCTTCTTTAGTCTGAGCACAGCTTTCGTCAAAGATATTATAAGCCTAGATGCGGCACGGGGTATAGTTCGAGGAACTAATTGTAGACGGCGCTCCCGGTGAAAATTGCCCGATCCCCCCATGCCTCTCAACCGAACTGCAATGTTCACGAAACGTCGGCAAGTTTCGTAGTTTTGCACACAATTGAAACCCGAAAAAGCTTTAAATTTATCATCATGAATCATCGTGAAAGTATTAAATCTATTATTCTCAATTGAATTTGCATCGTCGATTGTTGGCGCGCACTGTTAAGCATTCCATACAAATTTATGCTTGGGGTTGCTTCAATACACGACGGTTTGGAACGTTAGTCTTCTGTACTACAAATCTAAGCTAAGTGAGAATGATCAACATTTATCAGAGAGGTTTCTTGAGGTCTGCCAAAAAGCGGTTGAAAACAGAAACGTCTTATTGAATACTCGGAAGGTGACGTTCCAAAACATGGAAGTCGTTTGTGCACAGCGTGAAAAGAGAAAATGGCATAGTGACCTAATACTTGCCTGCACCGTCACCGGATGCAAATCAAATCGAGAATATTTAGAGTTTTATGAAGAGGAAACTTGAGGGAAAACGTGCATTCACTGTCAAACAGTTATCACGACGTCTTCGAGAAATCTAGCGGTCATTTTCTCCAATGTATACAGAAAGATTGGTTGATAGCATGCCCAAACGATGTCAAGCAATAATCGACAATACTGGAGATTGGACAATTTACTACGTAGTTGTGCATTAGTGTATAAAAAGTACTTTTTAGCTATAGAGCCTTTTTTTTATTACAATAATTTGATTTGCAGACATAAGCGCCACGTTCTTGTGGGATCGACTGTATGCATGTTTTGCAATGTATTGCGCATATGCAGACAGGCCCGCCAAGTGTGCATTTTTAAGAAATCTTTCTTAACACAAAATTTTAATTTATCTTATTATTATTGAAGATTTTTTACTTCTGGGAGATGAATAATTCAAATATTATAATCAATTAATGACAAAAAAGTTTCATTCATTAATAGTACTTGGCGAATATTAATGATCTCACAACATTCTACTGTGAAATTTTTATGGAATTTTTCTCCTTATCTCACTCTTCTTCTATATATTTCTACTATAATTTTTTGTTTAATCCTAGTAAGAATGCATTATTTGTCGTTTAATTTGAGGCTTTATTTTTATTTATAGTATGATAAGAGATTTCGGCCTAAAGACTTTATGTTCGATTTGGTAGTATATTATAGTAAGGTTAGAATCAAGTCTAAACAAATACTTCAGCAGAATAGATTTATGTTCCCGCAACTTTATCTCTGATGACGCTTCAATTTTTTGTCTATTTGAAATTATAATGTATTTTTGAATTATTAAAATAATTAAATATAAAAGTTAGGACTAATAACATAGTGAAAGATTTAGTATTAAATATTTAAATCAAAGTTTCAGCGGGATAGAAATACATGTTCAATTTTTTTTACTTTTATTAATATGCCATTTTCAAAGTTTAGTAACTATTATTATCTTACTTTGCACCAGTTACTACTACTAATTTTTTACAAACGAAAATTTAACCGATTTTTTATCTCGTTCTGTGAAAGCCAACCTTATTTTTCATCACATAATGCCTTGAATTTATTGACTCGATCAATATTTTCCACCGTTTCTCAGTTTTCATCCAAAAATTCAAACTCTGATTTCTCATTCTTCAAAGTAAGAAAATTTCATTAATAAATAGCATTTGGGTGGTCGAAATTTATACCTGTAAAACTCGACTTGGGATTTTTCGTGATTGAGTGATATGTTTTGTCAAAGATAGTTTGCAATCATTTTATCAAGCTTCATTTATTTAAACATTTTTTTTGCCCATGTAAATCTTAAAAATTTTCCTCTTTTTGAAATTAATGACTCGGTTAATGAATGTTGAGGAATATATTTTTTGTGTAAAACAGTTTCGAATTTTTTAAATAATGTTGAGAAAATTCTAGTTTTTTTAAATCCGCCACACTATGTCATTATTATTTAGTGTTTACTATTTTAGAACTTGTGATCTAATTTTTTAAACAGTACTCATTTTTTTAAAATATTTTTCCCACTTACTTTATGGATAGTTATTTTCTAGATCGATTTCGTTGATGTAAGAAAATACTGATTAGTAAGCGACATAGTGTGATATTAATTAATTAATTAATTATTATTAATTGTGTAAATAAGTACACTGTCTTTTACAAAGAAATATTTCCTAGTCAGAATGGTGATGTCGATCAGATATCGAATCGACGTCATAACCGTCGTATGCTGGTCGAGGGGAAGTCATCGTCGAAAAATTAGTCGGTTTTCGACTATGTTTATTGTGCTCCACAGATACTTTTGTAAATGATGATTTACTGCAATTTAGGTGATCTCATCAAAATTTGTTGCAATTTACAGGGTTTGAAAATCAACGTCGAAGTGACGTCGATTCGTCGTCATTTCAACCTCTTTCAGGCGAATTTTATACTCTATACTCTGATTCCTGCATGCGATTTTATAAAACCTGCGCTAATATCTGAACTATTTGATGACGAAACCTAACCTTTTTTGAGATTTTCACTCATCCAAATCTAGCCTAACGTGGATGTGACATTTTACCATCATGGCTCAATGCAATTGATATTTATTCAAAAATTATTTATTGTTGAATTAAATAAAAATGATTTACTTTTAATAACCAAAATACAATGATTCAATTATTCCACATTTTTAAAGTTCCCACAAAATTCCTATTAGTCGTTCAAAAAACTCACTGCGCAAGCGCGGTATGTACCGGCTTGGCAACTCGATACTCTCGACAGTCACCATTTGCAGTTCGCACCGCATGTGACTTTATGTCGAGTGTCATGTGCTTTTAATCAGTAATTGCTCATTTAATTTCGCCTTGTCCTGTGCACAATTTTTATTTTTATAAAGATGGATGATAATAATTATGGTTCCAGCGATGAAGAGACCTACGTGGAATCGAGTGAGGAGGAGGAAAATGAACCAGTGAGTAAACTGTCCCACTTTTAGGTTAGGATTTTTTAAGTAACAACTCTCAGGGTGCCCACCAAATGGTAGAACCGGTAAAAAGCCGGAAGAAACTTGCACCAGGAGAAAACCGGGATAAAGTCGGGAGAGTAATATTACACGTGTTTCATAATTCACTCGTTTTGTAAGTTTCGAAAGCTTCCAACAAGAAAGTATATCATTTTCAAAGTGTTTAGAATAATTATCACAAAGTTGCTTAATATTTCATGCAATATTTCAAATTGTGCAATTTTGAATAGTAAAAATGACATCAGTGACTTCTTCTGACAGAAATCACATTTTTTAGTGAAAAATCTATCTAGTTGTTTCAAATGTGACTTGCTACAGTATGATACTCATTAATAGTATATTTATCATCTTAAAAATATCTATAATTTTAATTTAAAACTATAGTTTCAGATGCGCAATGCTAAAACAGTTTATTATTTGAGGCCTTGAATGTAAAGTTTTTTCGGAAAATTAAATTTTAGATTAATTTTTGGAGGGTTTGAACCTTAAATTTGATAATTGTAGTCTCAAACTGAAGTATTTGAAATGTCAGGACAATCCCCGCTATGAAATATTTCAAAATTTCATATTAATAAAGCCTTGATAATTTTGAATTTATTAATTTTAGATGTAATTATAAAGCAATTTTGAATTGAAAGGCTCAAATTTGTACAATTTAAAAAATTGGAATCTCATTACAGCAATCTTAATTGTTTGCTGAAGCAGCATTGACACTCGAGCAGCATGCCTTTTTCCTGTAGAAAAAATTTTTTTTTTTTCAAGTGAACGAGAATTTTATAGAGTGGCTGAATGACTGAAGAATTTTCGAGGGAAAAACTTCTAAAAATGCGGTCCAGCGGAGTTAGGTTACTCTGGATTAGGCTCAACTCCCGATTCTGGGCCGGCTTCGGGTCTGGGCGGCCCAGAATCGGACGCGTTTTTTTCATGTCAACACTCAGGGCCGCATATGTAGTCTCTGACCTTGGAACAGTATATGGGCTGTCAAGGGACTTTCAGGAGGAGAGACAGAAGCAGTCAAGCGTAAAGCTGGCCAAAGATCGGGCGGCCCAGAATCGGAAGTTCAGTGTATATTGGATTAACCTGGATTACATCTATATATAAAATTATTCTGGATTACCTAAGATTACTCCGGATTGTATACGATTACTCTGGATTACATGAAATTATGGTATAGTTGAGTTTTCAACTAAAAAAGATAATTTTTAAACCCAAAGTGGAATAGTTAAGTTTTCAGTTAAAAAATTCATTTTCAATAAAAAATAGAATTTTCAACATAATAGTTGAATTTTCGAACAAAGAAATGAATTTTTAACTAAAATGATGAATCTTCAACCAAAAATGATTTCATAACAAAATTGTTGAATTTTCCATGAAGTAGAATTATTTTTAACCAAAAGAGATGGTTTTTTCAAACAAAAATGTTATATTTGATATATCAAGAAAAACAAATTCTAATTTAAAATAAAAAACAGTTAAGGTCAACCAAAAAGACGAATCTTGAACAAAACAGTTAACTATTCAACCGAAAAGGATATTTTTTAGTAGAATTTTTTTAATTTTAAACAAATTAGAGTAAGTTTCAACCACATAGTTAAATTGTAAAACAAATATATGAATTTTCAACCGAAAAAGTCAATTGTCAAAAAATTTTCTACCAATGTAATTGAATTTTTAACTCAAAACGACGAATTAAAAAAAAAAGTTCAATTTTTAGCCACAGAGGTAAATTTTCAACTGAAATAGTTAAATACTCAGTTAAAAAATATATTTTCAAACAAAAAACAACGACTTTTTTCACAAAGTAGTCAAATTTTCAAGCAGAGGTGAGTTTGAAAGAAAAAAGTTAATTACCAACGCAATAGTTGAATTTTCTACACAAGTAGTTGATTTTTTAACCAAAAAAGACGAATTTTTAACAAAACAGTTGAATTTTCAACCAAAAAACTTACTCTACACAATTTTTAAATTTTTTACGAAGTAGATTAATCTTTAAGAAAATAATTGAATTTTCAACTGAAAACATTAATTTTTAACCAAAAAAATTAATTTTAAACCGAGTATACTCATTTTCTACTGGGAAAATGAATTATTAACAACAAAAAAAACAAATTTTTAACAAAGGAGATTATTTTTAACTAACAAACATCAATTTTTAGTCAAGCATTTGAATTTTCAACAAAAATAGATAAATTTTCAACAAAAAATGGAATAGTTACATTTTCAATTTAAAAAGTCAATTGTTTACGAAAAAAACGAATTGTCAACCAAATAGTTGAATTTTCAACTAAAAAAGATAAATTTACAATTAAAAATGGAATCGTTGAATTTTCAGATAAACAATTAATTTTTAACAACAAAAAACAAACGAATTTTCAATCAAATAGTTAAATGTTTAACCAAAGAGATGAATTTTCAACTAAGATGATGAATTTTAAACAAAAAAATGACTTTTTAATAAAATGGTTGAATTTTTTACAAAGAAATTTATTTTTCAACCAAAAGAGATGAATTTTCAACGATAAATGTAATTGTTGATATTTCAACCAAAAAGGATTTTAATTTTAACTCAATTTCCAACAAATTAGAGGAAATTTCAACCAAAACCATGAATTTTCAACCAAGAAGACTAATTTTCTACCAAAAACACGAATTTTCCATCAAATAGTTGAATTTTCGACTAAAAAATATCAATTTTTGAAAAGAAAGGGAAGAATTACGTTTTAAACTTAATAAAGATCAATTTTTAACTAAAACGATGTATCTCAACAACAACACATTTTTTTTAAGTAGTTCAATTTTCAAGCATGTAGTTCAGTTTAAAAAAAGAAGAATTTTTAAGCAAGAACAATAATTTGTTACTTTCTAACAAAATACATGAATTTTAAACCAATCACTTGACTTTTCAACTAAGAAAAGATAATTTTCGGACATGGCTTGCAGTGGCCTTGATCGTAAATCCAGGGAATCCAAACATAAACATTCAGGGCAGTGTAAACCATTTCGATTGAAATACATAATATTACGCAACATACGCGCGTCAGAACGCGCGCACTGCTCCTTTGTTGCTATGCTATTGTTTGTCACGCATGACTGAGCACTAGGATGGTCCAAAAATGGATTGGAAACTTTTTTTCTTTGAATTTTTATGAATAATGCCTCGAATTTGTTCGAATCCACACAAAACTAAATTAATTTTGTTTGTTGATAAAAAAATTATATTCAGAGGTGGCGCAAGCCCCATGAAGTTTAACAAGTATTTTCCATAAGAAAAAAAGACGTTTTTGTAAATTTTATTCAGAATCCTCAATAATAGCTGAATCGTGTTGAAAATCAAGATTTCTCTTCACAATTATCCATAGGATACGAATAAAATATTTCTTGTCAAATATCACTCCCATAAGTCTGCTTTATAGGGTCCCAAAAAAACCACGTAAGTGAAAAAATGGGTTTTGCAAGTTTTTGGCAATAATTATGATTTTTTGGCGTTTTTTTTCATGTAAATTGTTTCTCACACATGAAATACTACTTTATACTGATAATTAGATGTTTACATAAATTGTTTATACAGTTTATATTGTTTTCAGCAATTTTCTCTTAGAATGGATATAAAAAGTTGTGTTTTTTAAACAAAATTTCCACTTTTTGTCCAATATAAATATTTTAAATTCAAATTTTTGAATTTCCAATTTCCATTTGAAACAATTGATTATTATTTGGATTAATATTAACTTTGAACAATCCTATAAATTGTCCATAGCTATCTTTTTTTATATTAATACTAGATAGTTGCGGTTTTTTTCTGAATTTCTGAACTTTTGTCTATTTTTCAATCAGAGCAAAGTAATAATCAATTCAAGTAACAAAAATGATTGTTTGAACAACTTATTATTATTTTTAATAATATTCTCTTTGCATAATGGTAGAAAGTTGCGGTTTTTTCTCGACATTTTTAACTATGTGTCTATTTTTCACTTGAAATGACCTAATAAATATTTAGGTTGAGAAAAAATAACTGTTCAGACAAATCATTATTCACTTAGTGAGGTAATAATTAATGCAAGTTAGTAAAAATAGTTGCTTAAACAATTAATTATTTTTTATAACTATTTCCTCTTAGATAAGTGCTAGAAAATTGCAGTTTCTTCTAAATTTTTAACTTTGCTTTGCCTTATTAGTTATGAATAAATGATAAATAAACATAAGAGAAAAACATGTTTTAAACAATTTCTTTCTTTTTCGTGAATATATTTTGCTGAAGGAGGGGTTTATGTCAAAATATGTTCAATTCCAAATTTTTCTTTTACGCTTTGCAATAAACTTCTTGTTGTAATTTAAAACAAAACTTTTACTATATATATATATTATTTTCAATTAATTATTATCCACTGTAGGGAGGTTTCCCCTACAACTTTTTTCTATCATTTGGACAAATTTCGTACTTGTTTTGTATATTTTTATATTTTATTGTGGTTTTAATTTCCTACAAGAATTTACAAGATTAAATTTAAAAAAAATTTTTAATTGTAAATACCCTAGTTTCTGTAGCGTCTTGTAGGTTTTTACAACAAAGTAAAAGAAAATTATTGATAAAAAGTTGTACAAATTTTTAAATTGTAGAAGTTGGTACTTTATTATAATTTTTTTGTACTTTTCTACGAGAAAGAACAAGAAAATACAAGAAATAATTATATTTTTGTATTCAATTGTATTTTTTTGTTGTTAATTTTTCTACATTTTTTTACAAGTTTTAAAACAAAATTACAGTTGTAAAAATATTCTACTTTCTTGTAAACATTTTGTCCACCATCATTAATAGCTGTTTGGTTGAAAAATCCACTATTTGGTTGAAAATGTAATTATTTTATTAAAAATTAATTTTTTTGGTTGAAGAGATTCATCTCTTATTTGGTTGAAAATTGAAGTATTCCATTTTTAGTCAATTAATCTTACTGGATAAAAATTCATCTTTTGGAATGAATTTTGAGTTATTATTTTGCAAATTCTTTTTTTTTAAGATCTATCATTTTAGTTGAAAATTCATCACCTCGGATGAAATTTTAACTATTTTGTTAAAAATTAGTTTTATTTTTTTGTTAAAGATTAATTTTTTTGTCTACAAATGTAACTATTCTATTTCTAATTGAAAAATTTAACCTTCGTTGAAGAATCAACCATTTAGTTGAAAATGCACATTTTCAGGTTGTAAATTCAACAATTTTAACAGTCATTTTTTTTGGTCGAAAATTTAATTTTTTTTGTAAAAATGCATCCTTTGCGCTGAAATTGAATATATTTTAGGATAAAAAAGTCATTTTCCTTGTTTGATATTTTCTCTTTCTCAATTGAAAATGAACTTTTTTGTTGAAAATTCAACTGTCTTTGAAAAAATTCGTCTTTTTGGTTTGAAAATTTAACTATTTGATTAAAAGTTCAACTTTTTGATTGTTATTGCAACAGTTTGGTTAAACATTAATTTTTCGTTATTAAAAATTCGTCTTTTAGGTTGAAAATTCGTCTTTTTGGGTTGTAAATTTATCTCTTTTGGTAGACAATTTTTTTTGGTTAAAAGTTCTACTGTTTTTTTGCTAATGCAACTGTTTGGTTAAAAATTATTGTTTCTTGTTGAAAATTCGACTTTTTAAGTTGCAAGTACATCTCTTTTGGTAGGAAATCAAAATTCAAATTCCTAATATTTCAAGTAAAAATATTGCATTTTCAACAAAAAAGGTAAATTTTTAACAAAATAGTTGAATCTTCAACCAAACGGTGAATTTCGAACCAAGATGATTGATTTTTTAACAAAAAAGACGAATTTACAACCAAAGAGATGAATTTTCAACTAAAATGGTGAGGTTACAACCAAAAATTGATTTATAACAAAGTAGTTCAAAATTTAACCACATAGTTTAATTTTCAATCAAAAATATTAATGATCAACAAAAAATGTCATAGTTGTTATTCCAATCAAAAAAGATTTTGATTTTTAATTAAAAATAGTTAAATTCCTCAAAAAAAGACGAATTTTCAACAATTGAATCCTCAACCAATAAAGATTTTAGTTTTGAAAACACAGTTGGTTTTTTAAGAACAAAAAAATAATAAACTTCTTCTAAAAGAGATGAATTTTCAAACCAAACAAAAAGAATTTTTAGCAAAAAACATGAATTTTCAACCGAAAAGAATTTTTCAGTAAAAAAAAAATGTTAACTAAATTGTTGAATTTGTAAGTAAAAAAAAAAAAGAATCTTCTACAAAACAGATAAATTTCTAACCCGAAGCTATGAATTTTCGAGAAAGAAGTTTATTTTTAATTAAATAATTAATAATAAAATTGTATCAGAGAAAATTTGGTTAGTTTTTGTAGAAACAAAATTTTAGAAATCGAAAATAATATCGCGAAAAAAATCATAATTAATTTGAATTTGATTATTATATGACTTGGTTTTACATATTATCAAACTATATATTTGAAAAATTTGTTATCTTTATAATTTTGTTATTTTTGTGAACAATAATTTTTGTAATTTCTGTTTTTTACATTATAATCTTTTTTAAAATAAAATTTAAAAAAATTGAACAGCTTTCAACTGAAGAAAATACATTAGAGACCAATTTTTTATTTAATCTTCAAAATTTTCAAAATTATTTCTTTTTAGCGTAATTAGTCAAATACTTTAAACACCTCAGGGTTCTGTAATTGAAAGAATACATTTTTAGAAAATTGTTGAGAATAATGAATCATAAGTTATCTACTGATAAAAAGACATTTTAAACATTTGAATGTGACGATTTTTCAATTCTGCTAATTATCTATTTTGTAATACTTGATATTGTTGATATTTTTGCTAGTGTATTTTATCAATAGAAATTGCTAAGGTAATACATTAAATTTCCTTCTTCGGTAGAAAAGTCCCCTTTTTTACACTACTGAACCCTTGCAATAAGTCATTTCAGACTGTTTGGTTATAAGAAATGACGTCATAAGAAATCAATCAATAGAGTATTTCCATTAAGCCATAACATTTCAAAATGGCCGGATACCTCAGGAGAAACATTGCATTGTATACATTGCGTCGCGTGTATTATCTTAGTTAAAGAAAACGTGCAAAGAATTGAAAGCTTATAAAAGTTTATAGGCTTTTAAGTTTTATGAAGCCGGATTTGTTGAAAAAGTGGAGTGCAAGAGGATATATTCGTGCCGTTTAAGAGCAGACGGTCTTTTCAAAGCTGTGCCCACAGCATAACCTAAATTTTGGCAAGGAATCCAGTGCGGATTGTTTACATCGGTCAGATCAGCTGGACGTCCTAAAAAATGACCAAGAAAAGAAATTTGTCAGAAAAAATTGATTTAACCCACTTATATATTGCCATACATGAGTTGAACAAAAATTGCAGCGACTTGTAACGGGAAGGCTGTTAGACTCGAGCTCTAACCTCAAAATCTTATCACCTCACTTTACTGAATAAATATTAGAATTAAATCATTTTTCAACACTGAGCAGTACGCCTTTTTTTAATTAGAGTGCGTGTGCACTCACTATAAGGACCACGTTGATTCGCACTTATCCATAGTTCACGTCTTCTTTTCGATAACTCTATTTTTTCATGCAAAGTGTATGCTCCACCCCGTCTGGCAAACTTTTTGTTTGTTTCTTTTATAACAGTTGGGATTTCATGAAATGATATTCCATGGCCCCTTCCTTTGTTCTTCATACAACCCACAATAAAACACTAAAGTACCATTTTCTTAAATTAAAAGAATTATGTGATCCTCGACAAGTAAACACGAGTGCTCACTCACTACGGGTGCATCACTAATACTTATGTAAAATTCTTCACTTTTCAAAGCGTAAGGATCTAAATTGTCAATTGCACTGAGTTTATTACAATAACGGACCTTCACTTCACCAGATAAACACAAAAAGTATTCACTAGACACTTTCCATTTGCCGATAAACACATTTCTTTAACTAATATAATACACGCGACGCAATGTGTACAATGCGGAATTTTCAAGAGCTTTTAAAAGTTGCAAGCGATTTCAGAAGATTTCAAAATATTTCAAATGATTTGAAATATTTGTCGTTGTTGAAATATTTCTTTGAAATAGACTTCAAAATGAAAAAATTACATGAAATCTGATAATATTTCCTGAAATCCTGATAAACTTATAACAATACATTGAGGGCTTTTCAAATCCTTCAAAATCATTGACATTTTTAGAAATCCCTTGAAATCTTTTCAAATATTTGGATAATTTTCTAGGGATTTGATTGGATATTTAAGATTTCAGGGAATTTTTCAGAATTCTTAAGAATTTTGCACAGTTTTAGAAATTTTCAAGTGATTTCAAAAGATTTAAAAGTACCGTAAATATCTTAAGGCGTTTTTCATATATTTTAATACTTTGAAAAGATTTCAAAGGGTTCTGAAGATTTGAGGGTATTTTTTAAAAATCTTAAGAAATTTTCAAGAGCTTTCAAAGTTTCAAAGGATTTATAGTACATTTTAGGGTATCTAAAAAAATGCAGAGCTTTTTCTGATGGCATTTAATAATTTTAAAATATTTCAAAGAATTTCAGTGATTTATTGGCATTTTGAAAAATTCCAAGGAATTTTCAAGAGCTTTTAAAAGTTGCAAGCGATTTCAGAAGATCTCAAAATATTTTAAATGATTTGAATTATTTGTTGTTGTTGAAATATTTCTTTGAAATCCACTACAATATGACAAAATTTTGGGAAATTAGATGGAATCTGATAATATTTCCTAAAATTCTGAAAAAAAATCAAAATACATTGAGAGCTTTTCAAATCCTTCAAACTCATTGAAATTTTTGGTAATCCTATAAAATCCCTTAAAATATTTTCAAATATCCGACAAAATTAAATGTCCTTCAAAATTGTTCCATATCTTCCGAAATTCTAAAAAATTCTATAAAATCTTGTGACATTTTTTTTAAATTCCTTAAATTGGGTTGAAGATTATTCATTTTTTCGGTCTCAATAGATCACCTTTTCACTCTTTTCGAACAAATTAATCTGTGACAGTCCTGTGAATAAAGAATCCATGAATTAAAATTTGTTTTATTCCATTTATAAAAGGATAAATTAGTCAGCGAAAGTCAGGGAATTTTGAAAATGAATTTTTTCGCCAACTATGAAATTGTAAAGAGAGAATTTTCCATTAATTGAGAATTTAAAAAAAAATAGAGTTGGTAAAATCAAAATCAGACATCTTCGTAAAAATTAAATTCTATCCCTTTTTATTGAAGATGAGACAGCTAAATTGATTTAATTCTGTACCAACTTCAAGAACAGATATTGCTACAATATCCTTTTCTTTGCGTCAGTAAGCGTTCTAGATAGAGAAAAGGATCAGACCTCCGACATCAAAGAGAAGTCAAGTATTGGCATTCCACCGTGAAAAGTGAAAAATTTTGTGTAAACCCGAAACTCGCTTCAGCTCGTTCTCTTGTTTTCATTCGGAAGTCCGATAGCCTTTGTCTTTTCGGGCGAAGAATTTTCCGACTGAAAGAGACTCGATGGGTCACTTCAAAGGCCTCACAGCTCGATCAGCCAACACCCGATGTCCGTGAAGTTAGCACAACAACCATAAAATATCCAACTTTTGTTTTATGGAATCTTTTGATCATCGTTTGGTCATGTTTGGAACCAAAATTTTGTTTATTGGCCGGAATAAATCAAAATATATTAAGTTTTTACAACTGGAGTGCTAACTTCATGCTGCACAACAAATTTCAATTTTTTTCGAAAAATTCTTTTACCAATTGTTTGGATGGCGTTTGGTCGCGTTTGGAAACTCACTTTTGACGTTTGGACGTCGAAATTGTGTGATTTAACGAATAAAAAAGTCATTAGCAACATACTCGCGAGTAGCGCCTTCTCAAGTAGTAGTGACCTTCTTTGGTCAGCCATGTCCTTAAGTAGAATATGATGAGTCCTGACAAGACAATTTTTCAACAAATTAAATTTTTAGAAGACAACCATGCAAAACCTTTGGTGTTTCTAAAATTTTCAATTCTAAAATTATCAGAATTATTGGAATTTCTGAATTATATAAAAGGTTCAAATTTTCTCAAATTTCCCGAATTTTCTAAAGTATCTAAAACCTTCAAAATTTCTAAAATGTACAACATTTTTGAACTTAATAAACTTCCTAATATTTCTGAATTTTATCGAATGTTTGAAATTTCTAAATTTATTCAAAATTCTAAAATTACAATTTCTAAAATGTTCCAAAATTTCTAAATTTCTAAAATTATAAAAACGTCTAAAATTTGAAAAATCTATAAAACTTCTGAAATTCCTAAAATTTCAAAAATGCCTGATATATATCTCAAATTAACAGAATTATTAAAATTTCTAAAATTATTAAAATTTCGAAAAATTATCACAATTTCTAAAATTATAAAAACTTCTCCAATTTTTAAAATTTATAAAATTGCCAAAATTTTAAAAATGTATGAAATATCAAAAATTATTAAAATGGATAAAATAATTAAAATTTCTAAGATTATCTCTTTTTCTGAAATATTCTACATTTCAATGAATATCAATATTTCAAATAAGATTGAAACATTTTATAAATTTTGATATTTTAACAATTTTTAACAGTTTAGAAATTATGATAATTTTAGAAATTTTGAACATTTGATAAAATTCAGAAATTTTGATAATTTCGATAATTTTACAAATTTTTAGAAATTTGGAACAGTTTAGAAATTTCGGAAATTTTAAAAATATGCGGAAATTTAGATAACACAAAAATTTGCAAAATTTCAAATATTATTAAAATTTATAAAATTATCAACGTTTCTGAACTGTTCCAAATGTCTAAACGGTTTAAAATTTATAAAATTATAGAAACATCTCGAATAATCAAAATTTATAAAATTACCAAAATTTCCAAACTTTCTAAAATTTCTAAGATGTACAACATTTTTTAACTAAACAAAATTTATAATATTTCTGAATTTCACCGAATGTTCATAATTTCTAAAATTGTTCAAATTTCTGAAATTACAATTTCTAAAATGTTCCAAAATTTCTAAAATGTTCCAAATTTCTAAAATTGTCAAAATTTCTAAAATTATAAAAACGTCCTAAATTTTCAGAATTTATAAAGTTACCAAAATGTCTTAAATTCATCAAATTTACAGAATGTCTAAAATATCCAAAATTTTCAAAAATTCAAAAATTGGTAAAATTATATGTAAAAGTTTCTATTCTGTTGAAAATGTCAAAAATTATCAAAATTTCTAAAATTATAAAAACGTCTCAAATTTTCAAAATTGATATAATTACCAAAATTTCTAAACATCTAAAAATTATAAAATTTCTGATACTTGAAAATTTTATTTAAATTTTAAGAATTTTAAGAGTTTCTTTGAGACTCTCAAATTTTTAAAAGTTCTGATGTTTTTAAATTTTCGTATTATTTATATTTACCGTAGATTTTCAATATTTTAAAACTATCAAAAATTTCATGTACTCGTACAGAAATAGAAATAGCGTTTCCCCTTGGTTCATAACATACATTTTTTCGGAAACAATATGACACACATTCGAGTAGTAGATTGGATTGGTTGGTAACAGTCCAGTTGGACATGCGCATTAGATCAAGGTGCTGTATTAGAAATTCCCTAAAGGTGACCACTGACTTCAAAATCGCTATTGATAGGAGGGAGATCACGATAGTGGTTTGATTAGATTTTTCAAAAGCGTTTGATTCAGTTAATCACGAACTTCTTTTACGCAAACTTCAAACGTTCAGTCTATCCAGTACTGTAATTGCTTGGTTTGAATCGTACTTAACAAATCGATCCCTACAAGTAGTCAATAGCAAAGGCGAACGGTCTGAATGGGCTAGGATTGAGAATGGAGTCCCACAGGGCTCTATTTTAGCACCCCTTCTCTTTAATTTATACAGTTCGGACTTGGGTGCTTAAATCAATTACTGCAAATACCATAAACACCCGGAAAATTTTGAATTGTATCTTTCGAGCCTAATCGCCCTTCTTGAAGGTATGCTGGAACTATTCCAGGAACACATCGACTCAGTGGTACAATTTTCATAGAATTATGAGATCGCACAGAATCCGACCAAGACTATAGCAATTATTATTATCGGACCGACTTCCTACCCATCCTTAGAAACTTTAAGGATCTTTCCTTCACTCAAACTTGATGTCCTTGAGATTGAATTTGTTGAAGTTGTAAGGGATTGGGGCCATTTGCTTACCGCACTCTCTCCTAGAGTGAGCAAGTCATTGGCATTTCAAGAAAGGTTCTCACAGTGTTTGACAGTTTAGAACAAACAAGGAATCCTTGTCCACGGCTAGAAGGATTCTTCTGGTAGAGAGTCTAATTCTTCCGCATTTCGATTACGGGAGTATATTATACGATGACATCACAGAGAAACCTAATTTAAAACTCGAGTGAGCACTGAATGGATGTATTTGATTCATTTAGGACTTGCCGAAATATGAACACATAACTCCATATCGCTTAAGGGCTGGACTTCTGAATGTGGCCAAGCGGAGACAATTCAATTTTTCACGCAGTCAAACGCCACAGTATCTTTTATATTTATTAGTAATCAGAGAGAACAATCACCCCACTTAGTCTAGGCTTCGTAAAATAAATACGGTTCTCACAATTCCGATACATAGAACCTGTAAGCTGCAAAGATCCTTCATAGTTAGGTGAGCAAGTCTATGGAACAGGATACCTAGTACGATCAGAGATGCACCTTAAATCTTTCACTTTAGCAAACTATTTTTGGATTATTTGCTTAATTTAGACAATCCTACACTTGGAATCACTCATTGATAGATCGTGAAAATGCTTTATGCGACGTATATGTAATTGTATTCTTTAAACAGTATTCATAATAATAACCAATTTTCTTTTGCATTTTACAAATAACTTCATTGTATACAATATTATCTAACCACCACTGTAATCTTAATTCCACCAGAGTTTTTACATAGACATACGTTCTAGTGCATGTATCACTGGTCCCTTAGAGGACTCTTCAGCCCTGGGTACTTAATAAATAAATTATTTTTATGATTAATAATGTTATTTTTGATGATTCAAATAGAACATGTGCAACCAATAAAAAAATAATCATTAACGAATTTCTAGATCTTTTTTGGGTGAATAATTTTCTCTTACTTATTTTTTTCGTGATGAACAGATAGACAGACACCATCGTAAAACCTGTTTTTGGGATTCAGAGATTCATTAGACAAGGCTGACATATTTTCTTTTTCTTTTATTTTAATAGAAGATAATCGAAAAAAAGAAGGGTCGGGGAGCAAAAGGGCCTAACCTCATTTCTCTAAATTTTTACGGATGCTAGAAAAGCGTTTGTCTTTTACGAGATTACAGAAAAAAAAGATTGAATATATGTGATCGATAATCTCCACTCTTGAACGTTGTTGTTCCGAATATCATACGAATCCGTCAAAATAGTTTTCGATTCATGAGACATCAAAGTACGAGGGAATTTTCTTGCCTCGTGAATGATTTTCTTCAGATCTTGACGTTCGTACATAATTTTTTTTCTTCTATTTTTCTCAGTCAGTCCGAAATCCCTGTCACACTCCAGGAAATTATGTCCCGTCTTTACGAATTTATGTTCCACGGATTTGAAAAATGCCATATGTACCACGTACATGAAAATAAAAAGCATATGTTTGTCCATGTTTCGTCCATAACAGTTGTCACTTCACACTATATTATCCGCGCAGTTGAATTTTTGGACATTGTTGATTAAATTGCAGATGCAAGTTGCAATTTCCGTTGAACGTCGACCTCTCTGAGCCTTATTTTACAAACACATGAGACCTTGGTTACTGGGATACAGGTGAATCCCAAAATTGTAGTGGGATTACTGGCGCAAATAAAACATTTCACTGCGTGCTCGAGTTAGCAGTCGAAGTTAAACGAGCAGGCATTTGCTGTCCTGGACTGTCGTTGTAACATCGAAAGTTATGTGTGATCTGGCAAGATTCGTTTTAGAATGATGATCGAATAAAGTCACAATTTGTGTTTGGATGATCACCTTATCGTTTGTCGATTTCAGTGTAGCATGTGATTTGTCGCATGATTGGCAGGTGTCGACGCGATGCCGTCCATATTTTTAAGTTCGATGACGTGCGCACAGTTTTTTCGGACATTTCGCATATTCTGCACAGGGTCAGAAAAAAAACTTTTACTCTACGAGAAAAAAAATTTCATTTGGTTATTAACAATATTGATATTTTTCTGAACAAAAAAACTTAGTTTACACCATCGAAACGGCGTTGGGTCAAGGAGTCCAAAAATGTGTAAAAGTCAATTTCGAAAAATGTGTGGGAAAGGCCGTTTTGTTCCTCGACCCTTAAAAAAACAGAATATATTTTTTCTGATAAGATTTGTTCAGAAGAAAAAATATGTAATTAAAAATTTAGCACAGTTTAATTTAAATCAAATTGGCTGATATAACTATATGCGAAATTAACTGTAACCTCGAGTTTTATTAAATTCTATAGTATTTCTTTTCAAACAAAATAGGCTGTTCCTAATTAAAAGCTGTCGAATCCTATAAAATAAGATTGGAAAAGCCTTATTATTATTATTTAGACGTCTAAGATAGATATTTCAACTTCGATATTTTTCACGTCATTCTGGAGAATTTCGAATAATTTGATGGTATTGAAAAGAATTTGTGATACTTTCCAAAGTGACAACGCTATTCAGTTATTTAAACAATTGCTAAAAAGAAATTCACAGTTTGCATGTTTTGCAATGAATAGGCTTAATTCCTGTTCGTGAAATGAAGCAAAAATGTCCATCTAAGGACTCTTTCCTATGATACATTGAATGCTAACAATAATGGTTAATTGTTTAAATGATTTTCATTAAAAAGTGTTGAAAAAACTAATGATTCTTATTAATACGCCAAGTATCATAGAAAAAATCCTCTATAAGGACATTTTTGTTTGATTCCGCAAAGAAAGATTAAGCCTATTCATTGAGAAGACGGCAATCTATGATTGTTTTTTAAATTTTGGAATAATGTACAGTTTCTGTAAATTTCAAAAGTATCATAATAAGATGTCATAAAATCTAATTTTTATTTGATTCTGCTAATAAAATTTGAGCCCACATTGTAACGTTAGGTTTCGGAATTATACTAATTCCCTCATCAGAGTAAAACTAAAAATAATAAAATTATTTTGAGAATTAATAAAACCTAAAAATAACTTTATAAAAAACCAAGGTTAAACGTTCACCATTACGAATGTGAGATGAATTTTTAAACAGAAAGATAAATTTTGAATCAAGAAGATAATTTTCTACCAAAAAGAAGACTTTTGGAATAGTTAAAATTTCAGTTGAAAAAACTAATTTTCACCCAAAAAACGTTTTCAACCAAAGTGCAGATTTTTCAACCAAGTAGTTGAATTTTGAACTATAAAAGAATAATTTTCAACCAAAAAGAGAACATTTAAAATTTCAGTTAAAAAATAAATTTTTCAGGAAAAAAAAATGTCAACCCAAGTGCTGAATTTTCAACCAAAGAGATGAATTTTCAAACAGAAAGATAAATTTTCAATCAAGAAGATAATTTTCTACCAAAAAGAAGACTTTTGGAATAGTTAAATGGAATAGTTAAAATTTCAGTTGAAAAAATTAATTTTCAACCAAAAAAACGTTTTCAACCAAAGTGCAGATTTTTCAACCAAGTAGTTGAATTTTGAACTAGAAAAGATTAATTTTCAACCAAAAATAGAATAGTTAAAATTCCAGTTAAAAAAATTAATTTTTCACGAAAAAAAAATTTCAACCCAAGTGCTCAATTTTCAACCAAAGTGCGGA
This sequence comes from Andricus grossulariae, assembly GCA_011634705.1. NCBI lineage: Eukaryota > Metazoa > Arthropoda > Insecta > Hymenoptera > Cynipidae > Andricus > Andricus grossulariae. The sequence goes on from JAABKJ010075445.1 coordinate 5,441,377, forward strand.
ATTTTCCACCAAAGTGCTGAATTTTCAACCAAAGTGCTGAATTTTCGACCAAAGTGATGAATTTTCAATCAAAAAGATTAATTTCTACCAAAAAGACGAATTTTCAACCCAAAATGGAATAGTTAATATTTCAGTTGAAAAAAATTAATTTTTCACGATAAAAAAAATATCATCCCAAGTGCTGAATTTTCAACCAAAGAGATGAATTTTCAACCAAAAAGATGACTTTTCAATCAAGAAGATTAATTTCTACCGAAAAGACGAATTTTGGAATAGTTAAGGTATCAGTTGAAAAAATTAATTTTCAACCAAAAAAAAAACCGTTCTTAGCCAAAGTGCAGAATTTTCAGCCAAAGAGTTGAATTTTGAACTATGAAAAACGAATTTTCAACCCAAAATGGAATAATTAAAATTTCAATTGAAAAAATTAACTTTTCGCTATAAAAAAAAATTTCATCCCAAGTGCTGAATTTTCAACCAAAGTGCTGAATTTTCAACCAAAGTGCTGAACTTTCAACCAAAGTGCTGGATTTTCAACCAAAGTGATGAATTTTCAACCAAAAAGATGAATTTTTAATCAAGAAGACTAATTTCTACCAAAAACACGAATTTTCAATCAAAGAGATGAATTTTCAACGAAAAAGATGAATTTTTGAATATTTAAATGGAATAGTTAAAATTTCAGTTGAAAAAATTAATTTTCAACAAGAAAAAAAAATTTCAACCAAAGTGCAGAATTTTCAATCAAGTAGTTAATTTTTGAATTATAGAAGGTTAATTTTCAACCAAAAATAGAATAGTTAACATTTCAGTTAAACAAAATTAATTTTTTACGAAAAAAAAATTTCAACCCAAGTGCTGATTTTTCAACCAAAGAGATTAATTTTCAACCATAGTGCAGAATTTTCAAGAAAGTACTTGAATTTTGAACTATAAAAGATTAATTTTTAACCAAAAAGAGAATAGTTAAAATTTCGTTTGAAAAAATTAAGTTTTCATGAAAAAACACAATTTCAACTCAAGTGCTAAATTTTCAACCAAAGTGCTGAATTTTCAACAGAAAAGCTGAATTTTCAATCAAGAAGATTAATTTCTACCAAAAATACGAATTTTCAACCCAAAATGGAATAGTTAAAATTTCAATTGAAAAAATTAATTTTCAACAAAAGAAAAAACGTTTTTAACCAAAGTGCAGAATTTTCAACCAAGTAGTTGAATTTTGAACTATAAAAGGTTAATTTTCATCCAAAAATAGAATAGTTAAAACTTTAGTTTAAAAAAATTAATTTTTTACGAAAAAAAAAACAATTTCAACCCAAGTGCTGAATTTTCAACCAAAGTGATGAATTTTGAACAAAAAAGCTGATTTTTCAATCAAAAAGATTAATTTCTACCAAAAAAGATGAATTTTCAGCCCAAAATGGAATACTTAAAATCTCAGTTGAAAAAATTAATTAAAAAAAAAACACTTTTTAACCAAAGTGCAGAATTTTCAACCAAGTATTTGTATTTTGAATTACAAAAGATTAATTTTCAATCAAAAATAGAATGGTTAAAATTTCAGTTAAAAAAATTAACTTTCAACCACAAAAACGTTTTCAACCAAAGTGCAGAATTTTCAACCAAGTAGTTGAATTTTGAACTATAAAAGATTAATGTTCAACCAAAAAGAGAACAGTTAAAATTTCAGTTAAAAAAATAAATTTTTAACGAAAAAAGAATTCCAACCCAATTGCTGAATTTTCAACCAAAGAGATGAATTTTTAAACAGAAAGATAAATTTTCAATCAAGAAGATAATCTTCTACCAAAAAGAAGACTTTTGGAATAGTTAAAATTTCAGTTGAAAAAACTAATTTTCACCCAAAAAAACGTTTTCAACCAAAGTGCAGATTTTTCAACCAAGTAGTTGAATTTTGAACTATAAAAAATTAATTTTCAACCAAAAATAGAATGGTTAAAATTTCAGTTGAAAAAATTAATTTTCAACCAAAAAGACAAATTTTCGAATAGTTAAAATTTCAGTTGAAAAAATTAATTTTCAACAACAAAAAAACAGTTTTCAACCAAATTGCAGAATTTTCAACTCAGTAGTTGAATTTTGAACTATAAAAGATAAATTTTCATCCAAAAATAGAATAGTTAAAATTTCAGTTAAAAAAATTAATTTTTCACGAAAAAATATAATAATTTTGTTCAAAATTTGAATATTTTGTTCAAAATTTAAATATTTTGTTAGAAAATTAAACTGTTGAACTGAAGATTACCTTTGGTTGAAAATTTAATCATTTTGGTAAAAATCCATATTTTTGGGTGCAAAATTTAACTGCTTGTTAGAAAATTCATCACTTTGGATTAAAAATTCAATAATTTGGTTGAAAATTTGTTTCTTTCTTGATTGGAAAATCTGTTTTGGCTGGAAAATTAACTATTTGGTTGAAAATTTATCTTTTTGTTGAATTTTTTTTTTTTCTAGTTGAAAATTCAACTATTTTGTTGAAAATTGACTTTCCTGTCGAAAGTTCCTATTTTTTTATTTAAACATTCTTTTTTGTTTAGCAAATTTGTGTTTTTGGTTTAAAATATGAACAGTTTGGTAGAATACTCAACTAATTGGTAAAAAAGTAACTTTTTTAAGTTGAAAATTCAATTATTTAAAAAAAATTGAAATTCATTTTTTGGATTAAAAATTCAACAATTTGGTTGAAAATTTGTTTCTTTCTTGACTGAAAAATCTTTTTTGGCTGGAAAATGAACTATTTAGTTGAGAATTTTCTTTTTTGTTGAAATTTTTTTTTTTTTTAGTTGAAAATTAACTTTCCTGTTGAAAAACCCAATTTTTGGATTGAAAATTCTTCTTTGTTTAGAAAATTCGTGTTTTTGGTTTAAAATTTGAACAGTTTGGTAAAGTAATCAACTAATTGGTAAAAAATTAACTTTTTTGTTGAAAATTAACTTTTCTGTTGGAAATTCATCTTTTTGGATTAAAAATTCAATAATTTGATTGTAATTTTTTTCTTTCTTGAATAAAAAATCTGTTTCGGAACTTTTTTATGAAAATTAACTTTTTTATTGAACATTCGTCTTTTTAAATTGGCGGAAAAAAATAACATGGGACGGTCGGTAATTCGTATTTTAAAATGTATCACATGCCCTTAATGCCTACAAGTGATAAAAGCATAAATTCTGAGACTTGAAAGAGATGTTTTTAAGTCCTAAATCATAGGTTAAGTAAATCTCAACAGAAATGATTAATTAATTATTGGCTGATTAATTTTTTCACAAAATTGAATAACATAAATATTTAACTTCAATTTTTCTCTATCAAGCAATATAAATTAATTATTTACTTCAAAGTGATTGAATATTTGATATAACTAGTATAATTAAAGTTTATTTTTTTCAACCTATCTCTATTAAAATTATGTAATTTTCTATAATATTCATGATGGTAAATGAGTATCTGAATTTCAATTTTCAAAATTATATGTACAATGTTCATGTGTTATATTTTTCTCCGAAAATTATTATAAAAGGTTATTGATGATTAAAATTTTCAGAAATGAAATTTCAAGTTCAAAAAAAATATAAAGTGAAAATTATTTTAATTTTCCAATGAAAATAATTTTTTAAGGCTTTTTATTTTGTAAACAGATTGATTATCGACTGATTAATTTCTTCCACAATATCATATGTTGTATATATGGAATTTAAATTTTTTTCAATTGTGTAACATAAATTTATTATTTACTTGAAGGTTATATCATTGAATATTGGGTATAATTTGTATAATGACAGTTTATTTATATTTGAAATACCCCTATTCCAGTTACATAAGTTTTAAAATGTTTCTCATGATGTTATACGAGTATCTGAATTCAATTTTCAAAATTATATGGATACACGTTTTCATATTTTATGGAATTACTTTAGGGTTATCTAATTCAATATTGGTTGTAATTTATATGATAAAAGTTGATTAATTTTCAAAATACCTCTATTCCAATTATGTAATTTTTATAAGTTTTAGTGTTGTTGTGAGATGAGCATCTGAATCCAATTTTCATAGTTAGGTTTCAATTTTTTCTAAAATTAGTTTAAAAGGTTAATAACAATAAGAATTTTTGGAAAATATAAAATAAACCTCATTTAAATGTTTCAATGGGAATAATTCTTTATCGCTTTCTATGTTGGAAGCTAATTAATTAATTATGAGCTGATTATTGTTTTTACAATATTAATTTACATAAAGATTGAATTATAATTTTTCCATATTAAGCAACATGAATTAATTATTTATTTCAAGGTTATGTAGTTAAATGTTGACTATAATTCGTATAATAACAGTTTATTTATGTTTAACATATCCCTGTAGCAACTATATAATTTTTTTAAATTTTCGTGCTATTTTGGAATGAGTTTCTCAATTTCATTCTCACAATTATATGTAAATCTGTTTTAATTTTTTCTGAAATTAGTTTAAAACGGCAATCATAATTATAATTATCATGAAAATATAAAGTCAAATTTATTTGGATGTTTCATTGAAAATATTTGTTCATTAATTTTTACGTTCTAAACTGATTGATTTGTTCACAATATTGCACCACATAATTATTAAATTTTTCTTTTGTGTGGTAACATGAATTGATTACTGACATTAATATTATGTCATTTAATATTGGCTATGATCTGTACAATCAAAGTGTATTTATGTTTCATACCTCTATTACAATTGAGTATTCTAGCATGACCTCATGGTCTCGAAATTGTTTGCAGTATCTTATTTCATGTGACACGTTGAGAGATTGACGGATCCAGCATATGGCAAAAGAATGATTTTCAAACGTTGTGGTTCGGCTATGAAAAACAACTTTTGCGAGCAGCAAAAAGAAGTGATCTCTAGAGAACGAAAGCAGAGTCTAGTGAAATGTATGCAGACTTCGACGATCAGTGCATCAAATGTTTTCTAAAATCAAAACTTTTAAACACGTCTGGATTTTATCTCGGGTCCTCGCCCGCTCGCTAATCGACACCAGAATAAAGTGATAAGAATCCTGAGCACATAACCTACCATAAGAAATACTTTATTCCTGTAGATACTCTCTTACCTATATTATTCGATTGGCTTAACATATTTTTCAATCTTTTTCTCTTCCTCTTTATCCTTGAGATCTAGAAGATTCTACATTATAATCAACATGTTTGGGATATAATTTTTTACAACGAAAAATGTAATGCATCATTCAAAATAAACTTGAACTTGTTTGCCAAAACACTTTTCAGAAATTGTGCAGCATAATTTGATGACGTCACCAAGAATGTTGTCTAATAGTAATATATCTACCTCCTTATCTTTGAATTCTAGGCTGCAGAAGAATGTTTTTTACGAATAATTTGCGCACTAAATAAATAAGCGAGGAATTTTAGTTGAATATGTTATCTATAAGGGAGTACTAAATCAAATTTGTTTAGACAAAACAAGATGTCATGCATAGCCCTCCGTATCAAATTTCATCTGTACACATGCACCTTTTTGCACATTAAATCAATGTTTATCTGTAAGGAAACAATAAATCATCCTTGAAATAACTATATGACGCAGTAGAAATTGACAAGACAAAGCAAAATATAACCTTGAAAGTATTTACGCGAAAAATGGTTGAGATAAAAAATAACCTTGAACCTGTTGTTACATGGATTCGGCTGGCACAATTGCGCAATATTACTTTGTGACGTCATCAAGGAATGTTCTAGCATGAACAGAATACATATCGAGAGTCCGTCTTGTAAAAGTGGCTCAGTATCCCCCCTGTAAAAGTGGCTTAGAATCCCTCTTGTACAAGTGCCCTAGTATCCCTCTTGTAAAAGTGGCTTAGAATCCCCCCCCCCCATTGAACCAGAAACCCCCCCTATACATCTACTGTAAATCTTGTAATCTTCCACTCCAGGAAAAAATTAAAAACCAAAACATTCTCCTTTGCAGTTGAGTAAAAATGTTAAAAATAAAAAATGTCTCTCTTCCAACTCAGAAAAAAAAATTGAAAATCTCTTTTTTTTAAGAAAGATGTTTAAAAACAGAATCCCCACGCCCCCACCCTTCCAATCAACAAAGATTCAAGCTTTCAAAAGATCAGGTTCATTAAGCTTAATAATAAAAATGCAATTCCACCAGAATTTTGGGCTTTTTTGGGCTCTTGGTATCCACAAAAAAATTTCCTCAAAACAACCCTTGAGCTCCAAATTCAACCACCTTCACAAAATTTGAATTTTTCTCGAATTTAATCCAGGCATATTTTTGAGCTTTTTTTGGGCTCCTCGAAAATACCCACTCCGATTTTTGGGCTCGAACCCTTAACATTAAAAGTAAACCCCTCAGCACAACGCAGATATGACTTCATCAAAAAATAATCTTTTTGGGAATTTTATAGTGAGGATAGAGTCCCTGATTTTCGGGCTCCTTGAAAATACCCACTCCGATTTTTGAGCTCTAACCCTCAACATTAAAAATCAACCCCAATCAAAAAAAAAAAAATGTTTCAATAATAGTTGAATTTTCAAGTAAAGATTTAAAAAAATTAAATATTGCTCAATCTAGAATATTTAAAATTGCAGTTGATGCATTTTGAATATTCCTTTTTTTATTTAGGCATTTAAATTTGTACATTTCAACTAAAATGTGTTAATCTTCTAATACTTATTTAAAAAGTACTATATATTTTGTAACTGTTCCAATTTCCTTAATTGTCCTAATTATGTCTTTAGCGGGTATACTGTGTTCTGGTAATGAGTTCGTTTGGTTTTCACGCTGATTACTTTTATGAGGTGTCGTAAGTGCAGTTCCTATCTTATTAGTTGCACTAATGGGTCTTGTGAGTTGTGTTTGAAAAATTTTTAATTCCTCGCTGTCTGACTCACCTCTGTATGATGTAAGAATGTCTTCTTTATCTGTGACTACTTTTCCTTTCACTCCGCATTCCTGAGCTACAGATTGTATTTCGGAGAGTCGCTTATCGTTTTCCTTCGCTAATGTGGCTACGTTTATTTTTAATCCATTCAGTTCAGCTAATATTGTTCGTAGTAGGTCATCGGTTCCCATATTAGAGGGGGATACGGGTCTTTGAGATGTTTCCTCAGCCATTGCTACTGCCAAAAAGGGAAATCTCGATCTGTATTTCAAGTATGGGTCGGAGTCTGTTTCGACAGTCGAGTTTTTTGAATTATCTTCTATATAATTAGAGAAGGCCAGATTGATACTTTTTCTGAATTCCGTTTTTTTAAATTCTGCCTGATGTTTTTATTTGCGTTACATAAATTTCCGTTTAAACCTTAGTTTTTTGGCATCGTTTTACTACAATGCGAAGAAATTTCAGCTGGATTTTTTATTTTATTGACGGACACAGAGGTCAGGGAGCACCATAAGCGTGTCTACGAACGTGAGCCTAAAGTTTGGTAGTATTTGGATGCAAAAATTTATAATTTCAGACATAAAATTTTGCACTTTAAATAACTTTAAACTGTACATGCATCTAAAACACTTCTTATACTAATTCACTGTTTTTACCTTTGAAAACTGTAAACTTTTCACTTTTGTACTAGATTACCTCTTCGGTGTTGTGTTGTATACTGCGCTGATCGGCTGTTATTGTTCGATCAAGGGGATTCGGTGCGTTGAAGATTTCGTTGATACTTGTAGACTTATTTTTTATTTTCACATCCGCCTGTTTGCGGGCCTCGTAGGGTTATTACCGCGGTTTTTCGTAGAGAAAGTCTGGAGTTCTTGTAGAATTTCGTAGAATTCTGAATTCTACTTCTGGTTGACGGGCTTTTCCGTGGAGAAAGTTCGGGTTCTTCCAAATGTTCGTCACACAGATAGTCCCCTTTTGATTGTTCAATTATTTCCGTAGAAATTTCAATCCTCGGAGAACTATCCTGGCAGCAGATCGCCAAAATGTTATGCGTGAAAACGTTAACTTTGGTTTTTAAAAAGAGACCAAATTGTTTTTAGGCAAGTTCGTGTTTCTTTATTAATCTTTTGTATAATTACGTACAGGTTCACAATCGAAGAGCCAGATTGAAACTAACTAGAGATATGAGTCGGGCCTTACTTATAGTCTCATATAGGTTTGTGGGATTACCCAACTTATGTTAATGATAGGTCAAAGTCAAATGCGTAACAAAGTCACCAACCAAAAAATTTAAAAACTATCGAAATTTCAATTTTGAAATTTCAAAATTAGACACTCCGTAAATATATTTATAAATTCCAAGTTTATCAAGTCGCCCAACTATTATTTTCGATGTTAGAAATTTTTCCACATTGATGACTCGAATATTACAAAACTGGCGAGTGTTCACTTTTTTATGAATTATACATTTGTCAAGTCTCCTAGCAATACATTTTAAGACCACAGAACTTCCAATTCTGAAATTTTTAAATTAGGCAATCTGCAAAATTATTTATAAATTCCAAGTTCATAAAGTCGCTCAACTATTCTTTTCGATATTATAAAATTTTCCACATTGATAATTTCAATATTATAAAATTGGCCAGTGTTCACTTTTCTTCATAAATTGGAAACTTATCAAGTCACCCAGCAATAAATTTCAGTACCATCAAATTTCGCAGTCTGCTATTTCAGAAGTAGGTCCTCCGCAAATTTATTTATAATTTCCAAGTTTATCAAGTCGCCCAACTATTATTATTATTATTAAACAACATTTTCCACACTGATAATTCAAAAATTAGAAAACTTGCGAGTGTTCACTTTTTGTTATTTATTATAAATTCATCAAGTCTCCTAGCAATGCATTTTAAAACCATCAAATTTCGAATTCTGAAATTTTGAAATTAGGTAATCTGCAAAATTATTTATAAATTCCAAATTAATCAAGTCGCCGTACTACTATTTTCGATATTACAAGATTTTCTACATTGATAATTGCAAAAGTGCAGAACAAGCGAGTGTTCACTTTTCTTTATAAATGATATATTTATCAAGTCATCCAACAATAAGTTTCAAAACCACCAAATTTTGAATTCTGAAATTTTGAAATTAGGTACTTTGCAAGTTTATTTATAGATTCCAAGTATATCAAGTCGCCCAACTATTATTTTAGTAATTACAAAATTTTCCATACTGATAATTCCAATATTACAAAAATGACCAGTGTTCACTTTTCTTCATAAATTAGACATTTATAAATTCACACAACAATAAATGTCAAAACCATCAAATTTCCCATTCTGAAATTTCAAAATTAGGCCCTCTGCAGATTTATTTATGAATTCCAAGTTTATAAAGTCTTGCAGAAATTGACCAGGTTGCCCTACTACAACAAGGTTTCTGGTCGGATCCAGGGTGGGCTACATTTACCTCGAATCACCTAGTCGAGAGCCGGCACTGGTCAGGATACTTTTTTTTGTAGAAATTACACATTTGTTAGGAGCCGTGACATTAGCAAAGACATACTAACGGATGCTAGATGAAATATTATTTGAAAAGTAGGATTTAAAGATTTATCAGATCAGTGAGACAGACATTAGATTTTTCAAATTTTTCGAGAGAAAAAAAACATTAAATTTTGTCCAATGTTTTAACTTATTAAGGCCATATAACGAGTATACCAGCTGATAAAGTTAGTCTTGAGATCAATATTTTTTCACCCATATATAAAAATAAAAGTTAAAATAACGCAGAAATATATTCGGAAAATATTAATAAATATTAAAGGACCGTTTGTGGCAAGGCACAGAGTTGGGGGAAGAAAAGAGTTTATTAATGAAAATCATAAATATCGATCGGTGCATTTAGGCTTGACGCAAAAGTTTGACTTCTATCTTTCTCTGTCAGTAAAGAAGTTCGCTGTTGGTAACTTTTTTCTTTTTTTTGTTGGGCTACAGGTAGCGCCAGGTGTGATTGATTTGATTTCAAAATTATCACAAGATACAGGTTTGATCATTTCAATCAAAGCAAAGATATTATAATATGTTTGATGAAAGTAATGGAAAAAGTGGCAGATACCATAATTTCATACAAATGTTGCGATTTGAATGAAACTTGGGTTCACAAGGCTTTTGAAGTTACATAATTCGGATATAACCTCAAAATAAAGAAATCCAAACATGCAATATGGATTTGAATGCAATCCATGAAACTTAGAGTTGCGTCAGATTTTTAAGGTTATAAAATTCAAATCTAACCTCAAAATGTAAGAGAAACAAAAGAAATCATGTTATTTTTGATGACTTCATGCATGCAACTATGAAAATGTACAATAAAATTCCGTCTCTCGTAAATGACAATCATGCAATATGCTTTACCCACAGACCCGTGGAGGTACGAAGTTGTCTGCTTGCTGCGATAGTGCTGCTCTGAGACAGCGGATACGTTGTGCCCAAAAAAAGGTTTTGGTTGTTTTGGAAAATTGGCAAAGATGTAGCCTCCGGAAGCTACGACCACAATCGTTCACCGAACGATCGACCCCGACGCCACCGGAAGTAATACGTCATGCGTCTTGTCACTTCCCACAACACCAGAAGACGATCGAGACGGGAGATCACTAAACAAGTATTACAAAATTAAGGAAACACTGACTTTGAATCAAAGGACTAAAAATACTCGAATTGTCTAAATGAAGCACAATTGATTTTAAACCGTTGCAGGAACCGAAGTGGCTTCATTAGCCGACACCTGGATTGAAACTGAACAGAAGAGAAATAGGGTCCGAGCCTGCTCAACAAAAGAAGCCTCACGCTACTACCTGAGTTCCCACACAACGAAAACGTAGTGCAAGAAACTCAAAAACATAGGGAAAACTTTAGGGAGAATAAGCATTGGGCGGAGACCGTGTTATGATCAATGAAACCTGAAGGTCAATCAAAAGAGGAACAATAACATCGCGATCTCCAGACTCGATAGACTTCTGGTGTTGTGGGTAGTGACAAGTCGGATGACATATTACTTCTGGTCGCATCGGGATCGATCGTTTGGTGAACAATCGTGGTCGTAGCTTCCAGAGGCTACATCTTTGCCACTTTTTCAGAACAACCAAAACCTTTTTTTGGGCACACAAGGAGTGCTGTATGGGACAGGCTATGGGACTCGTATCCCGGATTAAATTGATACAGGGTATTTAGAAGTTGAGGATCACGGTGAGAAATTGTCTTGTTTATTTTCGTTGACTTTAACATGACTGAGCATGATTTCTTCGCTGCCCCACGCCAGTCTGTTATTAATTCAAAACATTTATATGAAATCGCTATTTTGGTATGTGTATATTGAATTTCATATACGTTCATGATAATCGCTCAGATAATTCCACTTTAGACAAAATTAAAATAAGATTAGCAGCAATTTTCTATTCTTAATAATAAAACATGATACCTTCTTACAATTAATCAAAAATAAAATCGGATTCGAAGTATAAAAGTTCTATCACGTAGATAAATGGTAGACCGAACCTACAATCAACTGTAATCACATTACATTTCTACTATTCAGGACAAATTTTGGAAAGAGTTTGAAAATCGACGAATTCTAGATTATTACCTCAATTGCGAATATTTGATAAGATTTGAAGAAATAAAAGCACTGTGAGTTTTCAAGCACGCTGATATACCGATATGTATATTATATTTAATATAAAGCGTACAGCTATTTATATTTCAATGTATATTATATTTCAACTACCGTGTTTGCAAATGAGTTCATATACATTTGTATTAAATTTAATTCAGATGTTTCTAACAGTGTACCTGGACTTGGTGTGTTATCCAAGATTTCCCCTCCCACTAGAAAAAAAACCCTGTTTTCTTCAGAAAACTGTTTGAATCTATTTAACTGCATTAATCTTGGAGGTATTGTCATTCTGTAGGCTTTCCCATCCCCCTTCGTACGAGTTTTCGCTGATAGAAGAAAACATGGCGTCGAGACCTGAACTAAAGATCCCTTCTGTATCAGACCACGGTGTTCCCACTGAGCTACGGTACAATTTATTAAACATTTTCAATAAATTCTATAAGCGCTGCACGTTGATTTTCCTGTTACGGTTTAAATGGTGTAAATCAACATTCGATGAAATTCGCCGTAACGAATTGAGGCGAATTCGATTGTGTATTTTACTCTCACGAATTCAGACGCATTGACCAATGTTGAAGCGTTTCATGCTGACGCATTGACGTAAACTCGCTGACTTCGAACTTACGCATCGTATTTGTACGTATAAAAATATTCAAGATTGAAATGCCGTCTTCTTGAATTTATACGCATAGGCAAATTGTTCCAATGCGTCATTGTCGCAAGGCAGGATTTAAGGGGTATCTTAATATTTTCAATTCAATTTGTATCAATACATTCTCCTTTGCTGGGAGATCACAGCGGTGCAGAGTGGGTAGCCGTATGCAAAGGGGCGGTGGGCAACGTAGCGCCAGCATCGGCTTTTCCCGATATGAGGCCTGAATAAAGTAGTTTGAAGACTCATAAAACTTATCAGAACTACTAGAATATTTCCCAGATCTAGTGGTCATGCCACTGATTTCAGGTGGCTAACCAGCCATGCATACGCTACAGCAGATGATCCATTCTTTGTTGAGAAAGACACGGTCAGTCTTAAAACATCTTTTGTGGATCCAGTGATTGCACTTACACATTTGTAGTGTTTGGAAGCACTTTTGATTTGCTCCAAGAACCTATTACATGTGTTGGAATCGGAGTCACTGTTATTGATAACTTACAATGTACTCTCAAATCCCTGTAAATATAAAAATGAGATCTCCCTCAGTTTTCGAGAAAGAATTAAAAGTGTATGGACGGACTTCAGAGTTCATACTACTGGGCGCCAAACATTTATCTGGGACAACCAGACCATTTTTTTCAGTGATGGAGTCACCAGAATTTCCCTTATGTTCCATAGAAAAGAACATTTCTTTTGTCTTGCCCTAGCAGACCGCATGAGCGCAAGGGATACGCTACAGCGTATCTTTATAGTATCCACATCGTATCCTCTCCGTATCATGCAAAAAAAACCTCATTAAAAAAGTAATATGAACATTTAACTTGCTGAAATTTTGATTCTGCGTGAAATTTTGTGTTAGAAGGTCACAGAGTAATTGCCATAGTTTTTCTTGCAACATTAAAATCTTTAAAAAACTATAAAACCTATCGACAACGTGGGCTGAAGGCGACTTCAAGCGCATCTATAATCGCGTAAGCAGCATGTTGCGCGCGGAGTTTAAAAATAAAGTTCAAAATTGCAAATATGGCAAATAAATTTGAAGGAATATAGTAAATAATCAAATTAATGTAAAAGAAGCTGGTGATGTTTCAATTTAGCAAGTAGATTGTAAAAAGTTTGTTGGATTCGTTGAGTTTTAATTTTTTACATTTTACAGGGTCCGAGTTTATCGGCTGGGGTAACATACGAGATAATGAAAGCCGAAAAAACGCACGATAGAAAAAAAGTTAAAATAAGAAAATTCTTACTTTTTGTCCTTCTTGGAAGACCAACAAGATTATCATAAAAACTTTTTAAATTTATTTGAAAATCGAAAATTCAAATTTTTTGACCAATGTTTCTGCTTTTAACCACAAAAGAAATGAAAAATAAACAAATCCATTCTGTGGTGAAACTATGCAAAATACGAAAAAAAGATAGTAAACACAGATTTTTTATATTGAAATTGAAAAGAAATCCATTTTATCATGAATAATTTTTGCAATATAAGCAAGAAAATGATTCACAATTAAAAAATAAACTTCAAATCTACCTCACTTTTTAGCTTATTAGAGACAACAATGACAACAATGAAAAAAGAGGAAGAAAAGGGAAAAAGTCAACCTAAAACCAACCTCTCACTTTTTCATTTCTCCGTTCTTTTTATAATACGAGGGAACCAACATGTTTCGCGGCCAATTTAAACCTCCTCATAAGGGATTATTTATAGGGAATAACTAAAGGTATAAAAAAATGTAATATACCTGTAAAGAAAATATTTCAATCAGTATTAATTAAAAAATTGATTAAGTTTAATGTAATCAAATATATTTAAATGATCTTGATCAATATCTTCTTTTTCATTTGAGCTAAAAAGGACATGGAATGAGATTTTCCCAATAGGTTTGTTTTTACTTGAAATATGGTGGTATAAATAATTCCGGGCGTTCTGACATTTTGGTTATTTCGTTTGGTTCTCAAATAAGAGTTATGAAATTATCGCGCGTTCGTGGTTTGTTTTCTTTGCATTTGAAACTTGATGTCAAATGAGAAATGCATGGAGAAATCTTCAAAATGCAAAAAAGTTCGTCGGGCACCCGGGTATCCGGGTACCCGAGATTTTGGTTGTTACCCGAGTACCCGGGTACCCGAATAATACCCGTGATCTCGGCTCCCCGAGTATCCGAGTAAATATACAAGTACCCGTCATGAAGTCCAGGCGCTAATAATATGCACTTAGATCACTTGGTCAATATCAAAATTCCCGAACATTCATTTTGCTTATTTATTGTCTACAATGTGATTATTTTCGAGAATATTTTACAAAGACATACAAAAAATATGTGCTTGGTTTGGAAGTATCCCTGTACCACTGGTGTTTATAGAGATAACGCGCAGCTTTTGCTTACAAAAAACTAAATTCACGTTTCACTATAATTATTTATACTTATGCAGAGTGTCCCAGCATTCAAAACACATTTTTTTATTTTTGAATTCTAACAAAAAAATGGCGTTGAAAATAATTATAAAAATGTTTGCTAAAGTTAATAATTACCGGGTAATTAACAAATAAAGTTAACCAATCAGAAGCACGCGTCAGAAGGTAGAAAGTCCATGTGCCATCGACAAGAGTGTGTACATAAACAAGTTCAGTTCGTATGATTTCTCCTCCGTTCGCTTTTCCAATAGGTTGTGACTCTAGTGTAACTTCACACGTCAACGAGATACAAAAATTAAAACATACATTTTCCACAATGAACCAACTTAGACAACATTCTCATGAATTCAGTGGAATTCCGTTGAATTATGTAAAATTCTCTTGAATTCAGTAGCATTCAGCATTCAGCAATTCAGCAGAATTCTCTAACGTACGGCAGAATTCTCTTGTTATCAACCGCATTCTCTTGAATAATGTAGAATTTTCCTAAATTGTGTACAATTATTTTAAATTTAGCAAAATTCTCTTGAAATATGTAAATTTCTCTTAAACTTTGCTTGATTCTCGTAAACTCAGTAGGATTCTCCTAGGTTAGGAAGAATTCTCTTAAATTTAGTCAAAGCATAGTTTTTCTTCTGAACTCAGCAGAATATTCTTGAAATCAGCAAAATTTTTTCGAATTCAAGAGAATTCTCTAAATTTAGGCAGAATTCCCTCAAATTAATCATAATTCTCTGGAATTCTGTAAAAATATCTCGTAAATTCAGTAGAATTTTCCTGAATTATGTAGAATTCTCTTAAATTGTGTATAATTCTTTTAAGTTCAGCAGAATTCTCTTGAATTCAGTAGAATTCTCTTGAAATATGTAAAATTCTCTCAAACTTCGTTTAATTCTCTTAAATTCAGGAGAATTCTGCTAGGTTTGGCAGAATTCTCGTGAATTTCGTCAAATCATTGTGTTTTCTTTCGAATTCAGCAGAATATTCTTGAAATCAGCAAAATTCTTTCGGCTTCAAGAAAATTCTCTAGAGTTAGGCAGAATTCCCGTGAATTAATCATAATTCTCTGGAATTTCGTATAAATATCTCGTAAATATAGTAGAATTCTCTTTATTTTTGCATTGTCTTCAAATCTGTACAATTCTCTTGAAGTCCGTAGAATTCTCTTACGTTTGGCAGAATTCTCTTGATTTGAGCAGAGTTCTCTTGAACTTAGTAGATTTCTCTTGAGTTCGGCAGAATTCTCGTGCAATCTGTAGAATTCTCTTAAATTGAGTAGAACTCTCTTGATTTCCGTAAAATTATCTTAAATTCTGTAAGAGACTCATGAATTCTGTAGAATTCTCTTGAAAACTTTTGAACTTATTACAAATTATTTAAAACTTCTGAATTCCTTATAATAAGCTTGGTGTCATTTTTAATTCATTAGTCTTTTTAATTTTTATTGTTGTAAACGTTAAAAGAAATGTAGATAAAATTCCATCGAAAAAATGTGACGCAGCAGAGTCATAATCAAATGCTTGATGATTTCAGTGCACGCGTTTAACAAAAAGTACCAAGTTACTTGTTCCGGATGCATTTTAAAGTGCAAACATATGCCCGCAAAAATCCCTCTGATGGCGTACATGCGGAGATGATTTTATTGCTTGTAATAGGGCTTCTTTACTTTTCCCGTACATATGTGCACAAATGAGGCGAACACACTCCTGATGAAAGTGTTTTGCCGATGCCCTTGTACTAGAGGTGGTTTGTTGGGAGGTATAATATTATTGTAGTGATGGGGATATCTACAAGAGTCTTGGGAAGGTGTCTGACGTGACAAGTTTTAATTTGAAATATTTTTGGTTGCTTAGCTCGAAGTCAATTCAGGTGAGGTTCGTTAAATATACTAGGGGTGTTTTTTTTGGGTGTCTAATTTTTTTTAGTGAAGAGAGTATCTACTAGAGTCTTGTGAAAAAATGCGGGATATAACTACCTTTAATTTTTTATTATTTTGGTGAACCTCATCTTAATTGACTTGGAGTAAAGCAGCCAAACATATTCCAAATGAAAACTAGTCATGTCAGACACCTTTCCAAGACTCTTGTAGATATTCCTATTTCAACAATAATATTATACAGCCTCAAAAACCCACCCCTAGTACATTTAACGAAGCCAGTCTCAGTTGCACTTAATTGAAGCAGCCAAAAAAAAATTTATTTTAAATAATCACCCCGCACTTTCCCGAAACTTCATTAGATATTCCGACCCCTAAGAGAATATTCAACAACCCTAACAAAACCAACCTTGTATATTTAACAAACCCCGTCCCAGTTACCTTCAAATAAAGCAGGCGAAAAATTTCAAATAAAAAATAATAACCTGAGACACCTTTCCAAGACTATTTCATATCGCTATACTTATAATAATATTATACTGCCTCAAAAAACCAACTAGTATATTTAACAAACTCCGTCTCAGCTGCCTTCAACTAAAGCAGCCAAAATAATTAAAAATTAAAGGTATTCACATCCGGCACTCTCACAAGAGTCTAGTCGATACTCTGATCACTAACATAATATCAGACACTAAAAAAAACACTCCTAGTATATTTAACGAACCTCATCTTAATTTACTTCGAGTAAAGCTTCCAAAAATATTTCAAATCAAAACTAGTCAACCCAGACATATTCCCCAGACTCTAGCAGATATCGCCATACCTACAATAATATTACACAGCCTCAAGAAATCACCCCTAGTATATTTAACAATCCCGGTCTCTGTTACTTTCGACTTGAGCACCTAAACAATTTTCGAATTAAAAATAGTCACCGAATACCCTTTTTCAACATGCTACACGCAGAAAAAAGAAATGTTATATTTACTTATCAAGAAATGTAAAATGTTTCTTGTAACCGTAACAGTAAAAACTGCTCTTAATGAAGGTGTGAAAATGTCAAAATCACTTAGCATTTCTTAAATGTCACAGTGAAGTTAAGGTTGTATGTAAAAAAATCGATCTCTGGTAGAATTTTTTTAAAAAGGAGCTATATTTAAATAGAATGATTATTCCGCGGTCCTACTGGGAGCCGATGTCATTTTTTAGATGACAGTTGCTCCCAGTGGGACCCTGCGGTGGTTGTTAACCGTTATTTTTTAATTATATATATATATAACGACGTTTCGCCCACTTTACGGAGGGCCTCATCAGATTTATGGTAACCGAGAATAAAAAAATCTAAACATCAAGAAGATACAAATACATAGTTTGTTTGTGTGATTTTTCTCTGAGACGCTTATAATAATATAAATACATTGTAATAATCTTACCAGTAGAAGGCAAAGGTGCGTTATTGTGATTCGATTTCACCAAATTTATTTATTTTTTTATATTTATTTTCAAATTTTCAGTTGTAAACATTTTAAAATTGTAGAAAATAGTGCAATTTTAAAAGTATCCTTATTTCAGACATTTTCATAGATATATTTAGGTTTTGGTTTCGTATTATTCATAATTAAGATTGTCAAAAATTATAGAATTGTTGAAATAATGTCAAAATTGTAAAAAACTAGTATAAAATTATCATTACATTCACCCATGGCAAGGCAGTTATTTTAATTAATCAATACATATTGTGGGCCAACACTTGCTTAAAATACGTTCGCCTTGGGTTTCGTGTGTGACTTGGCAGATTTGTATTATATTATTGCTGTTCCAAGGTTTGGCTATAAATGAGGTTGAATTGATTATAAGTAAACAAATTAGTTCCGAAATGTCGTGACAGTTGTAGGACGTCATAATATAGCTTATGTGAATTTCTTATATAATTTCAACTTATAATAACTATTGAGTTTTTTAATTATAATTTCTATAACTGTAGATCAAATTAAATTTAATTCACAAAAATTATTACCAAAGATTCGTCCTTAGTAATGTATCCAATAATTCCTGATGCCAATGATGCTGAGGTAGAGAAGGCATAGTAGTAGCAGGTGACACACCTAGATCATCACATTTTTTTGTACTAACTATTTGTGAAAATTTTTGGTTAACTTATTACTTCGAAAACTAACTTCTATTGTGAGATAATACGATATATGGCACCTGGCGATATTTGTTCTCAACTACTGGAACTTGCAAACCAGAAATTTGCTATCGAAAGAAATATCTATTTAGAATGATCCATTTCTTTTTCGTGAACTAAGCAAACTTTCTTGCGGCATATATCATCAACATTTCTTTCAAAAAAATGTTGTTTGCATTGAAATAAATGCACAATTAAAACAAAGATGCCAAAATGTTCAATTAAAAGAATGAACTACAGATAGTTTATTAAAATAACAGTTTCTTCCAATGACTTTAATCAATATTTAATTGAAAAAAATCTTTTTCGATTGTATATAATTATTTACTTGCAACAATCGATTTTATTGAAAAAAGGCAATATTTCTTAGCTAATTCTTAGCTAATATATACTGAACTGAAGTAAACAAATCCTCGGTGCAAAGGAAAAAAAAGCCAAAGAAAGGCAAGGGTGCTCTCTATATTAGAAAAAAGGGACATATATACTATTTATCTCCTGCAAGTGATCGCCGCTACGCTCTTACGTAACAGACTGTGTGTGAAAAAATGATGTAGTTCGCTCAGTCAACGTCGACATAAAGCTTGAACATCTCGTCATCGTCATCAAGGTCGAAGGTAACATTCAGAAATCTACTTTTTAAAGTGAATTCTAAAACAGGTAACTATTTATGAATAAATTATCAGGCGAACGGATTGAAAACTTAAAACAAAACTATGAATTTTTTTACATAACTTTTTAAGAGGTTAAGTATTTGAAACTGAAGAAAATTTTTAGCCAATAAGAACCCTTTTCGGAAAAGGCATCTCTTACAGAGTTTTGGAATGAGAGATACATAGGTATAATAAAAGTAATTTTAATCACTCTACGTTTTATATTACGCAATGTGCAGCTGTATACATATATATACTACACTGTTAGAAATTTCTATAGCGATTTTGCTATAAATGTAATGGGAACAATATGCATATACGTGTAATAAATTTAATATACCATCATCTTGTAGAATTAATAAACATGTATAGTAAAGCACAGTGCGTGAAAGTTGAAAATTCTTTGATGCACCCAAATCTGGTCAAATATTTAAAACTAAAGTAATATTCTAAAATTCATCGATTAAATTCTTATTTATAATAAAAGTGCAACGTACGGGTGGAATTTTTTTTAAAATTCACTGTAAATGTCAAAATTTTAACGTGAGTACTGCTGCTTTTAGGTTACGTATCTTGATAATTCGTTTAATTGAACTTTTCCACTTAAAACCCAGTATGATTTATATTTAATTGGACAAAAATATTATGCTTCATCATTTAGAATTGAAAATTACCGCCATAATTATTTGTAATTTGTTCAAAGTGAAATTACCTGACTTTTGTAAAAGTTGATCAATATACATGTGTATGAAATTTAATATACAGCTTCTTAATTAATATCTCATAGACCAAGTTTTTAGATTTAATATACAAATGCATAGTAAATCTATGTTAAAATTGCAAACATTTTTAACTGTGTAACGTCAGAAATTGTCGGTAGGATCATCGAAAGTACTATTAAAAACCACTGCTGACTGAAACGTGACTACTCGTTCCAAAATGGAGCCATAAACTTTTTTAAAGAACCGTTGAAAAGCTTATTAAATCACGCGTCAATTGATCCCTAAAAGATAATTTTGTACCTCGACTTCAGTTTGTGGCATGACCTAGGAAAGTTGTAGTAACAATCTCAAATTCATACCACTTAGTCTTTGAAGTCTTATCTTTAATTTAAGCCGGTGAAGCTTGAAAAATCTGTACGTTTCTCGAGATACGACTCAAAATGTCCGTGCCTCAAATGTCAAGTTTTAGTCGGCGATTACTGCTGTCGGCCGCAAGAGCGGTGGTAGCCGAGAATTTCTCAGATTTTGTTTCTCAACTTCTAGACGTGTAAAATCGCATTGATTGCTATGCTTCATGTGCAAGAATATTTTGAAGAAAACCGAATGTGATAACAAGTGATAAGCAGACGTCTAGGGTATAACCTATTTAGAAGTGTATGAAAACAGTTACCAAATTTTTGATCTACGTTTCTATCCTTCGTAAAACGGTGAGGCTGAACATGAGGAGATGATGGGCTATCGAGAACCGAGTACAGTCGGCATTATTATTGAGTGACATACAGCAGGCTGAGTCAGGCTGCTTCCAGGGATCAAAGGCGAAGTCGTCATCTAAATCTAAAACATTTGGATAATGCTGGAAACTTGCTGTACCATAATCGCCACAGACTGAAAATTGACGAACATGGCACAAAAAAGGGGCCGAATGTCTTCAGGGGAGGTGAAACAGAGTCAGTTTGGATCTGGTTGTCATCTTGAGCAGTCGCTTAAATTTTTTCTATTCAAAAATATTCTTATCGGACATTATTCCAGTGTATTTGTATTGTTCAAAATTACATAAAATATAATGTTGTATTTATAAAAGATCTGGATTTATGTATCCTCACACGGGCACCTCTGCTTATCATTAATTATATATATATATATATATTTTTTTTTTTTTTGGTTTCGGTTTCTATTCCTTTGGAATAGAACGTAAGGGCCTATGACAAAGCCACCGAACGCGTCCTCGGGTTGCGGATAGAGGGTCCCTGTACCAAGGGTTTCTGCTGATATATATATATATATATATAGCAAGCGAGACACTTTAGGCAATAAAGCCGTTTAATTTTTTGCTTCTAAATCCCATGTAGCCCTATATAAGGCAAGTACCGCATTTTCAAACAGGATTCTATTTCATGCCCATCTTATAACTCGGGAAACGTGACGAATTGTGTACTTAAGAAACATTTGAATTTTTGCCTTTCTTGCTTGTTCAAAACATTACAAGTAAAGCAAAGTGTAAGAGTATTTTGGTTAAATCCTCTTACTTATCGATAATTCAGATACTACCAAACACACTGCAAAAGTATCTAGTTCAAGAAGACCATCACACTAATGAATACTTTAATGTCCGCAGTCAAATCTGGTGAAAGGTTCGGTTAGGAATTTACATCCTACCTAATCCAGACTCATAAGTTGGACATATGTTGTGCACAAGTGTAGGGTATTTAGGAAGAACCTGACTTCAAACTCGATGTTTTATTATTATATTAAATCTGCTTACCACGAGTACCTGCCTAAAACCTTTCTTCGCATTACAAAAGAAAATGAAATAATATACCGACTTTCGACAGATAGATTTCAATCAGATCGTAATAGAGACAATTCGTTTAATAAAATAAAAAGATATTAATAATGTATTGGCAATAAAAATTACAGCATGACTTATGATTTAGACGGCCGAGATTTGAGATATAAAACGCCATTGAAAAGTTCCCAAATTTGTGTCTTGTATCATTTATCAACTGTATCCAAAGTCCATATTATACGCCAAGAAGATATCGGCTTCCCGGCCGAATGAGGTAAAGGAAAAGTTTTCGATTATAAAATTGGATGTTTTCCCGAAATTTGGTGAAAACATGACCACGGGGTGTTTTGGGTTCGCTGATCACGAATCTGGGGTCAAGATCAGCGACCCCCAAAACCCCGGGGTCACGTTTTCATCGAGTTTTAGAAATATAAAAAAATTGGGGTATTTGGGGGAGAGTTGGGGGAACCCTCACGTGCATTTTTCAAATCAGACCCTAAATTCATCATCAGCGACCCCAAAAACCCCCGGGGTTACGCTTTCACCTAGTTTTTGCAATTAAAAAAAACTGCAATATATTGGGGGGGGGGGGCTGACGCGAATTTTCGAAATCCGACTCCCGATTCGTGATAACAGACCCCGATAACCTTAGGTTCTTGTTTCTGACAGAAAAATACTGATTCTCCTCTAGAGCCGATATATCGGCTTTCCGGCCATCTGAGGGTTAATACAGTTTTCATTAAATTTCGAGGTATATAAAATACTGACTTTACGCTATTCCAAATATTACGTTCTGATTGAGAGGTTATAAAGTTCTTGGGCATAGAAACGTCTATATAGGGAACTGTAAATAACTCGCAGTGAGTACTTTCCCAACAACGCGCAGCATTACAGTATTATTGCGTGCTGTGTGGGTTACTGTTGGGACCGTTAAGTCAGTGGAAGAAGAGAAGGAAAAATAGAGAAAAGGAAGCGTTACCCTGTATGTGCTAGCTGCCAAGCGCCACCCTCGAAGCTCCACCCAGTTTTACGCGATCACACAGTGACATAAGAAGTTATCAATTGAAAGAAGAACATGGATAATAAAAGTCCCTACTCTATTTCTTGTTAGCTCTCAATCTATAATTTTCAATAAGTATATAAGGGTTTATATTGGGTTCAATTTGCGAAGCAGACTTTGCCACTAGCCTGGTTCGGTTTTAAAATATCAGGCGTTAAAAGCTATCTTGTTTCCCTATTATACTTTACTAAGAGCAACTTAGTGAAGGTACCCTATACATGTCTTTACATGTTTATACTGTACCCGTTGGATACCCATATATACTTCTTTAAACACCCTGACTCAGACCTGACAAGAAAATAAGAAGTCTTTGCTATCAGCTAGATACCTTGTTCAAATGCTGGACTTTCGTAAATTCCTGGTGACATTTAAATAAACATTTACGTCAAATGAGACATAGTAAGAAACGAAGCGCCTTATTTGTCGCATTTGGACCTCATATGGCCCTATATCGACGCAGGCACAGCATTGTCTAGCAGGATTCTATATTAAGCTCATCACGTAACTCTGGAAACGTGACAAGTTGTGTACGTTTATGAAGAACTTTACAAGGAAACTACAGTGTCGAAGTATTTCGGTCAACTGCTGTTGCTTTTCGATAATTCATTCATTACCAGAGAGACTGCGCGAGAACATATTTATAGAAATCGGCACACTAAACTTAAATGTACGTAGTAAAATCTCAAAAAAAAAGTTCAACGTGGTTTCTTTGGTAATGATTGAACTATCGAAAAGTAACAGCAGTTGATCAAAATACTCTGAAACTTCAGTTCGCGTGTAATGTTTTTTACAAAAGTGCGATGCAAAGACTGAAATGTTCTTTTAGTACACAACTTGTTACGTCTCCGGAGTTACCCGATGAGCACGAAATAGAATCCTGTTAGAAAATGTTGTACCTATGTCAATATAGGGACATAGGAGGACCAAATGTGACAAATAAAGGGCTTTGTCTCTTACTATGTCTCACTTGCTGTGAATGTTTATTTAAAGGTAACCAGGTGTTTACCAGCATTTGAATAAAGAATCTGGATAATAACAAAGACTTCTTATTTGCTTGTCAGATCTGAGTTGGTGAGTTTAAAAAGTATATATAAGTTTATGTCGGGCTCAATGTAAACATGTAAAGGCACATATGGGGTACCATAAATAGGTCGCTATTTGTAAATACTTATAGGAAAACCATGTTGTCATGACGGTCTGTTATTTTAAATCCATACTAATGTAGTGCCAAAGTCTGTTCTTTGACATTCTAAATCTCAAAGCCAACCACCTAGCAAATCTGTAATTAGTAACAACGACTAAAACACGATACCCTATAAAATCCTTTATGTATTCAAATTGAACCCATACTAAACCCTTATATACTTATTGAAAAGTATAGACTGAGAGATAATAAGAAATAGAGTAGGGATTGTTATCAACCATTTTCTTCTTTGAAGTGATAACTTCTTATGGCACGGTGTGAACTCGGAAAATTGGGTGACGCTACGGGGGTAACGCTGCGGGGGTAACGCTTCGAGGCTAACTCTTCCAGGGTAACTCTTCCTCTTCCCTATCCTTCCTTCGCTTCTCCCACTAACTGACTATTTAAATGCCTCTCCGTCTCTATCTCTCCTGGGCTTCTACCACTTCTCTCCCACCCCACACTCATTCTCTTTCTCGCTCGTCTGCTCTCTTTCCTTCCACCCTTCACTCTTATGTTCACACGGAGACTCTGACAACATTACCAGAGTATAACTGAAAGTGCTCGCATGAATAGAAGTGCAAACTGCAATGCGTTCTTCTTGAATTTGGTCCCAGTGGACACGTTCTGTAAATGTTACATGACAAAAAGGGAACATTTATACATAACATTGTTACAATCGTGTGCCAGAACAATTACAGAACATATAGGTCACACTGTTCTGTAACGCTGTTACTGGAAGGATACGTAACGTTTCTGGAATTTTGTGATGGAACTACTATAGAACAGAGTGATAGAACTGTTATGTCACTAGAATATCACACGTGTTCCAAGAAAGGAACATATAGGTCACATTGTTCTGTAACGCTGTTACTGTAAGGATATGTAACAGTTCACATCACTACTTTACCACCGAGCAATTCACGCCTACCCCGAAAGGGAAACGGCTTAATGATATAATAATAATAAATTAATTAAATTAATCAAAGTAGTTGAATTAATTAAATTATATTTAATAGTTCAATAGACCAAAATTGTATAAACAATTAAAAATTACACACTTTATAAGAATCTAAGGTATAATCCATGTGGCCAGTGCCACTTAAGACTCGACAATCTTTTATTTGAAGTATTGAAAAAAATCTCTAAATTAGCGAATCTAATGTTGAACAATTCTGTACTTAAAATATTTTGAACCTCTCTTAGCACCCCCCCCCCTCAACTTCAAACAGTAGTTGGTTTCTGTTGTTTTATCCTTGTGATAAATTGTAGTGCTGCCAACCGCCAAGCGCGAGATGCACAGGAAAATTTGTGTACACTGTGATTTGTATTTGGTGTTTTATGGTTGTGGTGAGTTGCCAGGCAAAAAAAAAGGGGGGGGGGTCATATTCACCCGATAAAGGATTATCCGATGTTGATTGACATTCGTGAAGGGTTAAGCGCGGTCTTGAAGAGTAATATTCGAATCAGATACAACCCCGCCCCCTTCCCCTCTTGAAGCCCACCCGCGGAAAATTTGGCCCTTTATCCTCTTCTTGCGCGCAACGAATGACAGTTACGGCGATACAAACGTCTTATCCGACAGGTTTGGTCTTTCGAACTGTCAGCGAGGAACAAAGTTTTTGCAACGAACATGCTTGCTGTCCCGGTACTACTCTGTTTATTTGGAGTGGTTCCAAGGACGAAGGACAAGCTCAGATCCCTCGTCATTGGGACACGAAAGATTATGCACATGAACAAAAGCTTGCATCTTAAGTCGCCCGTTCCCCAACGCGGTCGCGGAATACTCAATATCGAGTGTCTTCACAACGGGATAATTCTGGATACAGCGCATATAGTCGCAAATGGACGAGACACTCTTCTTAAAATGATCAGGAAATACGAATAAGCGGGCAACAGACCATTTATATACAAAGCAGCGGATAAGGCTGCTAGAACACTTGACCTCGACTTCAATATCAGAGGTTCATCAAACATTATCCATCTCGAGTACTCACTCCTTGGCCCCGATTAAGAGAGCACTGGAGAAAAACTTCCACCAACAGCTCGCTAAGAAGATGCACGCACCACCCACATAAATATAAAAGATCAGTCGATATCGCTTGATCTAAGGTTTTCTTTCCTTAAATCACTTGGATTGAAGTCGGGCACGAAGAGTTTTATTTTGGCGTACCAAGACGGTGTTATTTCCACATTAGCATACTGCCGCCACATTTTGAGCCAAGACATTCCCATCAATAGCTGCAGAGCATGTCATGCACACCCTGAACAATGCGCTACTAATAATGCTTTATTACCATCTCTGTCACTTTTAAGGCATTAGTCCCGATACCGCTTCACCAAACGCTCCAAGGGAATTGAAGTCAATTGTCGAGAATGAGAAGTGCCGAATATACTGGAACTACATATTCTCGAAAATGGTCTCTGTCGCGCACTCGAGGCGTGCCATAGTTCTCCGTAACTTCGCTAGGGGAGCCTCAACCAACTTTAACCTAAAAAGGATATTACAAGAATTTTTTTAGTATACGCATATTTTGCGCGAAAAAAAAAATCGTGGGAGCCCTTTTTCCAAGAAACCATTTTATTCTTATTTATTAATTTATGGATTTTAAATATAATAGGCCTCTTATTACTTAAAAGCTGAGCAAACAATTTTAATAAAATTTTATTCTAAAATGAGAACTGTATAATCTACAGACGTTTTTGTATATTTGAAAAAACCCTTTTATCACAGCAAAAGTTGTTGAAAATTTTTTTTAATCAACGATTTATCATATTGGGAAATTTTGTTTGTTTTGAAAAGTACTTTTATGACAATGTAAAACAGCATCCAATAAATATCATCTAACTTCAAGGATCTTTCGGTTAAAGTTGGTTGAGACTCACCGTGTTCGAGAAAGGAGTCATGTTCTCTATCGAATCTTCGGCACCAGACGACAAGAACATCACAGCCACGAGAAAGAGGGGTATAAAGATCTTATAAGGGAGTTGCGACGGTTTTACGCAGAATATTCTGTTAAGCTAGTCGTCCTGATCATCGGTGCTCTCAGAGGTGCCCAGCGTGTCAACGAAATATTGATACACTTGCGGGGAAAATGCAGAAGGCGGACATTCTTGGATCACTCCATGTTCTCAGAGTGTACGAAACTTTTGGGGGACCGTCGTATTGAGTCTTTACGGGTTGATTTAGAGTGGGTTCTGCATGCGCTACAGGGACAAAACTTTTTTGGAGTACTTTTGACATTAAATGCTGCCGTTATCAGTGCAAACACTTCGACTTTTTAAATGAGCATCTTCTTACGAAATTTTGAAACTTTAGGTGACGCTTTGGTGAGGGTTTCTACTTTCACCAGAGGTATACAACTTTTTTTGTGGTGCTTGCGGTATGTAATTCAGCCATTATTATCGAAAACATTTTGACTTTTCAAATTAGTGTAATTTACAGAATTTTGAAACATTAAAGGTTAATATAGGGTGGGTTGCACATGCGTAAGAGGGATGAAACTTTTTTGTCGCGGCTTTAACATGAAATCCTACCATTATCAGCAAAACATTTCGACTTTTCAAATTAGTGTTTCAGAATTTTTGCCAATCAATAGCTTTTGCCATCAATAGCTGTCATTACGAGCAAAAACATTTTGACTTTTCGAGAAACAAAAATTTCTTGCATTTTTTATAACCGTTGAGATTTTCAGACTCATTGAAAAAAGGTCGTAACCTACATACGACAAAAAAATGTGTACGACGTAAGCCACATAACTGAAGCCTGAAAGTTATTATTTTTTTATTTTTTTGCTCATCATTATTATCGTGTTCGATGAAATATAGAAATTGCTGCATAAATGAAAATTATCGGTGGTTAGTATTAAGCATTTTTTCTGTTTCTTCCGCGTAACTCAAATGTAATAGAATAAGTCATGAAGGAGAGCCGGCTATGGTGGCTGTGCGGGCAATGGTTATCATTACAAATAACGCCCGTCTTTGTTGATTTTGTTATCCATTATTTTTACATGAAATGGATTTTTTTGTTGGAGAAAATATTGCTGTAATAGTCCGGGAACTGACAGCATTTTTCATGAATCATTTTTTATCGATTGAAACTTTCCATATCGTCTGTTTTTTATGTAAAACTTACGGAAATGAGTCTGCGCCCCCCGCTTGCAGCATATTTATTTTTGCAATTGAAATTGTTAAAAAATGTATGACTTTTTCATGATTTTTTACTATCTGGCTGTTTCAGAACAAGTTGTTTTCAATGAAAAATACTCGAAAATACACCATCTGGCTGTTTGAGGACAAGTTATTTTTTTTCTGAAAAATACTCGAAAGTCAAATTTCCAGCCGTTCTGCCCGGTTGCAACATGTCGCTACAGTCGTCGACAATTGTCCGTTTGGGGGGGGGATTGATTTTCTACTAAGTGATTTTTTTGTCGAGTACTTATTTCGACAGAAAAACACGCGAAAATCCACTTGCCAGATTTTTTTGCCGGTTGCAAGATAACGCTACATTCGTCCAAATGGTCCAATGGGGGGGGGGGGGGGCAGTTTTTTAAATATTTATTTCTTCAGTTGAAGGAAATATTTAATTTGCTTACTAGAATTAAATTATTCATAACAAATAAACAGTCATACAACTGAAGTAATTCTTTTTTTAAATCAAATATTTAACAATTTGGCGTAATTTGTTTTGATTTAATATTTCTTTAGATTAAAGAAATATGTTGTTAAATTCCATATCCATGTTTTCGACTTGAAGAAATATTTCTTTGGCATTTATGGTGAGGGTTAAATACGGCTTTCCACCTAAGAATTTCCATGTTGCGACAGCGTCGTGGTCATCGCTGTGGACTTTACACTTGACGGACCCAATTTCGATTCCTGCTGGAGGTGGATTTTTCATCGAATTTTTCTATTTCAGGTTCATCGAGATTTTAAATTGTGTGAATTGTTTGAATTAAATATTTATAATAATAACAACTTTAATTATAACTAAGGCTGAAAGATTCCATTTGTTCATTTGGGAAAATATGTACAACAGTTGAAGTACGAACTACTTCATTGCATGCGCGCATGTTTTAGGCCAAATAAATATTTTTTTGAATCGGTGGGATATTTTTTTGCTTCAAATATTTAAAAATTTGATGTAGAGAAATGGGTTTTCAGGCCTGTAAAATATTTGCTTGTCTTTAAAATATATTTCTTTCTATCAATTCACATTTCCTCATTTCAAAGAAATATTCATTTCCATTCATGGCACATTCATGTGGAACAATGAGTCATTTGCTTGCTTTAAAATGTATATTTTTGTCTTCAATTAATATTTCTTTGATTCAAAGAAATATTTCCCTCCAAACAATAGGTGGTATTTTTGAACCCAAACTATTTCTATTCTCATCAAGTGTCATTTCTTTAGTGCCAAGAAATATTTATTGAAGTTTACAGGACGATTCTTTGAAACGAGAAATCAAATCCTTCAATTAAAAAAACATTTATTTTATCCGATAGTCATTACTTTCAATTGAGAAAATATTTCTTAGAATTTAAGTTATATTCGATCATATCGAATGACTTATTTTTGAATACAAATCTCTAATTTCATTCAGTTAAAGATATCGTCCATTCGCTCAAATCATATTTCACAGGCTGAAGTAATTATTTATTTGCTTCAATAATTTCTTATTTTTCAAACAATTAAACAATTTCTTTGGATTGAAGAAATACATGATTGGACGTATTCAGTACGACCGTTTCTTTGAATCAAAGAACTTTTTTTCAGTGTACTGCCATAAATGCGAGAGAGGGCCGTATATCTCCAATGTCTATCTGGTGAGACGGAGCCAGACATGATGGTCTTCAAGACATATTGAAGACGTTCAAGTCAAATTCAAGACCAAATATTTTTACCCGGGTAAGACGTAATTAGAAAATTGGAATTTTTTGAGAATATCAATAAGTATGGCATTAGCACGTTAGAACGTATTGGTTGTCTTTGAAGCATGTGACGTTTTGAGGCCCTCCGTGAGGGCGTTTGATGTTTCAGAAGATAGCAATTAAACAGCGATACAGCGCGATACTGACGTCTTAATCTTTTTTCGAACTAAGCACACACGTGGATGTGAGTCACTTTTTGAACGTCTGATTTCCACGTGGCCATTGAGAAAAGTTTTAATTGGTAGGAGATATTTCGTCTGGGTGTCTTGTGTGGTGTGTGGACTTATAGTGGCACGTTTGTCGATATAGATTCATTTTGGCTAGCGGCAGTGTGACCCCCTGCAGACAGTACGACGCGGGTGTTACGTCTCGCGAGTTCAAGTCATACACGCATATATGCGGTTTAAACGACGGCGAAACGATTCTCGCGCACGCGTGCTGCCAAGCAGTTCTGGTGCAAATCGCGGCTTACGCGAGAGCACCTGGTCCACTTGTCAGACGTGAACGAAACGGTACATAAGGTAATTTTCATAATGAAGTAGAATTATGTGGTAATTTAATTTGACAAATTATCGTATTTCATACATCAGGCCTACATTATGGTGGTTTAATTTACACCTGGGGCATTTATTTTAATTACGAAACAGATTGTTTTTTAATGTTCTTTAAACTGTCATAAAATATAATGCCCTAATAAAAGGGCCATCTATCGTTAAGCTTCAATTTAAAAAACGGCTCAAAAGCTGAAAAATCTAAATTTCTGCACTGAGTGTTTCACTTCAAATAACGAAAAGAAAATTATTGTGAAACATGGGGAAATTCTTATTTCCTTAGAAACTTAAAACTCTTAGATTGTTATACATTATTATATATAAATTATGATTTAAATTATAAATTTCAACTATTATCTTATATAAATATTAATTTTGTATGAATGTATTTATTTGAATTGCATGTGAGGCTGTTTACTACAAGTTGGCTATACATAGATGGTCATCCCACAATAGACCAAATTTATACCTGTAAAAATTCGACTTTCGATTTTTGGTGATAACCCCCCCCCCCCCATTTGGTTCGTTTTCCGGAAAAAGAATTTCAGTAATTTTGTCTGTCAACGTTAACCCATGCCCCCGGGCTTTTGAAATTAACGTGGGATTTTAAATGAGAAAAGGTCGATTTTAAAAAAAATGCAAAAACGAAGTACTTGTTAAAAAAATTTTGTGAATTAAAGTATAGTCACCCCTCAAGGAGTATTCAAGGAATAATTTCCATCTTTTGTGTACAGGTTCAATTATAATAAACACTCTCACGATTTTTAGATATTTAATTACAAGAACACCTTTTTTTAACTTTTTAAACTATTACAGGAAATCAGCAGCGGATTTGTTTCATTCTACAATCATTCCGTGCACCTAAACTTATTCTCTCCTTCGCATCTCGAGCGAGTCTCCCCGTCTTCTCCTCGCTCGCGCTTCGTTCGGTCCCCTGTGAGTCCCGCGCATGCGCAAATCTGTCATACCCAAAATCATACAGAAAAATCTACTTCCGGCCGCGACATCCTCCCCCTTTTGGAAAAATATTCATATTTATTCAAAATGTGTGTTCTTCTCGCATATTTAGGAAAATAGAAAATAATAATTATAGAATTACACAGAGATAATCACATAAACTAAGAATCTATTACACAGATATGTTTACTCAAACATGTAAATACAAAGTACAATAAACGGTGATTTCAACATATCAATCTTTTATTGAATAAGATGTTTTGGTTTTTTAATCGTTCGTCCATATCTAGTTGTTACCGCAGCTGGCTCTTTATTTTTAGTATTACAATCATTTTCTATTTCGCTTCCTAACGTAGCACAATTTTTATTTTGACAATTTTTGTTTTTGTCAATATTTGCATCTTTCGCCTTTTTTCGTAAATTATCAGCGAATTCGTCTGTTTTTGGTGATATTTCGAGCGGGTAGAGCCTTTGAATCGGTCTTTTAAGCGTACCCTTTTGAGTTTTTAAAATAAATACTCTACAGTTTCCATCTCGACCAGGTATCATATCCATGACGCGCGCAAGTGGCCAATCTATCCGCTTGTGTGTATCGTCACCGATCAAAACAACATCTCCGATCTTGATTTTGCGAGATTCTTTTTTACCACCTTTTAGTACCAACTGACTCAGGTACTCGATACGAAATCTTGCGCGAAGGTCGGTAATAATCTTTTGCCTATATTTAAGTTTACCATTTAATTTGGAGTGATACAACATATCACAGAATTCTTTGTATTCATAGAATTCCTGGAATGCCTGGCATTCTCTGAATTCCTCAAATTCTCTAAATTCTTTGAATTCACTAAATTCTTTGAATTCTCTGAATCCCCTCAATTCTCTGAAATCCTTGAATTCTCTAAATTTCTTGAATTCTCTAAATTCCTTGAATTATCTAAATTCCTTTAATTGTCGAAATTCCATGAATTCTGTGAATTCCTTGAATTAGCTGCATGCCTTTAATTTTCTGAATACCTTGAATTCTCTGAATTCTTTGCGTTCTCTGAATCCCTTGAATCCTCTGAATCCCTTGAATTATATGAATTCCTTAAATTCTCTGAATTCGTTAAATTCTCTGAATTCCTTGAATTTTCTGAATGCCTTAAATTCTCTGAATCCCTTAAATTCTTTGAATTCCTTGAATTCGCTGCATGCCTTCAATTTGCCGAATGCATTGAATTGATTGAATTCTCTGAATTCTTCGAATTACCTGAATTCTCTGAATTCCTGGAATTCTTTGAATTCTCTGGATGCCCTGAATTCGTGGAATTCCTTGAATTTGCTGAATGCCTTTAATTCTTTGTCTTCTTTGAATTCTCTGCATTCCTTGAATTCGCTGCATGCCTTCAATTTGCCGAATGCCTTGAATTCCTTGAATTCTCTGAATTCTCTGAATTCCTTGAATTTTCTGAATTCCTTGAATTCTTCGAATTACCTGAATTCTCTGAATTCCTGGAATTCCTGGAATTCTCTGGATTCTGTGAATTCGTGGAATTCCTTGAATTCTCTGGATTCTCTGAATTCGTGGAATACCTTGAATTTGCTAAATGTCTTGAATTCTTTGTCTTCCTTGAATTCTCTGAATTCCTTGATTTCTTTGAATTCCTTGATCTCTTTAAATTCCTTGAATTCGCTGCAAGCCTTCAATTTGCTGAACGCCTTGAACTCTCTGAATTCCTTGAATGCTCTGAATTCATTTAATTCTCTGAATTCGTTGAATTCGTGGAATTCCTTGAATTTTCTGAATGCCTTGAATTCTCTGTCTTTCTTGAATTCTCTGAATTCCTTGATTTCTTTGCGTTTCTTGAATTCTTTAAATTCTTTGCATTATCTGAGTTACTTGAATTCGTTGAATTCTCTGAATTCCCTAAATTCCTTCAATTCGTGCAATTCCTTGATTTCTTTGAATTCCCTGCATTTTTTCAATTCCTTGAATTCTTTGAATTCCTTGAATTTCTTGAATTACTTGAATTCGTTGAATTCCTTAAATTCGTCGAATTCCCGGAATTCCTTGAATTTTCTGAATTCTCTGAATTCCTCGAATACCTTGAATTCACCGAATAGCTTGAATTCTCTGAATTCCTTGAATTTTCTGAATTCCTTAAATTCGTATATAATATAATAATTTGGTATGAATATTTTCATAAAAATAATCTTTAAAATATTTTAAAACAAACTTTAAAAAAGTTAGCAGGCTCCTGTCCACCAGGATTGAATACTTTTAACTGCTAAAAATTTATTATACCTAGATATAAAGGACCACCCTCGTCTAATCCCTCACGTAAGGACATGAAGGTGCACAGTTGGGCACGTGACATATGTGCACCTGCACAGTTAGGGAAGTTCCATCTGTGCACGAGCACAGTTGGGCAAGTTAAATGTGTGCACGTGCACAGTTATGAAAGTGGCATCTGTGCACGTGCACAGTTAGGAATATGACATCTGTGCACGTCTAAGTCCACAGAAGCCCATCTGTGCATGTCGAAATTTCGACGTGCACAGTTGTCCAAGTACCATCTGTGCACGTGCCCAGTTGTCTAAGTGACAACTATGCACGTCTAAATTTCTACGTGCACAGTTGTTACTTGGACAACTGTACACATGCACAGATAGTACTTGGACAACTGTACACGCCGAAATTTCGACGTGCACTAATGGGCTCCTGTGGACTTGAACATGCACAGATGGACGTGCACAGTTGTCCGTCCGGCCATCGACGTGCAAAGTTGCTACGTGCAAAGTTGTCCGTCACCCGTTTGAGAAGACTTAGAAGAGTCATAAGAACCGATCTTTATTGAAATTCATCCTTAAAAAATAAAAACCACCACTTGATAATTTCATATTAGATTTTTTGCTTCCTCTATAAATTGTATGAAGATTTCTTTATTCTTACGATCTACGACGACTGGGAATAATACAACCCCGTTAAGTCCAAATACATCCCTCATAAAGCTGAAAATGTATAATTGTTCCTATGAGATTTTCTTCGTAGGTGATTACACAAGTTTCTTGTTGATTGACATGAGATGATGCAGAAGAGTTAACAGAACCTATTAGAACCAAGAGTTTTCTGTGAGAGTCTTGTCTTCTTCTTAAATATTTTTTCTACGCTTTGAAAATTAGTTGCAGCTATGAAGTTTAATGATATATTATAAAACATATATAAGGGGTCTTTTCTTTATGTTTGCGCATTTTTTATTCGATTATAGAACTTCTTGGGGGATAGTCTTTTATTTTACAGGTTGCCTTATTCCCAGTTTTTGTGATAATGTTTCACACGCTCAAAAAAGTCGTTTCAGGTCTAAGGTTCAAAGAAATATTCCTAATTAAAAAATCTAGAATTAAAATATCCAAAGGGTGATTTTTTTAATTCACAATGGTAAATTTAAATAAAAATTAGTTCTTATAACTACTCTCAGTATTTTCAAATCACTTATCATTAAACTTGTAAAATTAATTTAATATAAGGTAAAACGCAAACATAATACATATTTTCAACCCTTACAGGGGGTGGTTAATTTGCTTTAGAGGGTTTTTCGTTTCATCTCATAATATAAAACCAATTGTGGATAATTTTCGGCAGCATTTTTCAGTTTCAACGTGAAGCACTTTTTTTTACCTAAAAACGATTTCTTAAATCATTTTTTTATGATATTCCGGGTAAAAATATTTGGTCTTGATTTTGTCTTGGGCGAAGACTAATCCAAGACAATTTCAAGTTATTCTGTATGTCTAGCTCGTGAGACGAAACCATACTATTTTTTATGTCTTCAGACCCTCTGAGGGTCATCACTAATCCGTTTTAAACCTTATATAATGTTTATATTATTTATTTCCATGGTATTTATTTTTTCATGTAATAATGAGTTCATTTATCTGCAATAATTATGCTCTTTGGATGGTGAATCTAAAAATGTGGTCCATTTTTTCCTATCTCCATCACTTCACTAGATACTTCTAGAAAATGTCAGTATTAATCTTTTTATGTAAAATTTTATATGCCTGCAGTTGTTGAGACAGACAGGTTACGAATTTCTTATTCAAAAATTAGTTATTACAAAAATACAAGTTTTAGCGGTTGTAAAATTTTAATCCTCAGCAGATGTCAATTGTTTGGTCCTAACCTAGCTACCTGATTTCTGGAAATGGCAGGCCCTGCCGGTGTGGTCCATAGTTTATAGAGATCGGACTATAATGAACAATAAAATTTACAAACAAAAACTTTTGTAATTTTGACCCTGGAAAACGTTAGAGCCACAAATTGGTAATATATTTTTTTAACAGCAATTCCGTATATTTATTTTATTTTCATTTTATTATTTATCTACAACCATAAATGCGAGAGAAGTCCGTATATCTCCAATGTCTAGCTGGTGAGACGGTATTAAGAAGGTATAAATGTAGTATATGTAAAAGTCCAATGAGGATGTACATGGAGAAATAAAATTCTATTCTATTCGATATTATTGTAGGAATTTTTAAGGTAAATAACATTAAATTTAATCCAAAGGAATGTGTACTATTTGAAAAAAAATCATCTCAAACTTTTAACGTTCACCCAAAATGACCTTTCAAAATTCACTTGGAATAAAAACTAACAATTTGGTACAAATGACCTAAATACTCTTGTATATTCATTTTCTTAGATAATTAACTTTTGATAAATTATTTTATAATATTGTGTTCTTAAATATCATTATTTATTTTTTTCCAAAACAAGATTGAAGAAGAGTTTCAAGTTTTATTTAACGCAGAAATAAATAACAACTTTTTGTTAAAGTTCCCGTCATTATATGCTCCAATGATTTTTGTCTACACTCGTGAAAAAAAAGCCAGATGTCTTTCGTGAAGCAGCTTTTATTAAAGATGGTCAGTAAATAGTTTCTGTTAAGAATCTTTGCACTCTTCTGTACATACGATGAGCGAGTTTGTTCTACTGCAGAAAACCCTTTTCAATCAAAAGAAATCTTTTCTAATCCTGAATATATTCAATATCTCCCAGTAAGAATCCTTTTAAAAAATCTAAAACCTTCACATGTTTCTATAAGGATATTTTATTTCCAAATTTAAAACTGTTTAAATGCATAAAATTGAAATGTTTTAGGAAGGGGCAAGCGTCATAAACTACGCAGAGCGATTTGCTGCAGAAAAAATGGAAGTTTACAACCATACGTAATATGCGTGAGGGGCCAACAAAAAGACACTTATTTCATACAAGGGGTTAGAAAATCCATACAGCATAATCCAGACGCAAGTCCCGTTCTTGCGTTTGATCTACTTTTCAAGTTGCACTTTGTAACAAACGTAAAGTATGCAGATTCATTGTTCTTTTTTTACAATGTGATAATATGTAATAATAATATGTAATATGTAATATGTGATAATAATAATAATAATAATATATTTTTACAAAAAACAAAACAGAATCGTTCGTAAAATATTCCGTGTCGTCCTTCCACACGAGTATAACAAATTTTAAACCTATTGAAAATGAGGATGACAGAATGTGAGATGACTAGTTTATAAAACGTTTATAACAATTTCTTTTTCAAAATTAATGTTGCGCCCAATAAATTAATATCAAATACTTTTATATCTTATTCATTTTAGTCTTTTTGAGGGGTGTCTGCAGTCATATAATTTGAATTAAAGCTTCAGCACCCTTTTAATAAAATTAAAAATGATGAAATCTGTCATTACAAAAAATTGAAAATTTCTTATAGCACATATCGACAATAAAATCGACAATAAAAATAGTTGAAAGCAAGTCCATTTATACCTGTATAGAGATAATTTCTTTAAAATATTTTTTACCCTCCCTAGTTGACTTTGAAGTTTCAAATATCGAAAAAAGTCGATTTTTTTGCTATTTTCTTAGATTCAAGGTAAATTTCTCGACTACTTCACCATATAATGTGTGATATACGTTAATGAGAATGTATTTTCAATATGGTATCGATATTTTGAAACTTCAAGGTCACTGAGGTAGGGTAACAAATATTTCAATCATTTTTTGCTGTGTAGCTACAAATTCACTTGCTTCGAAATATTTTTTCTGATCATTTATATACCGAAAATTAATTTTATTGTCAAATAAAGAGCAATATATCACTTCTAAATATTTTGTTGTAATTCAAAGTCAATAAAAATGATTTTAATGTCAACATTTCTTATATATTATTGTTACATCATATTGTAAATACATTCTCATTAACGTACATCACATATTATATGGTCAAATAGTCGAGAAATTTACCATGAATTCAAGAAAATAGCGAAAAAGTTGACTTTTTTCGATCTTTTTAAACTTGAAAGTCAATTAGGGAGGGTAAAAAATATTTTAATGGAATTAGAATGAATAAGATTCTCTTTACATAAAACTCTTTTCTTATTCCTTGTTCCTGTCTAATCTATTTATTCATACAGTTTCTAAGCCCTAAACTATTTTGTTAACGATAAACACCATGAAAAATTGCAATGATCGTATATTTCACAATTTGGATAAAGAAATATGCACTTAAAATTGAAGTTTTTATTTCTACAATGCGAGCTGCACTTCGGGCAAGCTTGGTCTTCACGACGTTTCTCTACCTTTTCCGATGTAGAGTTTACTATTTTTAATTATTTGATTAACCTACCATTACGAGTCTAACAATTAGATGGATATCAAAATATCTTTTTGGATGCAATTTATCGACTTTTTAATTTTATACATTTCGCTTACTATTTAGAAGAAATAATGCCATGATTTCTTTCCTTTATAAAAATCTGGCACTCCTTAGAGTTTTTAATTTACATTAAAACTTGGATTTAACGTCCTCGGATTTACCGTTTCCGAGAATTGACGCCGCGTTGCGGGTAGGCTTCTCAGGAGCTGCACAGGGTGTGCGGGGTTCACAAAGGCGTGAAAAAACAGGAACTGTTTACGTTCGGAGTTGAGCTAAATCCGGTTCAGTTAGGGTAGGTGAGGTCCAACGACAGACCCAAAACCGACGTTAAATCCGAGTTCGACTGCATTCGAAAAGAATATAATCTTTCAATTTGTTTCTCTTTCTATTCTCTCTCTCTCTCTCTCTCTCTCTCTCTCTCTCTCTCTCTAAGAAGACTGTTTACAAAGAAATGAAATTCTAATGGTTATTTTCCCAATGGCTAACCAGAAATGTAAATACAATGATGATAGTAATTATTAATTGTTCATGTCACAAAAGGTAAAACTTTATTTGGATTAATCTATTCTTCAAATACAATAAGTATCTTATGACCAGTCAATCAGGTGTCAAGGCTTAATCCGCTGGTATGCCGTCCGAGCATGTTTACGAGCAATGAGCTGGGCCACGGAAGCCTCGAGGCTCAGGTATGCGCTTTTGCGTAAGAAAAAGGATGAGCGATGGAGAGCGTCTCAGAGCTGTCTCGAACTTTAGTTCTAAAAGTATTATTTCCGGTAAATGGACTCTCTGAAATTTCAGACTCTTAGTCTCTGTTGGAAAGAGAGAAATATTTAGTCGCTCTCACTTTTTTTTGTGAACTATCACTTTTGCAGCCAGGTAGCGGAGTTGACTCCTCTACCTCCCTGTAAGTGGCTTGAGACACAAATGATCGCTTGTAAATTATTTAATTTAGTTTTATCGACAACTTGTCACGGTAGACCTTGACAAGTTCTCAAAAACGTAAAGGAAATAAATATCAGAAAGAATATTTCTTTTGAGAGAAGCTATCACGAAAAAAAATTTGACCATGCTTTAAAAGCCTGAGTGGATCTATGCCACGAAAATTTTCCAGTTCGCTTCAAGATGCTCAGAAAAATTTTGAGTCTCTAAGTGAAACTTTTAAATCGTATTTTCAGACAAACTTTCTTTTATGAGCTGTTCAGAGAAATTGATTGCAAAACCAAAGGACCAATTTTCAATTAAAAAAGTAATATTTCAACAAAACTGTTGGAATTTGTTGAAAAGAATGACATGTCAAGAAAATAATAAAAATTTCAACCAAAGAGCAGAATTTGTAAGCAAAAGTGGTGAATTCTACATTAAAAGTTTATCCACACATCACTACTTTACCACCGAGCAATTCACGCCTACCCCGAAAGGGAAACGGCGTAATGATATAATAATAATGGAACAAAGGTATCCAGCACTTTGATACACAAAATGATGTGTGTATTACTATTTTGTTGAAAACTTGTCTTTCTTATGAATTCAACTGTTTTTTATATAAAATGGACAATTGAATTTTTCCGAATTTGTTTGAATTCACACGATTTTTTTTTATTCTTTAGATTCTATTGCATTGATTCATATTCTTCTGCATGTTTAAAAGTTATTTGAATTCTTTTGAATTCACTTGAATTCACTCCAGTTTTACTAAATTAAACTTAATTTTTTTGGATTTGTTTGAATTCTTCTGAATTTTTGAAAAATATTTGGCTTCTTTTGAATTCACTCAAATTCATTTCAATTTTTCTAAGTTCAATTGAATTTTTTAAAATGCTCTTTTGAATTCACTTGAATTCTTTTGCATTTCCTTGAATTCTTTTGAATTTTTGTACCCAAATATACGTAAAAATGATAAAAAATATTTAGTATAATTTACCCTCTTGTTTGATGTCAAAAAATTAACCACAATATCAAATCTCAGAACAGTTTATTTTAAATGAAGTGAGAATACGCCAGAATAAAGATGGCCGAAAACTGGTTACGGTCGAGGATTGGTAAATAACCAACCCAGTTTCCAGCTCGTCCAATGAAACTTGCAAATTTTTCAAGGCTTCGCGTAGGAATAGACGCAACCTTTTTTAAATAATGTAATAATTTGGAAATACAAATTAAAACGTTCAAATTTGAATTATAAATAATAAGTGTAGAATATTAACTATCAATTTTAATGGATTGAAATTGCAGCGTTAAAAATATCACAATTGCACGACTTTACTTCAGATTATTAAGATATTTAATTTAAAAAATAAATATAATATTAGAATTAAGGGAGTGATCACCCTCATGCAAGAGAAAATTTTTATTTGCAAGTACTAATATTTTTAAATCCATTGTTAATTTCTTGTTTCACAATTTCCACACTTTGTATCCATAACCTCCAAATTTACTTTCACTAATTGGATTCATTGTTGTTATTGCGAATACATATTTTCATTTATATACTTACCAAAGTAAGCTCCTGGTTTCCGGACATATTTTCTTCTTTTTATCTATATCTTCGTTAACAGAGATAAGAATACAATTAAAAACAAATTTCAACAATGAGCATCTAAGCATCTAGGAATTTTTCGTTTTCCACGTTTTCGGCTTCTTTCTTCAATCTGAAGTTGTGCGCTCTCGTTGCGTACCAACTTGGCAAACAGAATAAATAAATGCAGACAACCAAATAAAAACCTGTAATTTTTAAATTAAGTTTACGATGAAACAGAAAATGTCAAACCGCAATATGAAAATGTAGATATAATGAAAAATATTTTAATTCACATATAGAATCAATTCAGAAAGATTCGACATTAAAAGAATAA
Organism: Andricus grossulariae; assembly: GCA_011634705.1. Taxonomy (NCBI): domain Eukaryota; kingdom Metazoa; phylum Arthropoda; class Insecta; order Hymenoptera; family Cynipidae; genus Andricus; species Andricus grossulariae. Next base: position 5,482,489 of record JAABKJ010075445.1, read on the forward strand.
ATTTGATACTAATCTGATTTTTATTGAATAAAAATAGTCAGGACACTTTGACTTCTTTACATTTTTGTTTTATAGGGAGCATATTTTTTCTTTGCGGAGAGATAAAAGCATAAAGTTTTTCGGAATTAAAACGTTTTGAATCTTCAATGAAATCACAATAATGTGAATTCTGAGAAAATGATTGACTCTTAATAAATATTATAATAATAATATTAATAATATACAAATTATATTAATATAAATATTATTGAATATTATAAATATTTAAAAAAATTATAATAATATTATAATATTATTATATAAATATGCATTCAATATTAGAACGATTTAATATTTTTAACGTAATGTTAGTTTTAATAAAAATGTCCTTTTTTAACATTAAAAACGAAAAAAAATAACTTCATTATTCTAAATTCTTCTAAGCCTAGGAATACACTCAAAAAGAACAATGTCTCTATATTATAAAAAGTCCACTTTGCAATTTTTAGGAGGCAATATTTGTGGTTTGATTCTTATTTCATTTTATAATTTTTCTATATTTAATTGTAGATATAAGCTACTTAATTTTTTTGAAAATATTATTTAAAATATTTAAAATCTTTTTCTTTCGACGTAGGAAGTTCTTATCGATGAAACCTATTAAAATTATGTATATTAGTTTCCAATTTCCAAATAACATACATTTATTCTTCCGAACAAGACTATTCTATATCGTTTAGCACCGAACCGTCAGTTTTTGCCACATCACTTTCATAAAGCCTAAATCTGTCGATTTTCTTCATAGAGTTTCTTACATTTCCTCCTTGAGTTCTAAATTTTCACTCTTCAATTTCCCAATCTTCTTTTTCAAAATTGGATTCTCCCTCACAAGTCTCTTCCTTCAACATCAAATTCTCAATAATATTAAATCATTACTAACTGATGAAACCTCTTTCTTAAAATTTCAATTCATAACAGCAGTCTCAGATTCCTCATTCCCATTCTTTTATCCACTTTTCTTAACTTCCAAATTCTTTTTCTCAATTTTTCTCAATTTTTCTCAATTTTCAATTTTTCTCAATTCCTACTTTTTTCAGCTTTTTCCATTAAGTTATAAAGTATTATTGAATCTGAATAAAACTCTTTAGATGCATTTTTAAAAACAGCGAGAAAATACAAATAGTTCTGCAAAATTTATGAGTTTTTTCATAATTTGCAAAATGCAAAAGTATTTAAGAACCAAGTATTAGTGTGAGTTGTTTAACATTTTTTATTTCAAGGACATAATTTTTTTTAACTTAAGTTTGGGAATTAAATTTTGGATTTATTTATAAAGTGTTCTCCAAATAAAAAATATCTAAACAAGAGCTTTAAAATTAAAATTAATTCAAATATTTCAAATCGGTGGGAATCTTTCCAAATCTTTTGAAATCGCTTAAAACCCTTATTTATATAATTTGGAAATCCTTTGAAGTTCCGTACATCTTTTGAAATCTTACGAAACTTTTAAAATCCATGCATATACTTCGGAATCTTTTGCAATTTCGTTATATCATCGAAACCCCTTTAAATCTCTTAGAATTCGTTGAAATCCCTTGAAATCTTTGCAAATATTTTAAAATCTTATGAAATCCCTTCAAATCTTCGAAAGCCAATTAAAATCTCCTGTCATCCTTCAAAATTTATAACAACACTACGGTCTCTTTTGAATTGAAATCCCGTGATTCATTAACAAATATTTCGAAATTTCTTAAAATCTCTTAAAATCCCTTTAAATCTTTTCTAACCCGTGGAAATAGTTCTCAATTCCTTAAAATCCTGTAAAATCCTTTGAAAAAATAATATTTTCTTTTAAATAATACAAGGTAATATCTTTAAACTTTTGAAATCTTTTAAAATCAGGCGCGGATTCAGAGAAGGGCTTTAGGAGGGGTCATCCAATAATTCCCCTTCCCCTCCATTCTTAAGGGGGAGGTAAATAATAATTTTAAAGTTATTTCCTCACCTTGAATGTTTATTATAAATTATTTAAATATATTAATCATGAATTTTATAAACATAATTAACAAATGTTTACATAGAAACCATATTTTTATATTCACTAAACAAACAAAATTTAAAATACTAAAGTTTGATTTTTTGTAACGGTGTAACCTGAAAATCGGAAAGAAAATGGAAAATGTTGGAGTCTACTTTCCTCTTATAAGAATCATGGCATTTTCAGGACTTTTTGACAGGGTCTAAGGATTAGTTTAATGGTTTTCACTGAATCTCATAGTAATGTTCGAATATTTTTCTAATTAATTTATAGTGATTTGTATTTGAAATTGTTGTTCTTTTTGAATTCGAGGGAATTGTCGATTGATTTCAATGGCTTGAAGGAAGTTTAAAAGCTTTCTTTTTTCCTCTTATAAGAATCATAGCATTTTTAGGACTATTTGACAGGGTCTAAGGATTAGTTTAATGGTTTTCACTGAATTTTATAATAATTTTGGAATATTTTTTTAATTAATTTATATTCACTGAAATTTGAATTTGTCATTCTTTTTTAATTCGAGGAAATTCGCGATTGATTTTAATGGTTTGAAAGGAGTTTCAAAGCTTTTTTCTCCTCGCATAAAAATCATGGCATTTTTAGGACTTTTTGACCGGTTTCGGAAATTAATTTACTGGTTTTCACTGAATTTTATTATAATGTTCGAATATTTTTCTAATTAATTTATACTGATTTAAATTCAAAATTGTTATTCTTCTTTAATTCAAGGGTTTTCTCGATTGATTTGATGGCTCGAAGGAAGTTTAAAAGCTTTCCTTTTTCCTCTTATAGAAATCATGACATTTTTAGGACTTCTTGAAAGGTTCCAAGGATTAGTTTAATGGTTTTCACTGAATCTTATAATAATATTCAAATATTTTTCAAATTAATTTATAGTGATTTGAATTTGAAATTGTTATTCTTTTTCAATTCGAGGGAATTCTCGATTGATTTTAATGGCATGAAGGGGGTTTAAAGCTTTTTTTACTCTTCTAAAAGTCATGGCGTTTCTAGGACTTTTTGACAGGTTTCAGGGATTAGTTTAATGGTTTTCACTGAATTTTATAATAATTTTCGAATATTTTTCTAAAAGCATTTATACTGATTTGAATTTGAAATAGTTATACTTTTTTAATTCGAGGAAATTCTCGATCAATTTTAATGGCTTGAAGGAATTTTGAAAGCTTTTTTTTCCTGTTATAAAAAACATGGCATTTTCAGGACTTTTTGACAGGTTTCATGGATTAGTTTAATGTTTTTCAGTGAATTTTATAATAATAATAATAATTTTAAAAAAATGAGTTTTTGATTTCCTGCCTTGAAGTAGGCCAGAAATTGGCAGATGGGAACATTTGAACTCCTATCTATTACGACGCTGCTAAGGACTGGTGACCTTCTCAACATAAAACATCAACCAATTGCGACTCTCGTTTTCCTTCCCTTGCCCCCCCCCCCCCACCCTACCCTGTAACAGAAGTTTTGGTGGGACTGACGTTACAACAATGATTCTTTACCGTACGACGAATTACTTCTTAACTCGGACATGATTTTCGACTCGCAAAACAAAATACACACATAATGGTGGTAGTTGGGACACTTTAAATGATACAATTAGTACTTGCGAAATAATATCGAATGACCAATCTTAATCACTAAATATTACCACTCATATAATTTAAAAGTACTAACAAAGAAAAACGATAACTTTCTGCCAAAAACGGCCTAAAGTATGCATTTGTTTACATCATTTGTTTATCAAATGAACAAATTATACCATAAAACAAATTTTCATGATCAAACATGATCCTGTTGGTAAAATGAAGCAATTACAACTTACAAAGATACTTTGCAAGCAAAATATTCAATATATTGACATTTTGTTAATATAATTTGTTTATAACAATTAGATTCGAATGACGTCATTGATTTTAAGATGGAAAGTAACAATTAAAAAATGTCTCATTTTCTCTCTTTGTTTATTTATATAAAAAATAGAAAATGACAACAATTAAAAAATGTAAGGCATGGACGCTCTCGTGCGACTATCGCTGATCACTTCTGAAAGAAAAGTTGACAATCGAAATTGTAGGCTGCAGGTGATTTTGAATAGTATATTCCCGATTCAGCCCATTGTGCGCCGCGTAGCCGCGCCGCCGAGGAGCGAAGAAGGTGGCGTGCCGTCGCGCCGCTCATCCGAATAATCATCCGCCGGAAAATTTCGGCTTAAGTTTCTTCCAGGTATATGTATGCACTTCCGTCAGTTTATTATAAATAAGGTTTTTTTAAAGTTCTCCAATTATTATGCCTGATGTAGAAAACGTCGGCAAATTATATAACAATATATTCTTAAAAGTATTAGAACCATCGACTAATAAAGTAATTAAAGAATACTAAAAACATTATTATTCGTATGTAGATAAAATTACTGTGGGTACTATATAACCTCCGATTGAAACCGCTGGAAATTGTTTATTTTACACATATCGCATTTTCAACGACACAGATGAATTTTTAACGAAATAATTGAGTTTTGGATCAAGAAGATCAATTTTCTTATACCAAAAAGACGAATTTTCAATGAAATACACCAATTATATACCAAATAGTTGAATTTTTAACTAAAAAAATCAATTTTTAATTAAATAGTTGAAGTTTGAACTAAAAAAGATCTATTTTGAAGAAAACATTAAATAGTAAAATTTGCAGTTAAAAACCCAAACTCATGAATTTTCAACTACAATGATGAATCTTAAACTGAAATAGCTTAATGTTAAACAAAAAAAATGAATTTTTAACTAAAATGATCAATCTTCAACTGGAATAGTTGAATTTTCAACCAAGAACATTAATTTCGACCGAAAAGGACGAATTTTTTTGACAGAAAAAGATAAATTGTCAACCAAAAATTGAATACTTAAATTTTCAGTTAAAATGTTCAAGCAAAGAGATGAATTTAAAAGTGAAATGATGCAATATTCAACTGGAATAGCTACATTCTCAATTTTTAAAAATTTTCCACCCAAAAAAAGTGATTTAAAAAACAAGTTACATTTTCAAGGAAAGTGATGAATTTTCAACAAAAAGTGATGAATGTTCAACTGTAAGAGGCTACTTTTCAATCAAATAGTTGAATTTTGAACTAAAAAAGATCAATTTTTAACCAATTACTTAATTTTTCTACCAAAAAATACAAATTTTCAACTATAAAAGATAAATTGTAAACCAAAAATGGAATACTTAAATTTTCAGTTAAAAAAGTTGAACCAAAGAGATGAATTTTTAATTAAAATAATGAAATATTTGACTGTGATAGTTACATTTTGAAGAAAAAAAATCATAAAAAAGTAGTGGCATTTTCTGAAGAAAGTGAGAAATTTTCAACTAAAATGATGAATCTACAACGGGAATACATGAATCTGTAAACTAAGTAGTTTAATTTTCTTGAAAAAGATGATGAAATCTGAAATAAACATGTAGAAGTTGATATTTCAACCAGAAAAAAATTTATTTTTTAATCAAAAACAGATGAATTCAATCAAAAAAGACATCTCAACATGAGTTAAATTTGGAAGCTAAAAGATGAATTTTCAACCATGAGGGTTAATTTTCGACCAAAAAGAACGAATTTTCCACAAAATACACGATATCTGAACTAGGTACTTGACTTTTTTAATAAAAACGTACAATTTTCAGACAAAAATAGAATATTTAAATTTTCAGTTAAAAAAATTAATTCAAAACAAAAAAAAATAACGAATTTTTGAGAAAATAGTTCAGTATGGTAATATAAAGTCATATTCTACGTCTACATATGAGAGGGCGTAAAGAAGGCTATTTTGACGAGTGTGAATTTGCTGCCCGAGCGAAGCAAGGGCCGCAGTCACACGAGGCAAAATAGCCTTCTTTACGCCCTTGATACACAATATACTATTCTACCCACCCCGTACTGGTTTCCCCTATCAAGTAACATGTAAAGCGATTGGACAAGTTTCTCTACTAAAACTATAATTTTTTTTTTTAAACTCCCATTCAGAAAATTAATTCCGGCTCATTTCCCTTTTTTCTTTCCTCTTAAGAAAATAAATTCATTTTCCGATTTTCCCAGTGCCCACTCTGAAGTTCTTCAAAGTAAAACTAAATTAATTACTTGAAATTAACTACAAAATACATATTCTATAGATCTAGAGAGTATTGAATTCAAAATGACACTTTCTCCTCGCGCTGAGTTGGAGACTTTAATGCGTGGAAAGGAAAAGGCAGCCTTGATTTCTCGTGACAGAAGACGAGGGAAGTAAAGGCAAAGACTCGGAAGGAGCGAAGCATGTAAGGAGAGAGAGAGAGAGAGAGAGAGAGAGAGAGAGAGACTCCAGATTGAACCGTAAAATGAGAAACAATTAAGCTTTTATAGAGTTACAATCCAAGAGGCAGCAAGATGCCGTTCCCTCTTGGTCTTCACAGCGGTCTGTTACAACTTGTTACAACCCTCAAGGTCGAGAATGTGCGGGAGAAAGAGAAAAGGAGGAAGGGATATCCGATAGCTTCATAGATTTTTACGCGGTCACGCGTATGCGTGCAATCGTGAAGCAAGTACAACCATACTCGAATACCAATACAATTCTGATTACCACACATGCGAAATTTATATTGGTGTTGGTACCGGCTATACTGCACACTACTCTTCACGAGCGTGACGAACCACTCTCTATATCGCGTTCCTCTTTATCCCTTTTTCATCGTCTCGCGATTACCCATCGATCTCAAATTTTATTCTTCCCGCGTTTCTCGCATTTCGCTTTTAACCATCAACAGACTTCACAGCCCAAAATGCTCTCAAAAAAGGGGCAATAGGATGCTTAAGATTTAAAGTCAAAATATATTGCATTTTCAACAAAGTAGCTGAATTTTCAACCAAAAAAGATTAATTCTCTACCAAAAGACATCAGTTTTCAACCAAAAATTAATGTTAAAGTTAGAAAGATGATTTTTCAACCATATAGTTGAAATTAACAATAAAATTATTTTAGACCAAACAGTTGCATTTACAACAAAATAGTAAAACTTTCAAGTAAAAGAGTCGAATTATCAACAAATATCAACGTGTCCAAAAAAAAGGTTCCATCTCGGAGAAACCAAATGAAAAGATGCTAACTCGTGGAGACCAAATTTTGAACATTTGAGAGTTCGCCACACGAGTTAGCACCTTTTCATTTGGTCTCGCCGAGATGGAACATTGTCATTTGTACACGTTATTTTTAAGCAAATGGTCGAATTTTCGACCAAAAAAGATGAATTTTTAATAAAATACTTGAATTTTCAATTTATAAATTTAGGAAAGAACCTAATGAATACGACATCTTCCAGACTAATAGTTAAAATTTATTTGAAGAAAATTCAAATCGATTACGCTTCGGAAACACAGCTGGTTTTCCTCATCAGATCTGTATAAAAAAGCGTATTGAAATTATAATAACGAAGCAATATAATGTAATGAACAAATGTATCCAAATATAAGAAAAGAAGATTCCATGTAGATTACTTGATATGAGTTCCATGTTTTTTTGAAAAATATAAAAAACTTGATATTTCGAACATAATCTTATATTATATGTTTTCTAGCGCTACCTATAATTTTTTTTTATTTTACAAAAAGCATGGAACTCACACATAAAGAAATCTACACGGAATCTTTTTTAAACTGTTTCAAGATATACTTTTCTTATATTTGGATATATATTCATTCATAACATTATATTGCTTCGTTATTATAATTGCAATACGGGTTTTATACAGATCTGATGAGGGAAACCAGCTGTGTTTCCGAAACGTAATCAATTCGAATTTTTTTCAAATAAATTTTAACTATTAGTCTGGAAGCTGTCGTATTTATAAGGTTCTTTCTTAAATTTATAAACTATAAATTTTCCCAGACGTACAAAAAGTCAATTTTATTCTTATAAATTGAATTTTCAACCAATAAAGATTAATTTTCAATCAAGCAGTCGCAGTTACAACCAATTAGTTGAATTTTCAATCGAAAAAGACGAATTTTCTATCAAAATTAAACAGAAAGATATGAATATTCAACAAAACAGTAAAATTTTTAACTAAATAGTTGAATTTCTAACCAAAGAGATGAATTTTCAACTAAAATGATGAATCTTTAACAACCAAAAATAAAACTTGATATTTAAATTAATTTTTTTTTATTTCATCTTAAAAACAATTAAATTCAATAAAAATATGAATTCTTAGCGAAAAATGTAATAATTTATATTTCAACCAAAACAGTTTTCAATTTTGAATGATAAACAGTTTAATTCAACCAAAGAAGACGAATTTTTAACAAAGTAGTTGAATCCATACCCAAAACAGATTAATTTTTATACAAACAGTTCTAGTTTTAATTAAAATATCAAATTTCCACCAAAAGAGATAAATTTTCAAACGAAAGATAAGAATTCTGAACAAGAGTTGAATTTTCAACCAAGCAAGATTTTTCAGATTGAAGTAAAAATAAAAATCTCAACGTAACTATTACATTTTCAAGCCAAAAAAAGGCGAAATCTCTACAAAACAGTTACATTTTTGACCAAAAAGTTAATTTTCAACCAAATACCAAAATAATAGAATGTTAAACCAGGGTGTCTAGCCTTTGTTGCAGAAAAAAAATCCAGGACTTTTCCATGTTTTCCAGGACAAAAAAAAATAATTTTTCAAGGTACAATTTTTACAGTAAAAAGATAATTTTCCCAAAACATGCCTCAAAAATCTGATTTTAGGGCCAAAACCCCGTTTCATGGTAATTCATATTTTATGACGGTGAAAAATCACGAACGCTACAATCGAAAACATTTTGAACTTTCTCATTTTTTAAGCTTTAACAAAAATTGTTGAAAAATTATAATTGGTTGAAATTTGACTGAGTTATCTATTGTTAAGCTAATTTAAATTTAATTTCCAATAGAATAATTACAGTTTTAACCGAATAGTTGAGTTTTTAACCAAATTGTTGAATTTTCAACTTACAAAGATGAATTTTCAAAAAAAAAATCGAAGTTACATTTTTAGGTAAGAAATTAATTGTGAATAAAAAAATATCGAATTTTCAGTCAAATAATTCAATTTTCAACCTAAGAGATGAATCTTCAAAAAAAAAAAAAATTAATTTTTTAAAAATTGGTTCAACTTTTACCAGATTACATAATTGCATTTCCAATTAAAAAAAAAACAACGAATTTTCAGCTAAAAATGGAATAGTTAATTTTCAACTAAAAAAATTAATTTTTTAACAAAAATAAAGTTTTTAATTAAGTAGTTAAACCTCGAACCAACGAAATTATTTTTTAACAAAAATAATTAATCTTCAACTGGAATAGTTCAATTTTCCATTAATAAAATTAATTTTCAGCCAAAAAGATGAATTTTTAACTAAAATGATGAATTTTCAACAACAAAAAAATGATTTTTTAATTAGTATGTGTCCTAGATGCTCGGGGTGTGCATGACACGCCCTGCAGCTATCATCGGGAATGTCTTGGCTCAAAATGTTGCGATGGTATGCTAGAGTGGAAGTGACACCGTCTCGACATGCCAAAATGAAATCCTCCGTACCCGACTTCAATCTGGGTGATTTATGGAAAGCAAACGTTAGCTCTCACGACAACGAATGATTCGCCACATTTCTGTGGAAGATGCCGTGCATCCTCTTGTTGAGGAGCTGTTTGCGGAAGGTTTTCTTCTGTGCTTTCTTAATGCGGGCCTTCAGGAGTGAGTACTCGAGATGGATAAGATTTGATTTATTTTGCTCACCTGTGATATTGAAGTCAAGGCCGAGTGTTTCAGCAGCCCCCTTGCTGCTTTGTACAGAAATGCCCCTTTGCCCATTTCTTCATGTTTCCTGACCATTTTAAGAAGAGGGTCTCGTCCATTTGCGACTGTATGTGCTGTACCCAGAATAAATCTGTTGTGAAGACATTCAACATTCAATATTCCGCGACCACCATGACGAAGTGAGATGTAAATTCGCGAAAGAAGAGACTAAAGGTGCATGCTACTGTTCATATGTATAAGCTTTTGGGACCCGATAGCGAGGGATCTAAGGCCGTTCTTCGTCACTGGAACTACTCCAAATTAATAGAGTACTACTAGGACGGCAAGCATGTTTGTCGCAGATACTTTGTTCCTCACTGACAGTTCAGAAGACCATGTCTGTCATATGAGACGTTTGCATCTGAATCGGAGAGTATCCTTTAAAGATGTCACGTCCTGAATGCGGCTCCGTGGTACGTTCAGGTATGTATGGGTCTCTCCAGGGACAAGGTGTCGTATAGCGCTTCTGTTGACGAGTTCAGCGTCTTCGGGGATGCCATTACGTTTTCCTTTCTTCGAATAAACGTTGGCACATTTCACTGACCAGAACTCCATTCCAGTCTCTCGAGTGTACTCTTTGACAATGTCTAGAGCTAGATGTTGCCGGCTTGTTCTGGCTGCGGTTGAGTAGGCTCTCCGCTTATATAATCCCTTTTCCGGAGTTCCTCGGCAAGGTTTCGCAGACGTTCATGAGAAAAATGCGATAACTCTGGGTGTTTCTCGCACCACAGAGTACCTGAATCGAATTGTCCACTTAAAATAAATAAGATTCTGCTGGTCAGTCAGATTGATTCCATTTTGAATGGCTTCCCCAATTCAAGTATAGTTGGCATTGTTGTCCGACCCACTGCCCATTGTTTTGAACCGCACTTACTATAACTATGTTTGGTGTTTTCATTGCTGTCCCACGAGCAGCTAGGGCTATATATACAGGGTGTGCCAGTACTCAAGGTTCATTTTTGTATTTTTGAATTCCTCATAAAAAATGGAGTTGAAAATAATAATGATGAAAATTTGTTGTGAAGTTAATAATTATTGAGCAATTAACAATTAAAGATTAACAAATCGGAAGCATGCGTTAGATGGACGACAGTCTATGTGTTACTGATGAGGGTGTGCGCGCAAAAGAGTAATTTCAAATTTGCAGGAGGTTGTGAATATCAATGGTGCAACTGCACACGGTAACTGAGAGACGAGATTCTTAGAAAATATCTTTTTCTTTAGAATACACGTTTAATTATTTCAACTTCCTTCGAGTATTTCTAATTCTGTATAATCCAAACAAATTCCCAGAAATCACTCGGGGTTCTTTGAATTCTTTTGAAGTTTTTTGCAATTATCTTCAAACCTTTACAGTACCTCATACATTATTTTGAATTTCTCCAAGTCTTTTGTATTCTCTGAAATCTACTTAATTCTCTGAATTCTTCCGCTATTCTCTGAATTCTTCCGAATTCTCTGAATTCTTCTCAATTGTCTGAATTTCTTTAAATCCTCTGAACTCTTTCAAGTTCTCTGAAACCGTCTGAATTTTTTTGTATTCTCTAAATTCTCTTGAAATGCTCAATTTTTTTTAATTCTGTGGATTCTTTTGAAGTTTGTAAATTCTTTCGCACTCTGTGAATTCTCTCGAATTTCCTAAATTCTCCTCAATTCTTTGAATTTTTCTTAATTCTATGAATTCTTCCGCTATTCTCTGAATTTTTCAAAATTTTCTAAATTCTTCTCAATTCTTTGAATTCTTCTCAATTCTATGAATTCTTCCGCTATTCTCTGAATTCTTCCGAATTCTCTGAATTCTCTTGAATCCTTTCAAATTCTTGAAATTCTCTGAATTGTTTAAAAATTTTCTGAACTCTCTAAACTGTTTTGAATTTGTTGAATTCACGGTACCACTGAATTTTTTAAATGTTTTTCAATTATCTTGAAATCATTGGAATACACGTTGAATATTTTTGATTCTGTAGAATTCACACGAATTCTACAGAAATTGTAAAGTTTTTTTCCTAATTCTTTTGAAATCTTTATGAAACACCATGAATTGATATGAATTTCTGCAAGTTTTTGTATTCTATGAACTCTCCTGAATTATTCTGAATTCTCTGATAATTTTTGAATTATCCCCATTTTTTTGAATTCTGTGACATATTTCAAATTCTATGAACTCTTTTTCATTATCTAAATTTTGTAACTTATCTAAATTTATTTTAAATTCTGTGAATTCTTTTGAAATCTGTGAATTCTTTGAAATGCTCTGAATTCTTCTACGCTCTCTAAATTCTTCTGAATTGTCTGAATTGTTTCAAAATTTTGTGAACTCTTTAAATTACTCTGTATTTGTCGAATTCTCACGATATTTGTATTTATTTGTTTTTATTCAAAAAAAGTTCCTAGGGCTGAATAGCCCTCTATACTAAGGAACAGGATAATACAGGGTCATAACAAATTTGTGCAAGCACTGATCGGCAGAATACTTGATTAATTTTATAATCTAATCTATAAACTGAATAAAATAAATAAATAGAGTCAACCTCAGAATAAGTATCAAATTAGGTATGAGATTAATGTGTAGTAATTAACATTAGGTGAATGATTAGTAGCTCTTGTGCATGTTAAGGTAGAAATGAAGAAGGAAAAACTGTGTGTAAAAGAAATACATTGCAAAAGTCAATGATAACAAAAGGAAATTCCAAGATGAAATGTTCAAGAACTAAATATGACAGTTTACCAGCGAGTAATTTGAAGAGTTGGGTTAGGAGTATTGTACAAATATTTGAAATGATACAGGGAAGGTGCATTTTTAATATCGTATGACACTTTATTCCAGACTGTGCTGGAAGGTCTCTGTCTACAAATTGGAATAGGTTGAATAGATAGTCAGGAGCTTCGATCTGAAAAAGAGTGTAGAGCAAATTACCCATAAAGAATTGTCTTCTCTTGACAACATTGAGCAGACCAGCCTTTAGTCTGAATGGAGTTTTGTTCGTATTTAGGCAAATTGTAGATAAAGCAGATACAAGAATTTAACGCACGCTCAAGCTTTAAATTTAAATCCTTGGTCAATCCATCATATACTGAACAACCGTAGTCAAAATGAGGCAAGATTAAACTCTTAACCAAAAGTATCCTAGTGTAGGTAGGTGAAGAGTCCTTATTCCAATATAGTTGTTGTAGAATTCTGTATGGTTTCCTTGAGATACTCTGTACCTGTTCCTTCCAGGACAAGGTACGGTTATGGAAATATCCCAGATCTTTAAAAATTTGTAAATACATATATCTGTCGAAAACTTGTTTTAATTTATAATTCCTAAGAATATCTTCGATAATTTATCAAAATAGATACAAATGTTACCAAAGCTTATTTTATTTTTCTATGTTTCAAATTTGGAAGTAAATCTGTGGACAACTCGTTTTAATTACAGTTACTAAAAGTATCTTTGGTAATTTATCAAATTAGATACAAATATTACCAAAGCTTCTCTTATTTTACTATGTTTCAAATTTGGAAGTAAATCTGTGGAAAACTTGTTTTAATTTACAGTTCCGAATAATATCTTTCTTAATTTATCAAATTGGGTACAAATATTAACAGACCTTGTCCTCTTTTATTAAGTTTCAAATTAAAAAAGTAAATATGTCGAAAACTCGTTTTAATTCACAGTTCCTGATAATATATATTTTATTTGATCAAATTAGATACAGATATCAACAATCATTGTCTTCTTTTATTAAGTTTCAAATTTGAGCGTAAATGTGTCGAAAATTCGTTTTAATTCACAGTTCCTAATAATATATTTTTTATTTTATCAAACTAGATACAAATATTAACAAACCTTGTCTTCTTTTATTAAGTTTCAAGCTTGGAAGTAAATCTGTGAAAAACACGTTTTAATTTACAGTTTTTCCTAAGAATATCTTTGGTAATTCATCAATTTAGATACAAATATTACCAAAGCTTATCTTATTTGACTATTTTTCAAATTTGGAAGTAAACCTGTCGAAAACTTGTTTTAATTTACATTTCCGAATAATATCTTTTTTAATTTATCAAATTAGATACAGATATTAACAATCCTTGTCTTCTTTTATTAAGTTTCAAATTTGGAAGCAAATCTGTTGAAAACTCGTTTTAATTTACAGTTCTTGTCTTCTTTTATTAAGTTTCAAATTTGTAAATACATATATCTGTCGAAAACTTGTTTCAATTTATAATTCCTAAGAATATTTTCTATAATTTATCAAATTAGATACAAATGTTACCAAAGCTTATTTTATTTTACTATCTTTCAAATTTAGAAGTAAATCTATCGACAAATCGTTTTAATTACAGTTACTTAAGGATATCTTTGGTATTTATCAAATTAGATACAAATATTACCAAAGCTTATCTTTTTTTACTATGTTTCCAATTTGGAAGTAAATTCGTCGAAAACTCCTTTTAATTTACAGTTCTTAATAATATATTTTTTAATTTATCAAATTAGACACAAAATATTAACAGACCTCGTCTTCTTTTATTAAGTTTTAAATTTGAAAGCGAATCTGTCGAAAACTTGTTTTAATTTACAGTTCCTCATAATATCTTTGGTCATTTTACAAATTATATACAAATATTATCAAAGCTTATCGTATTTTACAATGTTTTAAATTTCGAAGTAAACCTGTCCAAATTTTGTTTTAATTTACAGTTCCTAATAATATCTTTTTTAATTGATCAAATTGGATACAGATATTAACAATCCTTGTCTTATTTTATTAAGTTTCAAATTTGCAAGTAAATCTGTCGAAAACTCGTTTTAATTCACAGTTCCTAATAATATATTTTTTATTTTATCAAACTAGATACAAATATTAACGAACCTTGTCTTTTATTAAGTTTAAAATTTGGATGTGAATCTGTTGAAAACTTGTTTTAATTTACAGTTCCTAATAATCTCTTTTTTAATTTATCAAATTATGTACAGATATTAACAATCCTTGTATTCTTTTATTAAGTTTCAAATTTGTAAACACATGTATCTGTCGAAAACTCGTTTTAATTTACAATTCCTAAGAATATCTTTGGTAATTTAGCAAATTAGATACAAATATTACCAAAGCTTATCTTATTTTACTATGTTTCAAATTTAGAAATAAATCTATCGACAAATCGTTTTAATTACAGTTACGAAGAATATCTTTGGTAATTTATCAAATTAGATACAAATATTACCAAAGCTTATCTTATTTTACTTTCAAATTTTTTAAATATTTAAAAAATTAAATTTTTTTTTTCAAATTTCAAATTTGAAAGTAAACCTGTCAAAATTTTATTTTAATTTACAGTTCCTAATAATATATTTTTTAATTGATCAAATTAGATACAGATATCAACAATCCTTGTCTTCTTTTATTAAGTTTCAAAATGGGGAGTAAATCTGTCGAAAACTCGTTTTAATTCACAGTTCCTAATAATATATTTTTTATTTTATCAAATTAGGTACAAATATTAACAAA
This sequence comes from Andricus grossulariae, assembly GCA_011634705.1. Taxonomy (NCBI): domain Eukaryota; kingdom Metazoa; phylum Arthropoda; class Insecta; order Hymenoptera; family Cynipidae; genus Andricus; species Andricus grossulariae. Next base: position 5,497,868 of record JAABKJ010075445.1, read on the forward strand.
CCTTGTCTACTTTTATTAAGTTTGAAATTTGGAAGTAAGTCTGTTGAAAATTCGTTTTAATTTACAGTTTTTGTCTTCTTTTATTAAGTTTCAACTTTGTAAGTACATATATCTGTCGAAAACTTGTTTTACTTTATAATTCCTATGAATATCTTTGGTAGTTTATCAAATTAGATACAAATTTTACCAAAGCTTATTTTATTTTACTATGTTTCGAATTTGAAAGTAAATCTGTCGACAACTCGTTTTAATTACAGTTACTAAGAATATCTTTGGTAGTTTATCAAATTAAATACAAATATTATCAAAGCTTGTCTTACATTCTGTGTTTCCAATTTGGAAGTAAATCCGTCGAAAACTCCTTTTAATTTACAGTTCCTAATAATATATTTTTTTAGTTTATCAAATTAGACACAAATATTAACAGATCTTGTCTTCTTTTATTAAGTTTTAAATTTGAAAGTGAAGCTGTTGAAAAATTGTTTTAATTTACAGTTCCTTATAATATCTTTGGTAATTTTTCAAATTATATACAAATATTACCAAAGCTTATCTTATTTTACTATGTTACAACTTTGGAAGTAAATCTGTCAAAATTTTGTTTTAATTTACAGTTCCTAATAATATATTTTTTAATTGATCAAATTAGATACAGATATTAACAATTCTTGTCTTCTTTTATTAAGATTCAAATTTGGAAGTAAACCTGTCGAAAACTCGTTTCAATTCACAGTTCCTAATAATATATTTTTTATTTTATCAAACTAGATACAAATATTAACAAACCTTGTCTTTTATTAAGTTTAAAAATTGGATGTGAATCTGTTGAAAACTTGTTTTAATTTACAGTTCCTAATAATCTCTTTTTTAATTTATCAAATTATGTACAGATATTAACAATCCTTGTATTCTTTTATTAAGTTTCAAATTTGTAAACACATGTATCTGTCGAAAACTCGTTTTAATTTACAATTCCTAAGAATATCTTTGGTAATTTAGCAAATTAGATACAAATATTACCAAAGCTTATCTTATTTTACTATGTTTCAAATTTAGAAATAAATCTATCGACAAATCGTTTTAATTACAGTTACGAAGAATATCTTTGGTAATTTATCAAATTAGATACAAATATTACCAAAGCTTATCTTATTTTACTTTCAAATTTTTTAAATATTTAAAAAATTAAATTTTTTTTTTCAAATTTCAAATTTGAAAGTAAACCTGTCAAAATTTTATTTTAATTTACAGTTCCTAATAATATATTTTTTAATTGATCAAATTAGATACAGATATCAACAATCCTTGTCTTCTTTTATTAAGTTTCAAAATGGGGAGTAAATCTGTCGAAAACTCGTTTTAATTCACAGTTCCTAATAATATATTTTTTATTTTATCAAATTAGGTACAAATATTACTGATTATATTAGCCTACCCTTTAATATGAAACATAGTACCGGTGCCCTTTTTCTCAACATAGAAAAGGCCTTCGACACTGTATGGCAAAAAGGGGTTTATAGTTAAGCTAAACAGACGCGATATACCAATATATTCAATTAACTTCATTGAAAATTATTTAAGTGATAAAACGTTTTTGAAAGAAAGAAATAATGAAACCTCGACAGAAAGACCTATAGTAGCGGGAGTAACACAAGGCTCTGTGTTAGGACCAGTATTATTGCTATATTATCTGAGTGACATACCAAAATCCAAGGATGTGCAATTAGCTCTTTTTGCGGATGACACGGCGTTATATTAAGCATCTCGGCGTAAGAAACAGGCTGTGAAGAAGCTACAGGGACAAATTGTAATACTAGGAAAATTCTAGGTGAAAACTAAAGATAAATACTGATAAGACTAAACTCGTGATATTCTCGAATAATGTCGGTGATGAAGTATTTTCTAATATTAAAATGTGTAACGAAAATATTACCCCTGAGAAAGAAGCCAAATATTTAGGTGAAATTCTAGATTCTAAGCATAGGGACACAAAGCACGTTAAAGCAGCTCACAGAAAGGCCTCGGCAGTTATAGGAAGCCTTCATCCTCTTCTATGTAGCAAGAGCAAAATGAGTATCTCAAATAAACTCACTACGTATAAAATGATTATTAGACCTACAATGTTATATGCTCCAAAGAGTACAAAATAAGTGACTGAGTATGGCAATTAATACAGAAAGAGGTATGAGAACCTCCATTCTGCACACCAAACTTAAATTAACCACAATTGAACAGGATATTTGAAAATTAACCACAGATTTCTATAACACAGCTTTCTACTCTAGATATCTTAAAAATCACATGTGAGCTGCAATATAAGGACCTGCAATTTAATGTTAAATATAAATTCCCGCATCATCTAACACAGAAATAAAATTGCGAATATAAGTAACAAATATCAAAGTTAGGGTATAGCTAAAGTAATTGAAACTCAAAAAAAGAGGAGTTGAGGTGTTGCGTGGCAAACGCAACATGTCTTGGGGAGTACCTCATTGGAAGCCTAAGAATTTTATTCTTTGTACTTTTCTCGTACTTCTCCCTGAGAACTTGGGAAAATTTAAGCTCTCACGCCTAAAACCGTAACTTCCCAAATATTTCTCTTAAAAGGAAAGATACTCTAATTGTTTTTATCTGGCGATTGTTGATCTGTGAAATACGTGCAGCATGGTCACCATTGATTTCTATAAACTAACTGAAGATCCGAACACGGTCATCTGTGGAAACTGATCGACGGAGTTACATTTAGAGATTTATGACTTGCTAGTCGAAACCTTAGCTACTTATAATCAGGCGGGATTTCACTCCCTAAACTTGGTTGGGAAAGCAGTTAAATTTGAATAGCAAGCCTCGAGAACACTTGACAATTTTCAAGGGATTATAAAGACCCTGAATAAAGTTTTACTGAGAGCAGATCTCTCACTCTCTGGAGAAGTCTGCATTTACAGGCGTAGCCCTCTATTTTAAAACACCTTTTGTACGAAATCTTTGAATAGATCATTGGTAAGTAAATTGGACTATTATATTAGGTGATAGAATAATTATCGATCACTATTGCGTGACTATTAAAATAAGCATAAAATCGGGTCTTTGCTTTACAGACACCGAATTTTAAGATTATGAGATTTGAAAGGCTGCCGTTATTTGATTTCAGTTTGATTGCTATGGTCTGTACAGGAAAGAATCCTACCAACTGACGAGAGATATTTTTTAATTGAAATCGAGTTTTTAAGAGAGATAATTAAATAATATAGAGATAAAAATAATTACGTTTATGAATAAAAGAACAAGGTTTTGGTAGATAAGAAAACGAAAGGGAGCGAAAACATACATAAGAAATGAGAAGATTATTTTGAGTTTAAGTTAAAGAAAGATACGGCTTAGAAATTAAGATGTTGTATAGCCAATTTATTTTATATAATTTTCAACGTTTATAAATTAAGTTTAGCAGTTGACAGGCATCAATTGTAAATATAGCGCAGTATAGGCTTTGGTGAATAAACACCTGTCACTAAAAAGAAGATCTTATTTTTTCTATATGACAAAGCCCTTAAAAATGTAATTGTTTGAACAATCAGTAGAATTGTTAATTAGTTGACAAAGCTCAAATCGAACAGTTTCAATAGTTTAATAATTTATTTTGCACGCAAGTTTGTTAAATTTATATTGCTATAATATAAAGATGTTTTCAATTTAATTCTACCTTATTGGCAAAAATTACTGCTGTACAAATAGGCTTATTGTTTTGTGAGTCAATAATTCTCATTGTCTCACCCGTTTGCGACACGTGAAGCAAATATAACTGATTCTGATTATGAAATGCAAATATCTCAGAAAACTATGATTCTCCCCTCCAATCCATTTAGTTTCGAAGGACAAATGAGATTCTGACTGGAAATAGTTTTAGAATATTCATTAGTTACACTACGATCACGAATTTCCCTGCATTCCATTCTTTCTTTGCTAGAAAAAATGAGGGTCTTTTGTAGTCTTGTCTCAATTCTAGCGGTTCTCGTTAACTTTATTGGTAAATATTTATTATTATATTATTACTTATATTATAAATTCTATCTATTTAAATCTGTGAAAATTCTCTGGAAATCAGTAAAAATTTCTGTAGCTTTTTCCTATTCTCTCAGTAGGAAAGTTACTGAAATTTCAGTAAACTATGTTTCTCTGATCAAGCGGTGAAAATTTACGAAATGATCAGTGACAGTCGTTGCTGATTTGGTTTAGTGACACACTTCTCACTAATTAAATTCAAAGAGATAGGCTCGAATTATCAGGAAACTTATTATACTACTTAAAACCGTTTTTCTAGTACTCAATAATTGGAAATGTAATGAATTTATGTTTATTCGAATTAAATTGCGTTTAACCAAAATTTTCGATTGAAATTCCCAACAATAAATTTTCCTCTAAAGTTTAGCTAAATTGGCCAATGTTCACTTACCGTCCTAGGCACTTGAGGTTTCCCATAAAGCTAATATGAAAAAAACTGTGCTTGAAAGATTAATTTCCGTAACTTTTTCTGTTTTTATTGAAAGAAATTGTTCAAAATCATATTTTTTATAGTTATTAAATAGAATGATGAAAACGCTTCAGTCATTGTACTTCCCCCACATTTTTGAACAGGACTGTTTGAATTTAGGGTCAAACCATCGACAACTGAAATTTAGTGGTTGTGAATTATCTTTTTTTAATGCTTCTTCGGCTTTAACGAACACATTCTTATCTTATATCTCGTGAGAAAAAAGGCCAAACGCAAATTTGTACAGCTAATTCAGGCAAACAATTTTATCATGAAACATTTTATTGCACCTTGTGCACTTTACACAAATTTAATTTGTTTATTTGTAGTGTAATTTTTCAGGATAGAAAAAAAATTATCTTTCAAGTATATAATATTGTATAATGATAGAAATGTTTAACTTATCTTGCCCTTTGCGCTAGATAATGTATTGACCTCGCGCTACGCGCTTGTCATAGTTGCTCCGTCACATTTTTGCACAGGACTTTTCAAACTAAACTTCAATAATATATATTATATATATAATATATATTATATATATAATAGTATGATATAGTCCATGCTAACGTAGCGTGAGACGAGATCATACGAAAAAAGTAAGGATTTTCTCTCTGTGTACAGACGTTACAAGCAAAAGCGTTTTCATCAGAAGCGGCACTATTTCCAGGTTTTCTCCTATTACCGCCAGCCTCAAAACTGGCACAGTATCCGAGTTTCACTGTAATAGCATCAGTCTCATTTTTTTTAAACAGTGTGTGGTGTTAGAAATAAAGTTCTATGGTATGTTTAGGTACCGTACTTAAATTACGTAACAGTACGAGGGATTGTGTACAGAAATTTAATAAGAGTTTAACTTCACGCGCCAAAGAAACTTGGTGAGTGAAAAACGAACCTAGCCAACAACAATTTAAGAAAAAAGTTCAAGGATTTTTACTGGCCAAGGAAAAGTCAGGGCATTAACAGAAGTAATCTGGTAAAAGTCAGGGAATTTCTATAACTTTAAATAACTGGCAAGAAGAATAAATTTGAAATTGTTTTATTCCGTTTCTAAAAGATTCCTGGTTAAAAATGTTACAAATTTAAGATTCTGGATTTTGGTATTTGAATATTAACTAATATAACATTCTTATTAGTATTATTTTTTTGTTGTTGAAAATTCAACTGTTTTGTTGAAAAGTTGTCTTTTTGGGTTGAAAATTTAACTATTTTCCGAGAAAATTAACTTTTTGTTTAAAATTCATATCTTAGTGTTGAAAATTCAACTCAAATCTTTTTTGGATGAAAATTCGACTATTTTCGTATAAAAATTACTTTTTGTTTAAAAATTCATATCTTAGTTTTGAAAATTCAACTGAAATCTTTTTTAGATGAAAATTCGTTTTTTCTTTTTGGGGTTGAAAATTCAACTTTTTTCGTAGAAAATTTACTTTTTGTTTGAAATTCATATCTTAGTGTTGAACATTCAACTGAAATCATTTTTGAATGAAAATTCGTTTTTTTTTTATTTGTCTTTTTAATATAAAATGCATCCTTTTTATTAGAAATTGCATCTTTCTTGGAGAAAAATGCAACTGTTTTTTTTTGTTTTGAAAATTCGTCTTTTTGGGTTAAAAAAACAAATATTTTCGTATAAAAATTACTTTTTATTTAAAAATTCATATCTTCAGGTTGAAAATTCAACTATTTTAGTAGAAAATTTACTTTTTTTTAAATTTATATCTTAATGTTGAAAATTCAACTGAAATCTTTTTTAGATGAAAATTCGTTTTCATTGGTTTTTTTTTTGGTTGAAAATTCAACTATTTTCGTAGAAAATTTACTTTTTTTAAAAATTTATATCTTAATGTTGAAAATTCAACTGAAATCTTTTTTGGATGAATATTCGACTTTTTTGGGTTGAAAATTCAACTATTTCCGTAGAAAATTTACTTCTTGTTTAAAATTCATATCTTAGTGTTGAAAATTCTACTGGAATATTTTTTGGTTGAAAATTCAATTATTTTCGTAGAAAATTTACTTTTTCATAAAATTTATATCTTAATGTTGAAAATTCAACTCAAATCTTTTTTGAATGAAAATTCGACTTCTCTGGTTGAAAATTCAACTATTTTCGTAAAAAAGTTACTTTTTGTTTCAAATTCATATCTTAGTGTGGAAAATTGAACTAAAATCTTTTTTGGATGAAAATTCGACTATTTTCGTATAAAAATTACATTTTGTTTAACAATTCATATCTTTGTGTTGAAAATTCAAATGAAATCTTTTTTGGATGCAAATTAATCTTTTTGTAAAAAATTGCACCTGTTTTGTTGAAAATTCGACTTTTCTGGTTGAAAATACAACTATTTTCGTAAAAAATTTACTTTTTGTTTAAAATTCATATCTTAGTGTGGAAAATTCAACTGAAATCATTTTTGGATGAAAATTTGACTATTTTCGTATAAAAATTGCATTTTGTTTAAAAATTCATATCTTTGTGTTGAAAATTCAACTGAAATCTTTTTTCGATGAAAATTAATCTTTTTGTGAAAAATTGCACCTGTTTTGTTGAAAATTCGTCTTTTTCGGTCAAAAATTAACTATTTTCGTAGAAAATTTTCCTTTTTGTTTAAAATTAATATCTTAGTGTTGAACATTCAACTGAAATCTTTTTTGGATAAAAATTTATCAATTTTTTAGAAAATTTGTCTTTTTAATTTGAAAATTCATCTGTTTTATTATAAATTTCATCCTTATTGGATAAAAATGCAAATGTTTGATTGAAAATTCAACAATTGTTTTGAAAAGTCATGCTTTTTGACAAAAAATTCAACTTTTTTGTCGAAAATTCGTCTTGTTGGGTTAAAAATTCCACTACTTTGTTGAAAATTTATTTTTTAGGTGAAAAATTTAATTATTTTCTTTATATTCGAATTTTTGTTTGTTTACAATAAATAAATGAAATTAAAAATTTTAATTTTGTATCTGGCATATTGTTAAGAATATTACAAGATCAAAATGCTGGCATTTTAATAATAATGGTCTGAAGAAATAAAAATTGGTCAAGGAAAAATGAGAGAATTTTGCAAAGCATGTATTATTTTAAATACAAAAAAAATACATTCGTTTCAAGTCCCATATCTTATTATTTCTCGAAACTATAAATTACGTACAGTAAGAAGGGGGGTGGTAGAAATATTTTGTGACCGTTTGTACTTTTTTACCATTAATCGCAGCTTATTCAGCAATATCTGGTGAAACACGACCATGCGCAACTTCGTCAGCCCCCATAAAGTCCTGACCCGCCTCCCTGAGATTTCTGGCTATTCCCAAAATTGAAGTATACCCTAAAAGAAAAACGATCTCAAGTCTATATGATTTACGAGGTATGCCTAGAAAGCATCCGATCTTATACTCTAACATTGTGTTAGTTGTGCTGTTGCCAAAACAGGTATTTACCTCACGATTATGAAAACTATTGTTTTGAAAATTTTGAGCTAAGGAAACAGCCTGATTTGTGGAAGAGTGGCGAATGGCATCCTTCACCTCGACAACGCACCTGCTCATTCATCGCAGCTTATTCAGCAATTTCTGGTGTTTCCTAAATTGAAGTATCCTCGAAATTTTCCGAAAGGATACTTTAAAGAGTGCTTCCGAAAGTGGGAGGACCTCGTATTTTTTGTATTCAGAATGTAGTTTCTATTCGCTCAAAGTCTGAAACTGAACTTTCAAGCTTCGTAGGGGAGAAATGGTAGAAAGCGGAAAGAGAGAAAAAGAGAGAGATAGAATAAGAGAAAAAGAGATGGAAAGAGAAAGAGGTAGGGGATGGGTAGTACATTGCATTCGCATATTGTGCAAGAGGATTACCTCGGATTATGCCCGACTGAGCGCAAACAGGATCTCACCGGCTTGTGTTTACAAGATGCCAAGCTGTCGATTTAACGCGCGCGCAAACTCTCATTCTCGAGTCGAATCGAATCGAATCGCGGTTCGATTAACTCGCCCGCCGATATTATAAATTACAAGCCATCTTACTCACATAACTAAACTGCAATGTTAACTCAAACGCCCACGCGCAACATTCATTCCAGCATATGTCACAGTCTGCACTGTTAAAAGTCTTTGCAATTTTAATATACATCTACTACACTGTTAGAAATGTTTGCAATTTTAGTATACATGGGCATATTAAATTTCCTATATGTTTACTAAATTCATTTTCAAAGTTATTTTTTTTATCTGAAAATTTAACTATTCCATTTTTTGTGGAAACTTCATCCTGTATATTATATAAGTTGAAAATTCAACTATTTTGTTGAAAATTCATGCATTTTGTTAAAAAGTCGTTTTTCTGGGTAAAAAATTATTCTTGTTTGTTGAAAGTTTAACTTTTTCATTGAGAATTCAATCATCTTGTTAAAAATTCATTTTTCTTGATTGAAAATTATCTTTTTTCTAAAAAAATCAACTTTTCAGCTTCAAAACTTTACTCTTTTGTTGAAAGTTCATCTGTCATGGTGGAAAAGTCATCTTTTTTGGTAGAAAAGTCGTTTTTTGTGGTTGAAAGTAAACTTTTTTGTTGAAAATTCTACTGTCATCTAAAAAATTTGTCTTGCAAATTCAAATATTTGATTGAATTTTAATCTTTGTATGCTGAAAATTCAACTATTTGGTTAGAAATTCAACTATTTTGTTAAAAATCTAATTATTTTTGGAAAAGCTAACTATTTGTTTAGTGTCATCATTTTTGGTCGAAAATTCAACTGTGTTGTCAAAAATTCATCCTTTTGGATTGAAAATTCATCTTTTATGGTATAAAAGTCATCCTTCTTGGTTGACATTTTTTTTTTTTTTATTGAAAAGTAACTTTTTTGTTAAAAGTTCAACTGTCTTTAAAAATTTCACTATTTCGTTAAATCTATAACTATTTTTTGGAAAACTCATCTCTTTTATTGAAAAGTTCATCTATTTCGTTGCTAATGCAACTCCTTTGGAAAAAATTATTCTCACTTTATATTTATCTTTTTCTGTTGAAAATTCATCTCTTTTGGGTAGAAAATCTTTTTTGATTGAAAATTCAACTATTTTGTGAAAAATGCTATATATTTTGACTTGAATTCTTAGAAATTTAAAGTATTTCGTATCGAATGGCGCCGCCAAGCCTCGACTGCACCACTGAATATGATACTGCAATTTTTTGATCTAAACTAAAAATATCTTCTTTTCAGGATTATCAAATGTGGTGTGACCTGAGGGAATTGGAGGCAAAAGTTGGAAGCAGATACTTGACTCACGAAAGCGACGATGCGCGTTGGGCTTCATACGCTAATCAAAGTGCATGACACAACTTCATATCGCCAATAAAAGTCATACCCTCATCAACAACGCCCTTTTTTCGAAAAGGGTGGACTCGCATTGCTCAAGACACTCTGCGACGTCTCATTCGTACTTGAAATTATTCTCTAAAGTTCTGCGTACTTTAATGAAAATAATTCTATGAACTTAAACGTTCCCAAGAAACGAAAACATTCAAAAAAGGAATCTCTTTGAGAGATATTTGGAACTATGTCATCCTTCCAAGATCTTTTATTAATTTATTTATATTTTATACGTTTTTTATTCAAGTTAAACTAAAGCTGAAAGCTTTACTATATTTTAAGCTTGATATTTTAATTGAAAATTAAAAATTTTCAGTCTTAAACTATTTAAAAGCAGACTTTAATTTTAAAGAATTTTAAATCATAGAATCCTATTAATTGGATTTTTTTATGTACTCTTATTGGAATACAATTCTATCGAAATGACTAGAAACTTAAGAATCTCAAGAAAGGTAATATTCTGAAGGAAATTATTGAAAATTCTGACTCAGAAAGGAGAAAAGAAGAGTGACAAGGTTCCAATAAAATAATGGCCTGCGCATAAGTAAGAATAATTAAAATGTAAAGCTTTCGCGTCTTTAAGCTTTTTTGAATCCCCGCGTAGGTTAAAATTAAAAAGTGTTCATGTAATTGAACATTTTGCCTGCGTGGGTCTTTCGCCGATATTCAACGATTTTACTTAAGGTCTTGTAAGGACGAAAAAGAGAAGTCTTGGGGAAAAAATTTAATTATACTTTCAAGATTCGCAATTTTATTCAGGGTGGCCGCTGGACCGGGAAATCGGGATTTTTTGAGATCGCGAAAAACTGAGAAATGACATTGAATTAATTTTTTTAAATTTAAATAAAAAATTTAGTCCTTCAATTTCTAATGTTTTGAACTTAAAATTGCTTAAAATGATATAAATTTGCACATTTACAAATTTATTGATTCATTTTTAATTTAGAAAATTGAAAATTATACCGTGGATTTATACTTTTTAATTCAAAATATTTAAATTGTTCGATTTAAAAAAGTTGAATGTTTAAAAATTGGCACTTTAATGGCATTTATTTTTAAAAATTTCAATTAAAAGCTATTACAAGCTTTCATTCTATACTTGTAAATTGTGGGCCGTGTATAAATTACGTAAAGTTATTTTTTAAAATTTTGAATTACGTACTCACGTAATTCACAATTTCAGAAAATAAATTTACGTAATTTATGCACGGCCCCTAATTTACAAGTAAGATGGGGGGGGGGGTATGAAATTTTATTCAGGGTGGCCGCTTGACCGGGAATTCAGGATTTTTTTTAGACCGGGAAAAACTGGGTAATGAGAGGGAATTTATTTTTTGACTAGAAATTTTACAAATTTTTGGAAGAGAAATCTATCCAATTACAATTCAGTTTCTAATGCGTAATTCTAAAATCTTTGACCTCAAAAATGTTATATTTTGGGCCTTCATTTTTAAGCGTACATTTTCAATTTAAAGAATTTGAAAATTCAGTTTTGAAGGCTTACAAGGAGATGATCAGACTTGGAATTTTTTTAAACTCATAATTTCCCTACTAAGGGTCCGTTGGATGACTTTTAGTTTGCCAAAACATTATTTGCCAACAGCGACTCGTTTATGAAAAAATCGTGGATTTTAATGTTTATTTATTAAATTCTCATATAAAATTATGAGTGTATAACATTTTTAACATTTTCTTGAACTTTTTTATTAAAAACAAGTGTTAGAAATGTTATATTTACATAATTTACATGAGAACTTAATAAATAAACATTTCAATTCATACTAATTTTTTGTGCAAAAATTAGATTTTTCCGTAAACGGGTCGCCATTGGCAAATAATTTTTTGGGGAAAATTAATAGTCATCCAATTGACTCTCAGCTAAGGAATTTATGAGATTAAAAAAAAGCAACTCTGATCATCTCCTTAATTAATTAAGCAAAAATGCGTTTGAAATTGAAATTTTTTGATAAAAAAACGTTTAAAGTGCATCAACGATAAATATAAATAAATAATTATTTTTAAAATTGAGCTGTAGTTCGAGTATTAAAAATAGAACAATAATTTATTTTATAAACTATTTTCGATCTAAAAATAACTTCAAATTCATAGATTCATAATTAAACGCTTTCATTAAATTTCAAATCCTGTTCAAATATTGTTTCAGTCTAAAATAATCAATTTTCAACCCTTTCAATTTGAAATTTTTTAATTATAAAAAAGAAATTTTATAATTCTTATATTATTTTATTTTTTTTTAATTTAATTTAGAGCATTGGATATTATAGCGTGGATTTATACTTTTTAACAATAAATCTTTAAACTGTTCGATTTAAAAAATTTCAATTGAAGGCTGTTACAAGCTTTCATTCTATACTTGTAAATTGTGGGCCGTGTATAAATTACGTAAAGTTATTTTTTTAAATTTTGAATTACGTACTCACGTAATTCACAATTTCAGAAAATAAATTTACGTAATTTATGCACGGCCCCTAATTTATATATATATATATATATATATATAATGGTTGTGTAAGCATCCATGAGTGTCAATGCTTATGAGAAGCCCCTGCCCGAACAGGATTCTGTTGCCTCTTCCATCCAAATTTCTCGATACATATATATTATGTAGTGAAAGAGTTAATTTAATATTAAATAATCCGATAATATTTAAAACTTAATTATGAATGGCTAGTAACAGCCACGTTAAAGTACAGTTTTATTTAGCAAGTAAGAATATAAAATTGAAAATGATAAAAAATAATTCTATGGAATACAAGAACACTTTTTTAACTGTTCCGGGAAAGAGGATTTCTACCGGGTATTGAAGATCATATTGCTATTCTCATATTTAATCATGATTTGCTATTATAATCCAAAATAATTAGGTTTCGAAAAAACATATTTTGAAACTCCTCAAAATCAATGTTAATCAAGTTGAATCTAGAAAAGTAAATTTTTCTTTATCACAGAATTTCTGTATTCAGGAGGAATTTTCTTTATATTTTTAATTTTGTTTGTTTCATTGCTGCGCAGATATTACGCACATGTCATTTTTGTACGATTTTCGCACTTATACCCAGAACTGATTTACAATGTGTTTAAAGACATTTTTAAGCTTCAAGACCTAATAATACTCATTTTGATTGACCATTTATATAATAATTTCCAAACTCAATAATCTGAGTTGAACGTTTATAATTCGAAATTGACTTATTTACTAATTTTGAATGAATATTTTTGAAACTCGAAGAATATGAAATTATAAGCATAGTTTATAAATTAAAAATATTGAAATCGTAAGCTTAACGATTATAGATATTCAATTGAGACTTTCAACCAAATATCATTCACTTCTAATAAAAGTTTTAAAAAGTGGAATTCCGTATGCATATTATTTAAAATTCTTTTATTTTGAATTTTTTCCAAATAATTCAGTTTGGAGGGCTCAAAATTTGATATTCTTTGATTTGGAACGTAAGTCTCATCCAGCCTTACTCAAAAAATTAATCCAGTCACTTCGAATGACACTTGATGTTACAAGAATTTGTTATTAATTTTAATCATTCCCACTAGTGAAATTTATGATATTTTTGATTATTTTTCAATTTGTACGGCATTTATTGACAAAAATTTCCATTATAAAATTAAATTCTAACTGAACCGAGAGTTCAATTAAAAATGTCCATAAAATTTTTGGTAATTTGCGGCAACTTTGGAAGTAATTGAAAACAAATTATTAATCGATGTTCTGAGCCGGTTCGTGTTTCCCATTCAGTTCAGATTTTCAGGTTATACCATTGAAGTAAATTTAGAAAACACCAATTTCCTGAAAATAACGAAGAAAAAAAATCATCTTGTTAGACGAATCAAAATTCAGTCTAGCACTCAAAGGTATTTGAAATAAGAGAAAAACAATCTCAGAAGATTTAGTTTCCGCTACACGAAGAAAATTGATTGCGAAGAGTTTCCTTAAAAATGTGTTTAAAACTGAGACATAGAAATCGCTCATTTTACTTAAATATAGGTAGCGCTTTAATGCTTAAAAAAATTCCAATTTTTACCTACTCGCGACCCTACTTCTAGCCCCACTCATGGCCCCTCTTCTTCTAAAAGAAATCATTCTCCTGAGAAGTCACTTTCACATGCTAAACATCTTCTTCGTAGAAGGTCCAGGTCTCCTCATGCCAAGCTTTCTCCTCCTTGCAAGTCCATAGCTACAGATATAAGGCTTCCTTCTCCCGATGGAAACGGATGTGGAATCAAACCACTTCCATTTATTCGGCTTACTTTCTTAATGAATCGGCACCGGATATATGAACTTCTAATAATCAATTTTCCTTCAATAAGGACGCTTACAACGAGAATAAGAAAGAAGAACTATGATCCTTTGCCAACCCAAGAACAAATTGTATTATCGACATCCAATGGTGACGTATTTGCGATATTGAAGAGTTCCAATCTTCTTGCTGGAATTTATAAATATGATGGTCACAACAGAAGACGGACGAAAATAAACATGGAAAGCGGCACGGTTACACTATTGACTGGCGTGGAAATCTATGAGACTCGAGTAAGGTCCCAGCGTCCCAATCATGATGAATTACAAAGTAGAGCATGTTATAACATTATCACCTCAACCGAAGATCTACATTTGGCTATACTAAATATTATTTGGAGTTTATTTCATAGAATTCACTCATTTTGAAAATAAAACGTTGATTATAAGAAAAAAATTTTCAGTAATAGTAATTTTGCATTTGAATCTTATTTTATAATATCGATTATTCCTGTTAAATTTATTCAATTTGCGTTTCCACTGTCCTATTCAGCAGATTGTAACGAAAGTACAAATTCGAACCATTGCGGATAGGACATCAAATCTATTCCTCATTATTCTTTCGTTTAACTTGATTAATAAAGAAAATCTATAAATCAGAATTAGTTTGTTTTTCTCAATATCACATATATATTTTCGCTCTTCAGAATCCTTAGTTTATGATGAAAGCAGTAATTCTCAAGCAAGAATTTTCGTCAGATGTAATTTTCTAGAGATTTATACTCAATAAAAGCTGAGATTCCAAGTAAGTAAAACTTCAACAATCAGGATTAATTTAAAACTCTAGATCATAATTGAAAAATCAATACATTGTGCAATTGTGCATTCATGAAATGGACAGATTTCGGAGTTTATATGGTCCGAGATTGTAACTCAATATTTCTCATAGAATTGTTACTGCCAAATAATACTCATAATAAAACACTCATAATTGAATGCATTTTCTCGCACAGGATAAAAGGTACAGAAATGGATTCTCCTTCTATTCAAAATGAGTTCCGTTGTGACTCTGTTTTTAGAAACAACAAAACTCTTCCCATTTATTTTTCAATTCAGTAAAATACTTTTTACTTTTAAACGAGATACTAATAAATTCAATTCTGCACAACCAGGTCTTGGTAATTGCCTGGCGTGCATAGGTCAGTTACACCTGCCCCAACCCACTCAAAATTTTACGTTTTTTTTTTTAGTTATATCAGGTTTTATGTGGGTGGGGGGTTCAAAACACGCAAGCCTCCCTATTCAAAAAATTAAAGTTTAAATTGCGTGACCTTGAAGAACTTCAAATGCGACGATATTCGCGACCAAGCAAAAATTTTGCGTCACAATAATAAATTAGTTATCAGCCATTCAAATGGGGAGGGTGCAAGCAATCGCTCATTCATAAAATGCTCTGCACCCCTTGGAACAACTTGAAAAGCGCTCATATGCGGCAGGAAATTTTTTTGCGTATCTACAAAATTTTTGAAGATATGGTAGTCGAAACATTTTGGACACTGGTAACAATTCAAGTTTTATTCAGTAATTTTAAAATTACATGCAATCCTTGCGATATGATTCCAAATTCACTCATATACGCCTCAAAAATTGTGTACGTATCTTGAAAACTGCCCGAGATATATAGATGTCATAACAATAAACATAATTTTTCAATCTGCGGCGATGAATAACACAGGCCGACAAAATTTGACAAAAGTCAAAAGCCAGAAAACAGACCAAACATTTCCGAAGGATTCTAATGCGCTGAATCCGAATCCGAACTCAAAATTGCTCCTGTACGTCAGGTTTTCAAGATATCCTAACCTAAAAGTGCAATATCCGACATATCCACTGTGACGCTGTTTGGAGGCACATTTGGAAACGACTCTAGGTCTGCACCTAATTAAAAAAAAATGTTTATTTATAAAGTTCTCGTATACTTTAGTTTTCATCTTCTAGTTTTGTTCAAATACCCAAGAAATGATATATAATTTTAAGAAAAAATTAGTCATTAATAATAATGCGTGTCCTGAAAACCATTAAGTTCTTATTGATTATCATTAACATGGGGAAAAGACAACTTTTTTTGAGCGATGATCGTGTTTTCTTTTGCCACAAACCCTGATTCCTGGAACCTCAAAAATAAAAAATTGTAGAGAAATCGTCATATTTAAATATTATGCTCACCGCATGTGAAAGCGAAAAACGTGTTCCGCGGCAGCGCCCATATTTTAACCACTTTTTGAAATTTTCAAATGAAAGAGTACCTACAAATAAGTAATAATCGATCCTCTGCAATCCATGTCAATAAAATTTTGTTAAATTCGCTGAAAGAAATCTTGATTGTTTGTTAATATTACTAGATATAACCCATTAACTCTTGTGTGTACACACATGGGAAAGGACCACTTACCGACGGAGAAAGGTTCTGTCCCATGTTGGTTCATCATGAGTCGGTAATGCAAATGAATTTAAGGAAAAGATATAGTCGGCAAAAGTAATGTAAGATGGTAAGGGGGTAAGTTATACGGACAAAAAAACTGAATTTTAAAAAAAGTCTTACATTTTTAAACAGGAAAAAATCTTCAGTAAAACAAAGAAAAAAAATGGCATCCAAAATTTTGTATTTTCTACCCAGTAATATGATATAATTGAACTTGAAACACAAAAAGTGACGATTTTCCAATGATATAAATGTATTTTGAACAAAAAAATCAATTTTCACTAAAAAATATAATAATTACATTATCAGTTGAATCAATAACTTGTCATAAAAAACACGAATTCTAAATAAAAACTCTGACCGCTGTTGAATCTCGCGCTTCGTACTCAGATATTTCTGCTTTGCACTTGGAGTGCTTAAATGAAACTTCATCAAAAACATTTCTCTTAGATCCAAATAATTATATGCTTCTTCATATTTTTAATATGAAGTAATCGTGACACTCGCGCTACGTGCTCGACTTTCGACACTCATAATTAGGCTCAAAATAGGATATTTGTTTCTATATTATGTTTGCTGGAGCAAACAAAATGTCCTAGAAGTCTTCTTTTAGATTTTTTACGTAACTCGCGTATCTTGGCATAATATTGGAATTTTCGGTTTTTTCATATCAATTTCGATAAATAAATCAAGAACCAGGAGTTCTGGGGAAAAAAGGTTCAAAGAAATTTTGTAGGAATTTTCAAACGCTGGAATTCCTCCAAAAACTTTTTCCCATATTTTGCGTCCTTTGGCTCAAAATTTAAATTTCTGACTAATTCATTTTCGATTTATAAAACAAACAAAAAAACGAATCCTATCGAAAAATGGTTTAAACAGTAATTGCAGATTTTCGGCTTTATGGGGTCTCAAAACGTGGAGATCCGTTGAAAAATTTGGTGTTAAATTTCGGACAATTCTAATACTTTATCAAATACAAATGATGAGAATGTAAGAAGATAAATTTTCAATGGAATAAAATATTCAAAATAAAATGAATGTTTCAGATACTATATTAAATTCAATTCAGAATGCTTGGAATTCCTGACGTTTCAAGTACAAATATTGTCTTTTTTTATTGAATTCAGCTGTTTTTTATTTGTAATTAAAATGCTTTACAGTATAATATCAACTATTGCATTTTTCGTGGGAAATTCATTTCTTTGATTGAAAATTCAACTGTTTTTTCCGTAAACATTGCAGCTCACTTCTTGAGGGTTAACCTGAAACTGAAGCTTCAGGATCTGTTGTTCTTATATATACAGTGAAAACATCTCTAAACATCCTCTTAGCAATAAAATGATTTCAGCCTTGTCTACAGTACATAATTCTGCAATAGCTGCCTCCAAAATCCGGAAAGAAGAAATCATTAGTAATTTGGAATCCACAATATATACTCTTCCACCCAAAATACCGAATGACATACGGCGTAAGACGGCCAAAATCGTACGCCATTTCCAATTTCTTTCCTCAAACTTAACAAAGCAAGAAAAAGCAGCAATCGAAGAACTCAATCAGAATTAAGACATAATATGATTTGCAGAAAAAGACAACACAACAGCAATAATGAATAAATAATACTATAAAAACAAAATCATGGGCATTCTAACTGACGATACATATGAAAAACTTAAGAAAGACCCCACAAAAATAATAGTCATCCAAACAAAAACTCTTCTAGAAGACAATATGTAAATCAATACGTACTAATTCCATCTCTCCAAAACTTGACAGACTGTCAAAAATTCACAAAAATAATATTCGACTTGGACCGATCGTCAGCTCAATCAACTCACCAACTTACAACCTAGCACGCTTCCTCTCCAAAGAACTGAATCCTGCCCCATGAAACTCTATCACGCACGTCCAAAACTCTTTTAAATTCATCAGAAAGATACAGCAGATCTACATTCAACCCCAAGACATCTTCGTGAGTTTCGACGTAGTATCTCCCTTTACGAAAGTACCAATCTCTATAATCGATGTCATTAAATCCTTACTAAGTTTCACCTATGATATCATACGTTTGATAGAAGACTGTCTCAAAAAAACTTACTTCTCTTTCCACAACTAATTCTACAAACAAACCTTAGGAGCAGCGATGGAATCTCCAATCTCACCTGTGGTAGCCAACATCTTCATAAAACGTCTAAAAACTGAAATATTCAACCAATCAAAGCTTAAATCGGAATTTTGGTGTCGTTACGTTGACAACATTATTTTTGTGATCTGGAGACATATAATAGGTGAACCACACAAGTTTTCCGATTTCTTCATTTCATTCAACCCTAATATCCAGTTTACCTAGGAAATTGAACAGAACCACCACCCATCTCAAAAAAAAATCGGTCATCAACTTCCTCCTACACAGGGCTGTCTCCATAACAGATAAAGATCACTTACAAAAGGAATTACAAAACGTTAGGTAAATCCTAATTCCAAACGATTACACAAACAAACAAATTGATAAAGCGATAAAAAAATACACTCAAAAAAACAAGTCTACACAACCTGCTGAAGAAAGAGAGAGAGAGAGAAACGAACACCATCCTACCCTACATTTGAGCTATCACGGAACAATTAGGAAGAATTCTCAACAAACATGACATCCAAACCACATTTAAACCACCTGTGAAAACAGGACAACTTCTAAACAACCCTAAAGATAAAAAGGCATCTCTCAGTGATGCGGGAGTATAGAAAATTCCTTGTTCTTGAGGCAAAGTCTATATTGGAGAAACCGGGAGGAAGTGAGTCAACGTGTAAAGGAACATGAGAGTAAAGTCAGGCTGAAACATTTCACGCAACCAGCACTAGCTGAAAATCATATCGAAACAGGACATAGAATTTTGTTTGGAAAACCAACAGTTATCGCAATAACATAAAATATTTTTCTCAAGAAAACATAGCGAAGAAATCGAAATCTGGGAAGACCCTAATATCATCAATAGTTTTAATACTTTCACGATGATTCATGATGATAAATTTAAATTTAAAGCTTTTTCGGGTCAACAGAGACGAGAAATTTTTCTTCACACCTCGTACAAGTTGAATGTCGAAGTCATGTAATTTACTTGCAAGATATTGCAAGATAAGATTTATTTTATCAATTGATGTTATCTTTTTTGACCAGTGAATTATTTAGATAATATGATGTTGATGTTCTTTTTTGTCTACAAGTCGATAATCAATATTCTCTTTAAATATTGATCATTAAAGTTGTGAAACGCAGCTTTTTTTTCAAGTCGTGAAAAAATCTCTCTCGCTCCGCTGGGATTCGAACTCCAGATCTTTCAGATTTTCGGTCTGATGCTCGAAGCAATTGCGCTACGGAGAGACGAGAAAAATTTTTGCACACCTTCTAAAAGCTTAAAGTCAACGTCATTCAATGTACTTATAAGATATTCCAACATGAGATGGATTTTATTAATTGATGTTATTTTTTTTTGACCAGTGAATTATCTAAATCATACGATGTTGGTGTTTTTTTGTCTACAATTCGATAATCAATAATTTTTTTAAATATTGATGATTAAAGTTGTGAAACGCAAGTTTTTTTTTTAAGTTGTAACAAAAATCTCTCTAGCTCCGCTGGGACTCCAACTCCAGATATTTCATATTTCCGGTCTGATGCTCTAACCATTTCAGCTACGAAGAGACGAGAAATTTTTTTTCACAAATCCTACAAGTTGATTGTCGACGTCATGCAATGTACTTGCGTGATATTCCAACATGAGATTGATTTTATTAATTGGTGTTATGTTTTTTGTCCAGTGAATTATTCAAATAATATGATGTTAATGTTTTTTTTGTCTACATGGTCGATAATTAATATTTGTTAAAAAATATTGTTCACTAAAGTTGTGAAACACAGCTTTTTTTTTTAAAGTTGTGAAACAAATCTTTCAAGCTCCACTGGGACTTGAACTCTGGATGTTTCAGACTTCCGGTATGATGCTCTAACCAATTAGGCTACGGAGAGACGAGAATTTTTTTTCACAACTCCTACACGTCGAATGTCGACGTCATGCAATGTAATTGCATGATATTCCAACATGAGCTTGACTTTATTAATTGGTGTTATGTTTTTTGACCAGTGAATTATTCAAATAATATGATGTTAATGTTTTTTAATCTACATGGTCGATAATCAATTTCTACTTAAATATTGATCATGAAAGTTGTGAAACACAGCTTCTTTTTTTTAAAGTTGTGACAAAAATCTCTCTAGCTCCGCTGGGATTCGCACCCAAGAACTTTCATATTTCCGGTCTGAAGCTCTAAACAATTAAGCTACGAAGAGACGAGAAATTTTTTTTCACAACTCCCACAAGTTGAATGTCGACGTCATGCAATGTACTTGCATGAGATTCCAACATGATATTGATTTTATTAATTGATGATATGTTTTTTGACAAGTGAACTATTTAAATAATATGATGTTAATGTTTTTTAATCTACATAGTCGATAATCAATTTCCTTTTAAATATTGATCATGAAAGTTGTGAAACACAGCTTCTATTTTTTAAAGTTGTGAAAAAAATCTCTCTAGCTCCGCTGGGATTCGAACCCAAGATCTTTCAGATTTCCGGTCTGATGCTCTAACCAATTAAGCTATGGAGAGATGAGAAAAATTTTTTCACCACTCCTACAAGTTGTATGTCGACGTCATGCAATGTACTTGCATGATATTCCAACATGAGATTGATTTTATTAATTGGTGTTATGTTTTTTGTCCAGTGAATTATTTAAATAATATGATGTCAATGTTTTTTTTTGTCAACATGGTCGATAATCAGTATTGTTTTTCAAATATCGACCACTACAGATGTGAAACACTACTTTTTTTTTTTGAAGTCGTGAAAAAAATCTCTCTAGCTCTGCTGGGGTTTGAAATCCATATCTTTCAGATTTCCGGTCTGATGCTCTAACCAATTAGGCTACGGAGAGACGAGAATTTTTTTTCACAACTCCTACACGTTGAATGTCGACGTCATTCAATGTGCTTGCAAGATATTCCAACATGAGATTGGTTTTATTAATTGATGTTATGTTTTTTGACCAGTGAATTATTTAAGCAATATGATGTTAATGTTTTTTTTTGTCTACATGGTCGATAATCAGTATTGCTTTTTAAATATCGATCCTGAAATTTGTGAAACACAGCTTCTTTTTGTTAAAGTTGTGAAGAAAATCTCTCTAGCTCCGCTGGGATTCGAACCCCAGATCTTTCAGATTTCCGGTCTGATGCTTCAAATAATGAAGCTACGAAGAGACGAGAAATTTCTTTTCACAACTCCTACAAGTTGAATGTCGACGACATTCAATGTACTTGCAAGATATTCCAACATAAGATTTATTTTATCAATTGATGTTATGTTTTTTGAACAGTGAATTATTTAAGTAATATGATGTTAATGTTCTTTTTTCGTCTACATGGTCGATAAGCCATTTTTTTTTTAAATATTGATCATCAAAGTTGTGAAACACAACTTTTTTTTTAAAGTTGTGAAAAAAATCTCTCTAACACCGCTGGGATTCGAACTCCAGATCTTTCAGATTTCCGGTCTGATGCTTTAAACAATTAAGCTACGAAGAGACGAGAAATTTCTTTTCACAACTCCTGCAAGTTGAATGTCGACGTCATTCAATGTACTTGCAAAACATTCCAACATGAGATTTATTTTATCAATTGATGTTATGTTTTTTGGCCAGTGAATTCTTAAGATAATATGATGTTAATGTGTTTTTTGTCTGCAAGTCGATAATCAATATTTTCTTTAAATATTGATCATTAAAGTTGTGAAACACAACTTTTTTTTTATGTTTTAGAAAAAATCTCTCTAGCTCCGCTGGGATTCGAACTCCAGATTTTTCAGATTTCCGGTCTGATGCTCTAACCAGTTAAGATACGAAGAAAGGAGAAATTTTTTTCACAACTCCTACAAGTTGAATCTCTACGTCATACAATTTACTTGCAAGATACTCCAAAATGAAAATGATTTTATTAATTGATGTTATGTTTTTTGACCAGTGAATTATTTATATTATATAATGTTAATGCTTTTTTTGTCTACAAGTCGATAATAAATATTTTTTTCAAATATTGATCATTAGAGTTGTGAAACGCAGCTTTTTTGCAAATTGTGAAAAAAATCTCTCTAGCAACGCTGGGATTCAAGTTCCAGATCTTTTAGATTTCCGGTCTGATGTTCTAACCAACTGAGCTACACAGACGAGAAAATTTTTCTCACAACTCCTATAAGTTGAATGTCGACGGCTTTCAATGTCCTTGCAATATATTCCAACATGAGATTGATTTTATTAATTGATGTTCTGTTTTTTGGCCATTGAATTATTTAAATAATATGATGTTAACGTTTTTATTTTCTACGTGGTCGATAATCCATTTTTTTTAAATATTGATCAATAAAAATGTGAAAAACTACTTTTTTTTTTAAGTTTTGAAAAAAATATCTCTAGCACCGCTAGGATTCTAACGCCAGACCTTTCAGATTTCAAGTCTGATGCTCTAAACAATGAAGCTAGAAAGAGAATTAAAAATTGTTTTCACAACTCCTTCATGTTGAATGTCGACGTCATCCAATGTACTTGCAAGATATTCCAACAAGAGATTGATTTTATTTATTGATGCTATGTTTCACATTGTTTCTTTCTGCAAGTTGGTTTAATGCCTTTTTGCATTCCCAAACCAGTTCTGATGTTATGTCTGGTTTCCTTATCGCAGTTAGTGTCGCTTGGCTGTCTGAACAGATCGTAATCTGTCTGCCAGCAGCGTTTTCTTCAATTAGTGTTTCAGCACAGCGACGGACGGCCAAGACCTCAGCCTGAAAGACCTGTCGACCAAGTGGAATCCCTATCCCTTCCCGTCTCTTGCTGTCATAAATTCCTGCTCCTGACCCTCCCTCTCCCCTGGAACCATCTGTATACCAGATTTCCCTTTAGAGGAGAGGGTTACCATTTGCTTTCCATAGATCCCTGCTTGGGATGCAGACGCGGAAAGCTTTGGCAAAATTGAAGCGTTTTGTTATTTTATCTTGCCTCATCTGTAGAATTGGCAGTGCGCTAATATCACTCGGGAGCCTATTGTGTCTAGTCCCCCGAGTCCATCTATTTGCTCTTGCCAGGCGGCCCATCGCGTTTGCCGCTCTAGCGGTTATCGCAACATGTAGAGGTTTTTCACATAGTATGAATCCTATGGCCGTTGTGGGCGTAGTCCAGATTGCTCCAGTCAAACCCTTAAATGCTAGCGTTTGTAATCTTCGCACCCTGTCCTGCAATATTTTAAGTTCCGCCCGTGGCCACCCCTCGTCGACCCAAAGGCTCTCCTGCTCATTCAAAAAGTCATGACGAACCTCCTGCATTGGGTCTCCAGGTGCTTTGCCCAGTTCAGCTTGCTATCTAGGATTACGCCCAGATATCTAACTGAATCTGAAAACGTCAGCTCCCTACCGCAAAAAACAGGATCGTCAACTTTCGGAACTTTATAATTTTTCGTGAAAATGACCAGGTTGGTCTTTTCCGGATTTACCGAGAGCCCTGAGCGATCGCACCAGAGCTCTACGATGCGCAGCGCTGACCACATAAGATCCATCCGCGTTTCCAGATGAGCCCCCCTGACTGGGATTACAAAGTCAGCCGCATATCCCTGAGTATAATACCCCTCGTTATTTAGCCTTCAAAGGACGCCGTCCACCACAATGCCCCACAGGAGGGGCGACAGGACACCCCTCTGTGGGAATCCCCGTGGAGCTATTTCCCTTACTAGGCCCTCACCCCATCTGGTTTCGAGTCTTCTCCGGCATAGCATGCTTCCTATCCAGCATAGGAGCTGGTCCGGCACGCCACATCTCAAAGCCTCTCGATAGATGACTTTTGGAGGAGTATTGCTGAAAGCACCCTCTATATCCGAGAAGGTGCCCATAGCATACCCCTTTTGTTCCAACTGCTGCTCCATTTTGCCAAAGCAGCATGAGGCGCAGTTTCTACCGAGCAGCCTGCCTGAAAAGCATGCTGCCCTCTATGCAGCGGGGAGGGCAAGAGCACCTCATCCCTAATGTATCTGTCGACCACCTTCTCCAACATCTTCAGGATAAAAGACGTTAGGCTGATTGGTAGGAAATCTTTTGCATTAGTGTAACCCTCCTTCCCAGGTTTTGGTATGAAGGCCACTCTGACATCCTTCTATGCCAATGGCACGTGTTTAAGGGCTATACTTGCCCTAAATCATTTCGCTAGAAGAGGGGCGACTAAATCCATGCCTTTTTGTAAATTCACTAGATAAATGCTATCCACCCCTGGTGATTTAAAAGGACAGAAGGACCCTGCGGCCCATTTCACCTTTTGTAACCAGCCACCGTAGCGGCGAAATTCCAGTCGGCCGTCTCCACCTCTTGGCCCCAGCCTTCCTCCTCTTGGTCGGTTCGGATTCGGTGAAAATCCGGGAAGTGAACTTTCATCAGGCGATTCAGCGTTGCTTATTCGGCTTCCGCAAACTCACCATTATCGAGCCTTATGAGCCCGAGGCGAGCTCCCGGATTTTTTGCCAGAATCTTGTGGAGCCTCGCTGTTTCCGGAATGTTCTTTGATTCTTCGCAGAAGCCCCTCCAATCTTCCTGCTTATACTTTCTTATAGTTTTATTGTATTCACACTCGGCCGTCTTATAGATATCCCAGTCTGAATGCAATTTAGTTCTATTTGCCCTATTGCACAACATTCTTGTCTTTTTACGGAGTTTTCCCAGGTGGGTATTCCACCATTCTGCTCCCTTCCTAGACTTAATTGTGCTTGTAGGACAATTGTTCTCATATGATGTGGTCAGAGCCCTTCGTAGAAAATCTTCGGCTTGCTCTAACTCATCAATGGTACGATAGCTTTTGGGAAATTCCGCAAGCCACCCTTTGACTTCCTCCTTATATGAGCCCCACAGTGTATTTCTGGGTTTTCTGATCTTGGAAACCACCCGTTTTCCTAGGGTTAATCGAAACACGATATATTTGTGGTCCGAGAGAGACTCCTCATCGGAGACTCTCCAGCTCACTGCCCAGCTCTTCAGTACACCCGAGCATAGAGTCAAATCGAGAACCTCACTCCTGTTTTTAGTCTGGAATGTGGGAGTATCACCTCGATTCAGAATCTCCAGCTCTGTGCCTGCTATGTATTCAATTGAATCTCTCCCTCTGTCATTGATGTTTGTGCTTCCTCACACCGTGTGGTGAGTTTGCATCACAGCCCAACAACAGAGGAATTTTGATCTCTTGACAGTGCCGAATTAGGGCCTCTACGTCTCTGGGAGGCGGGGCCCCTCGTCATCGCTAGGAAAATAAGCCGAGGCAATAAGCACCTCTAGCCCTTCTCCGCTACTGCCCCTGAGTCTCACCTTAATAACGGCGAGATCTCTAGAGCAGAGTTTTGGCACCAAGATCGCATCCATACCCTTGACGGCTATGCATGCCCTTGGTGCTTTTTCTCGTGGTAATTCCTGCCTGCACCACTGACAAGCGCCTGGTCAAAAACGCCTGCATCATGGGGATTCCCGTCTCAGCCAACAAAAGGCTAATTCAGGACCCCTAGATTGTGTCGGCAATCCAGAGTCGCAAGAGCTCCAGAAGTTCGCACCGCTCGTGGTGGACTGGCCCCTGAGGGGCCTTCCACTACTGGCGCTGGGTTAGAAGAGGGTCCCGGAACGGGCCCCTCATTGTTTTTGTTTTGTTTTTCGTGTTTCATTTGATTGTCCCACGAGAAGCTAGGGAAATTAGAAACACCCTCTGCAGAGCCCCGCTTACAGGGGGCGGGTCTATATACTATGGGATTCGACCTGGTGTCCCAAAGTCCCCGTTAAGGCACCCTTTTGTGAACACGATAACTTGAAAACGGTTGGAGATAAATTGATGAAATTTGGAGGGCTTTTTTTTCACCACTAATATATTGAAACTGACCGAAGGCTTTCTAAAATATTTATTGCATTTTTTTAGCACTCAATATTATTTTAAAAGTCGGTTTTTTATAGTAAAACTTTTTTCATTATCATAATTCAAAGTTGATGCACGAATATAAAAGATTCCTTGGTTCGAGACGAATCGATTGACCTATAATATTAATACACTTTATTGAAGAGTAAGCATGCATAGAAAAGACTTTTTTGTCCGACCCCCTTGAAAACGCGCCATTGCAGGCACGTGAAGCAGGCGTATTGTGGCCGCTTCCAACCCAGTGATGCTCGCTCATGCGCACTCCGCCGCCGGGCCAACATAAAACTTTACGCCCGCTACATGAAACTTTACGCCCGCTACACCCGCGATTATACATTTCACGCCGTCAAGGCGGACGCGGACTTCTGAATCTCCAGTGTCTTCATAACCGAATTGTTCTAAGTACAGCTGATATCGTTGCCAATGGCAGAGATCCTCTCCAAAAAATGGCCAGAAACCACGAGATGATTGGTGAAGGAGCGTTCCTTTACAAAGCCGCGGAAGAAGCGGTCGAGACCCTTGGTCTGAATTTCAACATCAGAAGTGAGGAAAGTGTATTACTCCATCTAGATGCTTCACTTCTAAAAGCCGAAGTGAAAAAAGCAGAGTTTGCAAAATTTCACAAACAGCTACTCGACAAGAAAATGCACGAAAACTTTCACAAAAATGTAGAAAAACAGTCCTTGTCGAAGGAGCAAACTTGCTTTTCAGACGTCAGATTTCTGATCCCAATTGATGGTAGTGTGACACCTACATACTTTTATGTGCACATTTTTTTGAAGAGTTGCTTAAAATTTATTTGTTTAAACTGTAAATATAGTTGCACGAACTATGTTCATGGGTTTCACATCCATGAGTGTTTATTGACTTCTATTGACTGTAGTGTGGCAACCTCTGACTTTTTTGCTACAATTTGAAAAAAATTGCAGTAATATTAAATATACCTGCTTTTATATGAGCGGCTGGAAGGAAAAGGAGCTGTTCATATGTGACATGAACAAAAATTTCGAGTTTTTTTGTCCCATCTCCCCCCTTGTCATATATCGCCACATTTAGAAGACCCCCCCCCCCCGCTAACGTGACTTTACAAATTGTTATCACAACCTCCTTCCCTTATTTGTGGTTATTCAATACTTGAGATCTGCGAGGTTATAAAATATGACATCATTCATTATGGAACATTTTATTTATACAGGATGTCGCAAAGTCCGCGTTACAGAGAGAAATGATAAATTTCTCGCGAAATTCTAAGATATTTTTTTGTTGCCATTTTCCGTCACTCTGTCGTTGCGATTTCGTTGTGCCCTGTGTCCACTCATCTCACGGTCACGAAGCGTAGGCATAGATGTAATCCACCGCGTTTCTACTAAGAGCCAGTGTCATTTTCATGGATAGCAGTTGCTGCCAGTGGAACCCTGCAGATGACATATTTTTCCCGAAATTTAAAATTCCCGAAAGTGCAAATTTCCCGAATAAAACATTCCGAATTAAAAAATTGCCGAATATATATGATTCCCGAAATTTGAAATTCCTGAAAGGAAATAGAAATACCGAGTTTCAAAATTCTCGAACTTGAAAATTCCCGAAATTCGAAATTCCCGGAAATATAATTTTCGGGAATTTTGAATTCCAGACTTTTTAAAATTCCCGAAATAAAAAATTCCCGAAATTAAAAATTCCCGATATTGAAAATTCCCGAAAAGTTGGAAAATTGTATTATGTTTATTTGTTATAATGAGAATAAATTTAGAGATATGAGGATTCAGAAAAAAATGTTTTTATAAATCTGAAAACGCATACTATCCAAAGTTGTACCTTTTTATTAAGTAACGTTTTCAAACGAAAAATATTCAAAACAGTATATGGTTTAGAGGTCCCTTATTCGAGTTTTGTATCTTTATTGACTTTTTATCGTTTTTATGATCTCAATATCATGAAAATTCGTGTACTAAATTTTTATATATACAAAATTACCCCCTCTCATATTACGAGAATTGTCAATAGTTTAATGACAGTCTTTTAATTCATTTTGAAGGAAAATTATCATTTTTTCTTCATTTTTCTATAATAATTATCTTTTTCCATTTACTTATTGTGTTTTGTAAGTGGGACACCGTTTTTCAAATTATTATAGAAAAATGTGAAACAAGTAAGATAAAATGATCATTTTCTTCAAAAATTAATTTAGAATTTTTCACTGAATTACGTAAAAATATGGTAATGTAAGAGAAAATAATACGTACCAAAATGTAATACCTTCATTTTCAAGACATTGCTGAAAAAAATGTTAATCAAAAAGGCAAATCTCAAATAAGGGACCTCTAAATCGTATCTGACTTTCAATTTTTTTTTACGAATTGTAAAAGCTTCGCAAATTTTCTGGAAGCTTTATTAACATTTATTATAAATTTACCTTGGAAATTGGCCAAAATTGTTTTTAGGCAAATATCGTCTATTTTGTGAATGATTCATAATTTTTAAATAGTTTAGAGTTTTAATTAATGACAATATCTACTTACAGAATTAACGACAGCTCTACATCTTGGGCTTATTCAACGTGTATTGTGGCTACTTTACAGAAGAAGAAATGTACTTTAGGTATTACAGAAATTTAGATCTTTAATGCAGATACGGGATTCAGAAGAAGCATTGTTTTTTGCCATTGCTCTGTGAAATGCTTTTAAATTGCTAGAAAGCAATAATTCTATGTACAGGTCAATATTATTCAGCTACATATTTACTTACCCGTTTCCACACCACTCATGGAGTAGAGTACTTGACGCGTTTTTTTTATAGTGGTATCCCCTGTAGGTCTAGTACAATCCATTTTTCCTTAAAAATAGATAAATACATGTTTATATTCTACCAAAAAGAAAAATGAACCCTAAGCGAAATCATGAAGCTAATTTTATTCGGGGATATTGCAAAAAAAGTGAAAATGTCTGTGTCCTTTTAAAATAATCGATGAAGAGATATCCTATCTTTTTCGCTGTTATGTGGCTCATTTAAATGATAACGTTCATGCGATTTTTAAACATGACACAAATCTTACATGTTTTTTCCTCATTTTTGCCTAAGTTGGGTATTAGAATGAGAAAATCGAAATTATAAACAATTTTTACCATTTCCTCATTTCAAGTTCCAGCTTCGAAATGTGTAAACAAATCGTACACTTTTTCGCACATACAAATTTCATGAAAATTTACCATTCACATTGGCCTATAAACATTTAAATTTTTTGAATATCTTTAGAAATGTTGCTTTAAAAAGAAAATATTGGAATTCTCACGATTAGGAGTATTTCCTTATAGAATTAGATAACTGGCTTCGTTTCGGGCTAATTTTTTGACGAATTTCTATGTTTTCGGGCATTTTTACCAAAACAATCATACATATTTTACAAGATTACGAGAATTTTAGAAAATATCAGAAAGCAGCTGAATGCATACTCCTGGATGGTACTCTACATTAGATTGCACCAAACAAACCGCTTTTTTTTAGTAGTAGATTTTAATCGTTGGTAAAAATTGTATTTTAGCTATAGTAATGAGCCCTTAAATTTTTTCGTTCCTCGTATTATATCTTTCTTCTTTGAATGGGTTTGAAAACTAAACATTTGAAACATTTACAAAAAGTTTCTCATGGGCCAAAAAAAAGTTATGTTGAATTTTTCTTAGGTATAGTCTTTGGTGGTGAAGAATAATGTAAAAGTAGAAAATAAAAAAAATGTTGTTCAATTCAGAACTTTTTTTAAATGTAAAAAAAGAGAGTTTCTTTGATTGTGTTTACTGCACATTAAAAAAAATTGCAGAGAATATAATCCAAAAATCGTTATTTTTTGCATATATTCAGAAAATTCTAAGTGGAGCATAATTTTTGTTTTTTAAGTTATAATTTCATATTAGGGGAGCGGCGCCGAATGCGGCGCGGCAGCTAATGTGGCGCGTTCGAGTTTTCGAATATTAACGCATTTTCTGCACGAAACGTCGGCAAGTTTCGTAGTTTTGCACACGATTGAAACCCGAAAAAGCTTTAAATTTAAATTTATCAACTTAAAAATAGTTTGCTGTATTTTCACAGATTTCAAACAATTGTTAAATATTATATAATATATACTATATATAAACTTTTAAATCTACATTATATTTGAATAAATATTTTTTAACCTCCCAAAGAATTATAAAAAGCTTTAAAAAATGTCAAGGGAAACATTCTACAGAACTTTCAATCGAATTTATTTTTCGGGATTTTTATATTTTGGCAATTTTATCATTTCAGGAATTTCCTTTTTCGGAAATTCAATTTTTGGGGACTCTGGAGTCTTCCCAAAATATTGACTTGGAGTTTTTAAATTTGTACTTCAATATCTCTCTTAATTATGTAACTATAAGCTTAAGACTAGTCTTAATCGATACAGCGGAATTTTCTTTATATATCCACGTTACATATCAAAAACAAACGAAATATTTTCAAATTTAAAGAATTTACGACTAAACTACTTCAATTCTGTTCTAATTCTATCCTGTTATTGAAAAGAGGTTTCGATTATATCGAAAACAGATTGTCGTAATTTCGAAATCTAAAGCCACCTTCTTTCTTCACCTATTAGTTAGATTTGTATTTACCGCCTCTACTTTAGAATCAAGATCACTATAGGAATACTTTCAGGAAAAAAAGGGTTCATCAAGAAAAAAGTGTGAAAAAATTGCCTGAAATAAAGTCATTATCAGGGACAGTCGGTCTGGTTCAGGCATTGTCTCGAAACCGGTACCCTTGCGGCAGAGGGTAGATTTTCCAGCGGATGGTTTTTGGCCTCGCACGACCTTCCTATTGTTTGAGATTAGACACAGCGGAGAAAAATCCAAAATTTGTCCTATAATACTTAATTAAATTTTAATAGCCTGCATTAGTCTCGTTATATCATTACGAGTAAATCAAAAAAAGATTTTTAAAAAATCGGTTAATATTTTCAATTCCAGTTGATCTTTAAAGATTTATTTCCTTTTCAATCATCTTCAAAGATCCCTTCCAATTTATTGGTTTATGAATCCCGCCATACCACACAAGTAATAATTGCCAACAATAGTTTCTGATATAGTAGCTACAAGAAGTCGAAATAAAGTCTGAAACTTTGAAAATATTCTACTTGAATTTTCGTCTAATCGAAACATTTCATTGGGATAGTTTAGAAATATACTTCATATCCAGTGGAAATTTGGAGTTAAATTTCTCAATATATTAGAAAAAAGCGTTTTTTATTGAAATCTTACTTTTTAATTGTTAAACAATCGTTATAAACCGAGAAGTTAGTGTTCAAAAATAGGGTAACTTTGACCTAGCATATTTTTAATGTTATTAATATTTATTAAAATTTGATAACTATTCGTTCTACCTCATTTATATAAAAATGCAGGCATACCACATGAGTTATAATTTTTAACAATGGTTATACATAAAATACAGCCGCAAGAAGGCGAAATAAAGTTTGAAATGTTGAAAATACTCTAATTGAATTTTCGTCTAATCGGAACATTTCATTGGGATAGTTTCGAAATATAGTTGATATCCAGTTAGAATTTGGAACTAAAGTTCCCAATATACTAGAAAAAAGCGTTTTGTATTGCAATTTTACTTTTTCATTGTGAAATATTAGTTAAAAAATAGAAATTAGTCTCCAAAGGTAGGGAACATTAGACCAAGCATATTTTTAATGTCATCAATATTTATTAAAATTTGAGAAATATTCGTTCTACCTTATTGATATACAAATGCAGGCATACCACATACGTTATAATTTTCAACAATGGTTATACATAAAAGACAGGCACAAGAAGTCGAAATAAAGTTTGAAATGTTGAAAATACTCTACTTGAATTTTCGTCTAATCGGAACATTTCATTGGGATAGTTTCGAAGTATAGTTGATATCCAGTGAGAATTTGGAAATAAATTTCCCAATATACTAGAAAAAAAGCGTTTTGTATTGAAATCTTACTTTTTAATTGTGAAATATTAGTTATAAACTGGAAATTAGTCTTCAAAGGTAGGGTAATTTTCACGAAGCGTATTTTTAAGGTCATCAATATTTATTAAAATTTGAGAAGTAATAATTTTACCATATTTATTTAAGAATTTAGGGATACCACATACGTAATAATTGTTAACCATGGTTATACATGAAATAGCCGCAAAAAGTGGAAATAAAGTTTAAAATGTTGAAAAAAAGTATAGTATTTTCAACATTTTGAACTTTATTTCACCTTCCTGCAGCTATATTTTATGTATAACCATTATTAACAATTAAAACATATCTGGTGATGCCTGGATTCTTAAATAAATAAGGTGGAACAAATATTTCTCAAATTATAATAAATATTGATGACATTAAAAATATGCTTGGTCAAAGTTAACCTGCTTTTGAAGACTAATTTCTCGGTTTGTAACTATTGTTTCACAATTAAAAAGTATAATTTCAATAAAACGCGTTTTCTCTAGTATATTGAGAAATTCAATTCCAAATTTTCACCCGGATATCAAGTATATTTTGCACTTATCCTAATTAAATGTTTCGATTAGACGAACATTCAAGTAGAGTATTTTCAACATTTCAAATTAAATTTCACCTTCTTGAGGCTGTATTTCATGTATAACCATTGTTAACAATTACAACGAATCGGGTATGCCTGGATTCGTAAATAAATAAGGTGGAATGAATATTTCTCAAATTGTAATAAATATTGATGACATTATAAATATGCTTGGGCAAAGATACCATAATTTTGAAGACTAATTTCTCGGTTTGTCACTATTATTTTACAATTAAAAAGTATAATTCCAATACAAAACGCTTTTTTTCTAGTATATTGAGAAATTTAATTCCAAATTTTCACTAGATATCAAGCATATTTTGAAAGTCAACCCTTTGTTTACCTCAACAGCTGCAGAAAGATGGTGGCCACAATTAATGCAGATGTTAGCTTACGTTCTTAATTTATTATATATTTTGATAATAAATTTAGAGCAATGTTAAATTATTTACACGAAAAAGGTGGTCCATTTCAAGAGTATTCTGTTGTGGATCATTACTTTAGAATTGAATTCCAATTAAGAGGTTCTTCTCACGCACACTGTTTTCTTTGGCGTAAAAATGCCGCGGATTTTGATAGCAACGATTTTGAAAAACGCCGAAAATGCATCGAATTTATTTACAGATTTATCACTTGTGAGTATGTTGAGGATAATCCTTTTATGGCTATGTAGCGGCGCAAGCATACTCACACGTGTAATAAAGGTAAAAAAAATAAAATGAAATGTAGATTCGATTATCTGCTCCCAGTTATGCCTCGAGCAATGATATTAGATCCTTTAGAAGATGTAGATGACGAGACAATGACAATAGCAAAAAGGAATTTAAAAAAATCTGCCCGCTGTGCGGGCACATGCTCATCGCGCGCGGCTCGCTTTGCTCGCAAGTTTGAGCGCGCCTAGGGCGCGAGACTGTTGGTTCTCGCACTTCGCGCTCGATGATGTGTTTACCTCGCGCTACGCGCTCGGCCTTTGCATTTCCCCCACATTTGCGCCCAGACCTTTTAAAATTAAAGGTCAAATCATCGACAACTGTAATTTGGTGATTTTTAAGCCGGAGAATCGAGAGAAAGCCAGAAGATAGAAATTATGAAAATGGAGGCCACCCTGAAAACGTTTGTAATACAAAATTTCAATTTTAAACGCCTTCAATTATTATTTATTTAATCTTGAGAACTGCATTTTAAAATTCTTTGAACTGCCAATGTACGCTCACAATTAAAGACCTAAAATTAGAATTTTTGCAAAGTATAAGCTTTTAAAATTACCTGGTCATTCTTTGCATTGAAATTGAAAAATGTCTGTACAAGACTTTATAAAAAACTTCCTAATATATTTCTTTATCATTATTTTTTCTCAAATTACTTGACCAGATTTCATTTCACAAATTCATACCTTTGAATTTGACATTTTTTCTGCATCGGAGATATATTCAAAGTTGAACAAATTATAAATCGAGGCATTTGAAAATAGAATAACTGGAATATCGACCAAAATCTCAACTTTCAGAATGACAATGATGTTCAAAAAGCAGATAAAAAATACGTTCATAATAACCTGGTAATATACAAGGAAACTATAATTTTTTTTAGTAATTTTTTTATTTAAATTGATTTTATGCGTCTTCGAAGTTAAAAAGCTTTGAATTTTAGAGTAATAAACTAGAACGAAAATTTCTAAACGGGAACCCAAACTGTCAAGAGATTAGTTTTATTGGTGAAAATCCCGCAATTATATTAGTGTAGTAGCACTATTTGTAAGGTCCCGTTTTAATAGCTCAGGTACACCCACCTCATCACCTAGTCTAGTCTACACCTGTTTCTCTTATGAGCTCTCTCTCTCGCCGACCCTTGCCAGCGGGGGGTCCTTTGTGCTAATGAGGAGTGAAATATGAAACACGAAAAGAAATTTATTTTGCAATTATTAATTTAATAACATTATATTTGAAATCTACGTTTTTTGTGCGATTTCAAAGATAAGTCACTTATGGTAATAAGTCAAAAATTAGATACTTTCCAGTTTAATTTGCATTGTTGTAAACACTTATGAACTGATTCTGAATTTGTTCGAATTCACCCCGAATTCAAGCAAACTTTATGAAATGTTAATGTGTTATTATGATTTAAAACAAAAATATATATTCACATGCAGTCACTTTTTAAGTTAGAAATAATCCACTCATTGATGTTTTTCAAATTAATTAGGATGTGTGTAAAATATTTTAATTTTCAGGTTTTTTTCAACTTACTTATCACATAAATATATGAAATAATTTTATTTTTATTTCGAAATGTAATTTTAAACTTTCAAACGTAAGACAAATGTGAGATTTATTCCCAGGTGAAAAACTTATATATAGTTTATCTCGATATTAGATATTACTTTATCTAGATATTAGTTTGTCCAGATATTACCTAGATATTTCGGAGACGAATCTAGAGGTGTTTTTAGTTGTTCGGAAGGTCTCTTAGTTTTTTTTGTCTAATTACATTAGTTTGAAATCCATATCTACAGGCACACAGAAAATGTACGCTAAACAACAAATGTCCTAATCGTTCAACAAATGATTAGAAAAAAAAAGAATCGCAGCGAGATATTTTCAAGAGGAAAACAATGGTTTTTTCCATTTTTCAATCTTACAATTACTTTGTTTATAACAATTGCCTAATTATAAAAAAATGAAATTGTTTAAAAAGTTGTTTGAACAAAAAAAAAACTATAAAAAAACACATCTAGACATTTCGGAGACGAATCTAGAAGTGTTTTTCTTACGCTCTCATCGGAGAAGGTATTAGATTTGTATGTCAAGTTTGTAAGCCAGCCAGTTTGAATGAAAATTAAAAAATTTAGAGCATTTTCAAAATTTTGGAGGCCACTTTTTTTCAAGATTTAAAAATTCTATGTGTGGCTATTCGCAGTACTCGGAAACTCGAACAATTTATCTTAACGACTTTTTTTGATCGAAGAAAAATTGACAGTCATAGCATTTTCAAAATTAAAAAAAAAAAAAAAACGAAAATGAACATTTCAGGGCAAAGAACAACCGATTTGAAAAATATTCAGGAAAACAAAAACGTTGCTTTTTGGAAGCCCTACGGGACAATTATAATAACTTTTGGATTTTTCGTGAGAAATGAAAACATCGAATTTTGATAGCACAAAAAATAATAAAAAATATAAAATTCCACTTTACCGCCAAACTATGCAAGATACGAGAAAAAATGAATTTACAAAAATTATGCACACAAAAAAAATCTGCAAATTTGTTTCCAATCATTTTTTGATCGGATTGGTAGTCTTTTTTTCTTTCGTAAATCGTAAATAACAACATTAAAAATAAAAAAATTAAATTCTTGGACAAACGACACAAGCTACGGAAAAAATGAACAAAAGTTGCTCACCAAAAGAAGAGCTACAAATTTTTTATTTATTGTTTTTTTTTTTATGAGACGCGTAGTTTTAATCGCAAGTTTGAGCACGCCTAGGGAGCGTGGTCGTTGTATCTCGCGCTTCGCGCTCGATAATGTATTTGCCTAGTGCTACACGCTCGGATACTTTTTGCCTCGCACTTCGCGCTCGGCTTTTTTCGGTTTCGCACATCGTGCTCGGCTTAGATAAAAAGAAGAAATTTACTAGCAAACATTATAAAACTTACAAAACCTCTACGTTTTAAGTGACTGTTACATTTATTTTTATTTCAGATCAAAAAGGAATGAACACATTCTCATTACAATACCCGCACACTTTTTTAAAGTCCAAAGAAAAACGCCTAATTGCTTAAGAAACAGTTTTGGTTAAACTTACTGAAAATGCAACCAAAAAATCGAAAGTTTCATTTCTGGTCAAACAGTGTTTGTTTTATTCATAGAAAACTATATTTTAAAAAATTTACAGAAAACTAATACCTTCCCACCAGGATGAGAATGAAAAATGTGATTTTTTTAAATTTTGTAATGTCATTTTTCACGATTAAAACAAAAACTACGCGTCATATAAAACAATAATTCACAACAAATTTGTAGATCTTTCTTGGATGGGTAATTTTTGTCTAACAATCTCTTTGTGTCTTGCATAGTTTGACAGCAAAATGGAATTTTCCATTTTATTTATTTTTTTATTATGTTTTATGTGGTCAAAATTTGAATTTTCGATTTTTCATGAGAATTTAAAAACTTGTTATGATAATCTTATAGGGAATTCAAAAAGTAACGTTCTTCTCTTCGTGCCTTTTTTCATACCGTGCATGGTTGGCTTAAAATGTTCATTTTCGTTTGTTTCTCTGGATTCTGAAATTGCTATAACTCTGATAATTTTCTTTTTATCAAAAAAAGTTATCAGGATAAATTGTTCAGATTTCCTATTACTACGAATGGACGTATATAGAATTTTGAAATTGTCGCAAAAATGTTTAAAATTTTTTTGAAATTGCTTAAACTTTTAGAATTTTATCAACAGTAGCTGTCTGACGAACTTGCCCTTTTCTTTTAGGGCTTGGAAAAATGTGCCAAAGCTCATTCCAATCTGATAATTTTTTGGAACGTTATCGTGCCTACAGACAGACTACAGACTACAACCTACACTGTTAGAAATTTCTATAACGATTTTACTATAAATGTAATGGAAGCAATATGCATATATGTGTAGTAAATTTAATATACATCATCTTGTAGAATTAATATACATGTATAGTAAAACACAGTGCTTCGTTCAAGCACATCTGTTTCAGCCATTTGGCTTGCTTCTGGAATTACTATTGTCATAGAAAGGGTACTTTTTTGATTCCACTTGCCCCGCTGAGTTGGTCACGCGCCCAAACTGATTAAAGTCAGAAATATTCAAAATTATGTCTCCTGCGTAAGAAAGATTTCATCATCAATTTAATTATTGCACTGAAATCGCATGACAAAACTCCACATTTGGAGACATCAAACGGCTTCCTATCTCCATTCATTCGCAAGATAAAGTTTTTGTAAATAAGTCACCGTATAAGGTAAACTATTGCATATTTCACCATTTCGAAAAATGCATTACATTTAGAAATTTCCGAAGAATATCTGTCAATTCTTTCAGATTTTTCCTGACGTCGCCCTCCTTCTGCGAACAGGTCAAAGTGGACACTTATGGCCACGTCTCACGACCGTCAGATGGGTGACATGATGAAATTACGGGAACAAGCCGGCAAGATCCTCGTGTGTCTTGAAGACACCAAGCAACCCAAGGATGACAGCTTTCTGTATCCATCTCGCAAGTGCCTTGACAGTCGTTGCAACTTTCTTTTAAGTTTTTGATACCTCTCCTCCTTTTCCTTCTCCTCGGCAATGATGCTGTAGTCCAGGCCTGCCCAGACTGGGGAAATGGACTCATTTACCACATGCTCGAGTTCCACCGCTACCGATCTCTTCTCGGGTCCAGAGGCTTGGGGGGTAGTCGCTCTCGTGAAGTTGAATGAGTAGAGGTCGGTGGTGGTAATCAAATCTCATCAGGCAAATAAGTCGATTTCCCCAGTTTGGGCAGGCCTGCTGTAGTCGGCCGGAGCCGACAATTCGATCACGAATATGGTTTCGTTTTTCAAAGGCTTGGAAAACAATGTCAGGCCTTGAGTGTGCAACGGTGACTGCTGTCCGGAAATCGTTGGTCTAGAAAAGTTGACAATTCTCGTTTTGGACAATTGGCTCTATCTTCCTTAGACGTTAGGCAGGTCAGGGTCGCGGCTAACACTGTAAGAGCGACAAAGATGGTAATAAAGCAATCTTAGGCAATCTTAGAGCCTCATTATGTCTGTAGATATACGTTGCAGCCACATGGGTGGGACACCCATCTAGATGGAGTAATGCACTTTCCTCACATCTCATCTTAAAATTCAGGCCAAGAGTCTCAGCCGCCTGCTCTGCGGCTTTGCAAAGAAATGCTTCTTCGTCAATCATCTCGTGATTCCTGACCATTTTCAGGAGAGGGTCTTTACCATGTGCAAATATGTAAGCTGTACTTAGAAAAATTTGGTTATGAAGACATGGGAGATTTAGAAGTCCGCGTCCGCCTTGATAGCGTGAGATGTGTAACCACACAACAGATGAATTAAAAAGTAAGCTTTTATGCATATGTATGATCTTACGTGTGGTGATATCAAGGTCCGTAAGCTCGTTCTTTGTCCAGTGAACCACCCCGTACGAGTAGAGTAGAACCAGAACGGTAAGTATGTTAGTCGCAGATACCTTGTTCAACGCCGACAAAATTGAAGACCAAATCTGCCAAAGAAGATGCTGGTATCTGCTTCTAAGAGACTATTTAAATGATGTTACGTCCTGATTGCGGCTTTCGAGTACGCCTTGGTATGTATATGTCTCTTTAGTGTTAAGATGTGTAATCAAACTTATATCTACAAGCTCTGGGTCCTTGGGAATGCCAACAATATTTTCCTTTCTTTAGATACATTTGAGCACATTTATCCAATCCAAAGTCCATTCCAATTTCTCCTGTGTGCAAAGCACCCAACAATGGGTCGGCAAATGGTTACGGTCATCCTAGAGATCGGGGTGATGCAAATAATTCAGATGTTAACATGACGACGAACCGGCGGAATGGCGCGTATACACACTCTATGGTGCCAGAAATACCCTGAGCTTCAGCACGTTTCGCATCAGTTATCGCAAAATCAACGTGCCCACCTCTTCAAAAATGGATATGTACGCGGAGCTTTGCTCCAACCACTGCTTGAACAAGCTGCAGACGAAGATGAGGAAGCGACATTAGGACTAACAGCGGAAAGCAGGCACCCTCTACAAGATGATCGCGATTTCAGGAAATGGAGGAACATTGACATGCAGGTTTCTTCTAAGCTCCAAGACTACGGAAAGGGTTCGAGATTTCGTCGAAGAACTGAGCATCGACAATCATATACTGAACAGGTCGAAGCTGCTGACAATCAATCCATCAAAGCCCAACGGGGTAAATACTTTTCAGAGAGAGCTACGCACGATCCTGAATACACTGGAGTTGGAAGAAGATACTGACAATATCATCTACTTCATAGAGTTTTGCAACAATCTCATCACATCTGAGAAGAAATGTACGTAAGTCACTGCCAGATAGGTGAAAAAAGCAGAGTCAATGACTTGCATTGACAAGCGTAAAGCTTTCGATTCAACCTCTTATAAGCTTATCATCTGTCTGTTGGGGAGCTTGAAGTTTCATCCCCACACACAGTGTGATGCATAGAGAGATTGACGCTGCTTTGAAAAGCTAGATCCACTATTTCATCTGAAAATTAGTGTGCGACAATGAGCAACGTCATCTTCCAGAGGGGCGTCTTTCAGCACGATACAGTGAGCCCTCTGTTTTTGTGCATCACACTTCTGCTATTATTTCTTGCACTAAGAAATTCTTCTGGACACCTCTGCCGTGACACTGATCATTGCGAGCATAAGGCCACTCATCTATTTTATATCGATGACCTGAAGATCTGAGCTTCTAGTGAAAGTAAACTTGAGATTTTTTTGAATACCATCAAGGAGTACAAAGGAGAGATTGGTTTGGACTTGGGATTGGGCCCTGCCCCGGCAAACGCTCTGAGGAGGATAGAGTAAATTTTCCAAAACGAGAAACGCCAAATTTTCTGGAACTACGATTTCCGGACAGCAGTTTTGAAATGCTTGAAGTATATTGATTATTGATATAAAAAAAAGTATTTGTACATTCTCATTCATTGCCATTGTCATTGTTGATGTCTGTCCGAAGGAACGGAATCAAAGCCCTAGTTAGGCTTGAATTTACTTCTGCTTGGCAATTTTGTGTATAAACAAAAATGATTCTGAGATAACTCACCCTCATGAATCTTGCAAAAGAGAATCAGTGTTATTTTCTGTTTTTCTTTACAAATGTTTTTGGTAATAAATTAATGAATTCTCTTACATTGCAACAACTTAAGATGATCAGCATTTGCGTCAGACCTTAACAACGTGCTAGTCATGTGTACAGAATGATTAAATGGATTTTTTGAAAACTGACAATTTCTGGAAGCTGACCTTTCAATCATTAAACAAGGACAGATTTTACTTATATCTGTATCGTTTAGCTGTTTATGATGGAGTTGCAATTTATTTATTTGAAAAAATTGATAAATTATTTTCGTTATTTTCAGAATAAAATTTTGTGGAGTGCGCTTTACCATCTTATCAGTATATAGGAAGTAATCCTAGCATGTGCTATATAAGCCACAAGGCCTTTGTTTTATCAAAAATAAATTCTATAGCGTCTATCGTCAAGGTTTCATGAATATTAATAACCGTGTCAGTGTTCCCGGAAAAGCTTAGTAATCGTCAGCATACATTGCAGTGATTTCGTGCAAACTTATCAGTCAAATTAATCTTTTTAGTTGAAAATTCAAATATTTGGTTTAAAACTTATGTACATATTTTATTCAAAATTCTTCTTCTCTGATAGAAAATCAATCTTCTTGTTTGAAAATTCATCTTTTCGAGTGAAAACTTAAATATTTAGTTGAACATTCAACAGTTTTGTTGAAAGTTTATGTTTTTGGTTCGGAAATTCAACATTTTTTATGACATTTTTTATTGTTTAAAAAAATCTATCTTGGTTGATAAATTCGTGTTTTTGATTTTAAAATAGTGTCGTTATTGTATTTTTGTTCAAAATAGTAGCAAAATAACGTCATCGCTTGAAAAAAGTGTCAGAGAAATTGCCCTACAAAAAACGTCGAATTGAAAATTATTCGAAAGTATTGTATTTTGGATGCGAAGCTGTCGAAAAGCAGATTTCCAGAGAACATCTGGTGAGTGCGAACCAATATTTTGTAATTCGAAGTTTTTTGCAGCAAGAATCATTTCTAATCCAAAAAGTGACTTAAAGCAAGTATGTGCATGAATAGTGTGACAAATGTTCTTTTGGATTTTAGAGCATTTCGAAGAATTCAATTCATAAAACTTCAAACAATTAAAGTTGAAATTTAAAAAAATGGAAATAAATGGGAACAATTTTAACACTCCAAAAAATTTAATTGATTTTAGTGACTTTAAAATGATTTTGAAAAAACACAAGACAATTTTATCAAATGTTGAAGAATTTAAAATGAGTTTAAAACACTTCAAGAAGAATTACACACAAACTGAAAACTTAAAAAAATATCCATTGAACTGAATGCAATCATTGACTTACTTTAAAAAAATCAGGTAAAATAACAAAACTCTAAAGAGATAATAAAAGAATTCTGCATTGATTAGGAATAATTCAGGGTGAATTTCAAATGAATTCAAATTAATTTCAAAACATATTTGAAAATATCTACAAATCTGTGAAAACCAAGAAAATCCCTCACTTCTTGTGAATGAATTCCTTAACGTACATTAAAATATTATAAACTCCTGTGAAATTGTATGTAATTTTATATTTTCTTGAATCTTGGACAATTCATAAAAATACCTTGAGCGCTTTTAAAACCCATTAAAGTCATTGAAATCTTCGAAAATCTCATAAAATTCGTTTAAATATTCTAAAATATATTGAAACCTTGCAAGTCCTATATAATAGTTTCATATATTCCGAAGTTCTAAAAATTGTTGAAACTCTCAGAAAAATTTGTTTTTTTCTCTTAGTCATTCAAAGCCTTTAAAATTCCTTTCAAATTTCCTGAACCCAGACATAGGTCATATTAAATCGATCTATATTTTCGAAATGTTAGGAAACACTTTGATACAATACCCCATGAAAATTTATTCAAATCTCTTGAAAATGCTTTAGAATCTTTTTAAATACTCTAAAATATTTTAAATCCTATAAGTAACCTTAAATTACTGAAACCAATTTAAAAATTTCTAGAATCTTTTAAAATATCCTAAGATATTTAAAATCCTTCAAAATATTTTTGAATTCCTTGAATTTTTTTAAGCATTTCAAAATCCCTTGCAATTTTTAAAAGCATCCTAAAATATTTCGAGTCCTTTGAAATTCTTACAAATTATTGAAATCCTATGATTCTTCAAAAATCACTTGAAACTTTTTAAAGCTTTCGAAAATGTTTTGACATCTTCTAAAATACTCTAAAAGTTCTCAAATCCTTTACAATTTTTTTTTGTTGAAATTCCTTCAAATTATTGAAATCTCTGGGAAATGCCTTGGAGTCTTTTCAAATTCGTAAATATGTATTTGAAGTATTTTTAAATTACTTGAAAGTTGAAACTTTTTAAATATTTCGAAAATGCCTTAAGATCGTCTAAAATATTCTAAAATATTTCAAATCCTCTGACATCCATTAAATTACTCAAATCAATTGAAAACTCCTAGGAATCTTTTAGAATAATCTACAAGTTTTCAAGTCCTCAAAACTTTTTTATAATCCCCTGAAACTTTTCAAATCTCTTGAAAATGCCTTGGAATCTTTTAAAATACTCTAAAATATTTGAAATCCTCTGAAATCAATTATTGAGATCAATTTAAAATTCCTTGGATTCTTGAATTTTTTTAAATCTCTTCCAAATCAATTGAAAATTGAAATTACGATACAGCGGAAATCACTCTTCACATTACACTCCGTTGTATCGAAATGTACTTGAAAATACCTTGAATTCTTTTGAAATACCCTAAAATATTCCTAATCATTCAAAATTCCATCAAAAATACTTTTGAATCAATTAAATTACTAAAATCAGGTGAAAATTGCTTGAAATCTGTTAAAATATCCCAAAACATTTCAAACCCTTTAAAATCTTTTGGCATTCATTGAAATTATTGACATCTCTTTCAAATACTTTGGATTCTTTTCAAATGCCCTAAAATATTCGCAGTCCTTCAAAATTCCTCCAAATTATTAAAATAAATAACGAATTCCTTGGAATCTACTGAAATTCTTTCAAATATTTTCCTACAATATATATCCATTTGAAATCTTTTAGAATCAATTGACATTTTTTAAATCCTCTGAAATCCTATTAGATTAATGAAATCACTAAAGTTTAAGATATATTTAGAAGTTTAAAAAACTT
This sequence comes from Andricus grossulariae, assembly GCA_011634705.1. NCBI lineage: Eukaryota > Metazoa > Arthropoda > Insecta > Hymenoptera > Cynipidae > Andricus > Andricus grossulariae. The sequence continues at coordinate 5,542,122 of JAABKJ010075445.1, forward strand.
TCAAAAATAATTTCAAACTTGAAAATATTTTTAAAAATTGTTAACAGAATGTAGATTTTTGAATATTTCGAACAAACGTTTAGAAGCTTTTTATGAATTTTGAAAGGTTTCAAGAGAATAAAAAAATTTGCTTAAGATTCCTGAGAAAATTTTGAATGATATTTTATTTTGAAATATATAATTTTCAATGAAAATTGGTAAAGATTTGTAAACATTTCACAAGAACAAAATTTCACAAGAAAAAAATATAAAAATATTGCAAAATGATAAAAAAAACATAACGTTATGTTGTTCTCATATAGATTCTCTACGATGCCTATGATTGGCTAGAGCGTCCCACGGTGGGACGCTCTAGCCATCATCATCATCATTTCATTCATCATCATTTTCGTTGAAAATTCATGTCTTTGGTTAAAAGTGTAACTATTTCGTTGAAAATTCGTCTTTTTTCGAGGAAAATTAATATTCGTAAAAACCTTTTTTTTTTGGGTTCAGGGGGTCTCAAAACGTGGACATTTGACAAAAACCGGGGGGGGGGTCAAATTTTACACAAATCTGATACCTTCTCTGGATGATAATGTAAAAATAGGAATTTTCAAGTACCATGAGCATTAATCATGGTTATTTTATTGTTTTAATCGTTACAAGTAGTATAGAGGACATATAGAAAATTAAAAATTTCGAAAACCCACAAGCAAGGTGAAAAAAAAATGAATTAATCAAATTTTTGATGAGAACGTGCCCACTACACGGGCCGATTTTTTCACTATTAATGTTATTTTTTACGAATAAAACAGAAACTACACATCATATCAAAAAGTGACCAATGATAAATTTGTAGATCTGTTTAAAGTTAACAGTTTGTGTTGAATCATTATTTGTCGTGTCCTGCATAGTTTGACCGTGGAATTGAATTTTTGATTTTTCATTACTTTTTCTGCAATAAAAATGGGAATTTTCGATTTTTCAAGAAAATTCAAAAAGTCGTTATGATAATCCTGTAGGGCGTGCAAAATGCGCTTGCCTCTTCAGTCTCCTTTTCAGGGAACCGTTGAGCCGTTTCTTTTTGTTGGGGGACTGATTGGCCTCTCCCGTTACCATAGTCTCCTTCAGAGGGTCGGTCAATCCCTCAGCTCCCGAGGGAGCAGGGGGCACAGCCGCCACCTGAATTTGGCTTGCCGGAGAGACAGATGGAGAGGAGAGGGTCGCGTTAGACCCTTTAAGGTCCAACCCCTCTCCCCCCTCCGCCAACTCCGTTCCTCCTCCTTTTCTTTCATTTTGCTTAGGCGTGTTGATTTTGATCCCACGAGAAGCTAGGGAAAAAAAGGTCCGCCCTTGCAGAGCCCCACATGCAGGGGTAAGACTGAATACTCGGGGAGGTCGTCCCGTGTCCCCGGGAGGCCGTTAGGATAGCTTCGTAACCCCTAGATGCCAAAGTGCCACGAGCACGATCACTCTACTCTCATGGCTTAGGGGGGTGGTCACATTGAGTGAGACGCTCAATGTTCAAATATCAGCTTGCAGACAACCATAACAAACGAGGGCTGTTTCTTGGTCGCTATGCGGGCCGCAAATCATTCCTGTCCCGATTTCAAAGCTGTAAATCGGTCCAGGAGGGGCCTCGACTCAGGGATCCAGAAGGCCCGTGTTTGCTAGGCTCTTTCACCCTACTACCATACCGTAATCACGCATACCAGGAGAGCCCGTTTATAGGGATCCTTTTCTTCTCATCCAGGAGAGCCCGTTTATAGGGATCCTTTCATTCATATCCATACGCATGCAGGCCGAGGTCCCTTTGGCCCCCATGTCCGACACGCCTGAGCCTCCTCACTAACTACAAGGTGTGACTGTTCACAATGGACGAATTTTCAATTGCAAACATTTAAAATTAAAGATTTTACAATTGCAAATCTTCAAAATTAAACTATTAAAAAAATCAGAATTACATAACTTTGCAATATAAATCTTGAAAATTGAGTAATTTTCAATTCTGTATCCTCAAAGTTGCTGAATTTTTAATTGTACGATTTCAATATTTTCAAACTTTGATACTTTAGGTCGCCAAAATGAAAAATAATTCCTTTAGGTCAAGAAAATTTTTTCACAAATAAGTAGTTATGTTTTCTGAGCCTATACCATCTATTACATATATATATATCGATGAGAAATAATGACAATGAAGTTACAGAGAATTTTCTAAATCTATGGAGATACTTTCAGTGTTTCGAAAATCACTCTAATGAATTTTTTACAGCTCGCTGTGTCAATTAAAGATAAAATACTTTTCTAAAATATTACTTTGTCAGCGCACGTCTTTATTTCAGTAAATTATTTTGTTCTAATTTCTGTGAGTCGAGGGCAATCGTTCAAAAAATGGTTAAGATCAACACTATCGACATGAAAAACAAGACATCGATCTGAACTAAAAATTTTATACCATTCACCTTTCGGAGTAATCAGTCTTACCTTTGAATGCGGGGCTCTGCCACAAACAGTTAGATTGTCGGAAGCTTCTAGAAAGAGGTTGAGACGTGAATTGTTAAATCAATCGGACGCAATAACTAGCCAGACTGGGACTCCAAAAAAGGGTCATTTTGATTACAGCTCACCGAATGAAACCAGGAAACAGAAGATGATGCGGCTGAGAGTTCCAGCATTCTCTTATAGCCAGGCTCTTCAAAGTCACCTGAAAGTGGCCATAGTCGCCGAGAGGTTCCCATTAACGAAACTCGATGATGATCAGGCGAAGACAATTAAAGTGGCATTAGAGAAGAAAATCGATGAGGTGCAACTTATCATCATCTGTTCGGACTAGGCGTCCCGAAATCGGCTCATTGAAGCTGTTGGAGGATTATAACCTTGGGTGGGAGCTAAGATCAAGTTAACCTACAGCAAAGTCCTCCCAAGGCCAGTAGAGTGGCTGGCATTGAGCACTTTATGTTGATAAACAACCTAGTGGACGCTTGTCATTGATGTCTTGCTTCGTATTTTAGACGAATCGGGTCCTTCACTTAAGGCTATGTAAAAGAACTGGCGATCCTGATAACAGAAAAGCATGAGAGTTAACGAGGACAAGACGAAACTCATGCATTTTAGCAGAAGAAGGAAGCTCCCTGACATGAGAAATCTTAAGTTCTACAGTAGAGAAGAAGAATTTTTAAAATCAGCCTTTAATTATTGTGTGCTACCCTCACTCTCGGTATTTTAGATTTTAATTCCCCTCCTCTGTCATATTTCCGTAAAACTCATTATATACAATTATAATCAAACCCATAATAGCATATCCATCAACGATCTGGTTGCTAAGGTTTGAAGTAATCAGTACTATGCTATGAAAACAAAATCAACATCAGCTCTAGCGGTCATTCGAGACATCCCGCCATTGAACAAAGCAATTTCACAACTTCAGAAATGATAAAATTGCCTGATACAAGTAATAGTTCAGAAAAACAAACGTGATATCCGCTAGTACAAGATACGCTGATAAATTTTGAAGAATATTAGTTCTCTTATCGAAATTCTCCATGACTGTTTATTTTGTATTTTTTGAGAAAATGATAACCGTGACTGATATTCTTTTCTCATCTAGGCGGTTTACCCTAATCGTACAGGTAAATATATTAAAATATATAGTTTACATTTCAATTAAGTGCGTTGGATACAAGATCTAACTACTCCAATGATTTTCCATATTTTATTGGTCTTTTGTTTAGTCTTTCATATTAAATGGTTTAGTACATAATTTTAAAATGTTTTGAATACACTTTTATTGGACTGAATTGAATAACTATACATTCAGATAGAATATTTTTTTAATTCTTTTGGGTATGTTAAATTCTACGTATTCCTTTTTATTCCTTTGGATTGTGTGGAATGCTTTCAAACTCTTTCAAACCTTTTCAATTCTTTCAACTTCCATTACGTCTTCTGAATTCCTCTGAATTCCCTGATATACTGAATTCCATGAATTCTTCTGAATTCTCGAATTCCTTATCTTCGTGGTTCACACTAATCTTATAGGTAAATATTTTAATATAAGTAATATACATTTATATGACGAGCGTTAGATAACAAATCTGAATACGCCAATAATTTTCATCATGCTTTCGATTTTTGGTTAGTAAATAATACTCTCCGGTTTAATTTATGATTTTCTAATTTTTGGAATTAATTTTAATAACTTGAAATTCACATATAAAATTTTTTCAATTCTTTTGGGTTCTTTTAATTATGCGTTCTGAGAATTCAGGAAGATTCAAGAATTCAAGGATTTGAGACATTCAAAGAATTCTGAGAATTCAAGAGATTCACGGAATTGATAAAGTAGGAATTTGAAGAATTCAGAGAATATAAAGAATTTATGGGATTTAAGGAATCCAGGAAATTCACGAAATTCAGGGGATACAAGAAATTCAAGGGATTCAAAAAATTAAGGGAATTGAAGAAATTTAGCGAATGCAGGGAATACAGGAATTTTAAGGAATTTATGGGATTCAAGAAATTCAAGGCATTGAAGAAATTCAGGGGATTCTAAGAATTCAGGAAATTAAAGGAATTCAGAGGATTCAAGGAAATAAGGAAATTCAGGGAATTTAGGAGATGCAGGGAATTCAGGGAATTCAAGGAATTCAAGAAATTCAGGGGATTTAAGAAATTCAGGAGATTCAAGTCCACACATCACTACTTTCCAACCGAGCAATTCACGCCTACCCCGAAAGGGAAACGGCTTAATGATATAATAATAACGGGATCACAAATGGTTCACATTGGATTACGTGTGGATTGCCCTGGATTACTGAGTGCAATAAGTGGATTTCTCCGGTTTAGAACTGGATTACTTGGATTAACTAAATTACTCTGAACTAGCTGGATTACAAGTGGATTACACCGCAATCCACTGGATCAAACGGATTAAACAGGATTACCATTTCGGATAACTGAGCGATTGCAGATTACTGGAGTTGTTTCCCTCTCGTAAGTAAATGACCTTGAGCGAGTTCGCCGCGATATCTGGTTTCGAGTCGCGGGTCTTTCGCGGGCCTCGTAAACCTTTTGAAACGAGGGATTCCTTCAAGTGCAATCGCATGCTGGCGCGGCGTCTTGTCGGCAATTAGTCGTTACGAGTTCGAACGGCAGACACTCGTCGGAGATTTACAGTTAGAATTTATGAGTACAGTTATGCGGTATGTACTTGTACCATTTGCGTTTAAATGCGTAACTGCACGCGGTGCCGGTGCGATCTCTATTCGATCTATTTCTATAAAATCTATAGGGTGAATTCAAATATTCAATTCAATCATAAAGGAAGGTGCACAAAATCTCGAAATTTGCATTCGGGGAAAAAATTGGAAATGAAAAAAAACGTGTTGTTGGCGATAAGATATTAGAGTCTCTTTCAGACGGATGATTTTAAATTCCCGGTCATTTCCCGGTTTTCTCCCGGTCAATTTTTCATTTTTCCGGTTTGAAAATTCAGGATAGCCACTTTTATTGTTGGATAAAATTCCTGTTTTTTTACATTTTTTCTCGGTCATACGAATAAGAATGATTTTTTTAAATACAGACTTCACATACTACAATGCTCTCAAAACAGAGGAAATAGGGTGATTTTTCTCGAAAATAGCGAAATAAATTATTTAAAATAAAATAAGTATGTAGGGTATATTTTGAATTCAATATGAAATTCTTTAAATTACTAAGATTTCAAGTCGAAATATATTTCATTTTCAACTGAAAGAGAGGAATTTTAAACGAAAAAACGAATTTTTAACAAATAAGTTGAGTTTTCAAGTTGAAAAGGTTCGAAAAATAGTTGACTTTTGAATACAATAATTTAATTTTGAACCAAATAGTTGCATTTCCAACCAAATAGTTAAATTTGTAAGCCAAAAAGTCGAATTTCTTAGAAGAGAGTTAAATTATCAACCCGAAAAGGTAAATTTTCAACTAAAAGTATATTTTTTAACCAAGAAAGATGAATTTTTAACCAAAAAGGATTAGTTTTACTACCATAAAAAATGAATTTTCAATCCAAAAGGATGAATAATCTATCCAAAAAGACGAATTTTCAAAAATCAGTTGCATTTTTGACCAAAAGAAATTACATTTTAACGAAATAATGCAATTTTCAACAAAATAGTATAAGTTTTGAACCAAACAGACGATTTTTTTTAGGAGAAAGTTAAATTCTTAGCCTAAAATGGTGAATTTTCAGCAATAAAGATCATTTTCAACCAATAAAGATGAATTTTCAATTGAATAGTTGAATTGCAAAAAAAGGTTAATTTTCCGCTAAACTGTTGCATTTAGAACCAAATAGTTGAAAGTTTCAATCAAAAGAGACAAATTTTCAATGAAAAAAGTTAAATTTTTAAACAAATAGAGTTTTCAACAAAAAAGATGACTCTCCATCATAAAAGATTAATTTTATTCAGACTAATTTTTTTCAAAAATAATTGAATTTCCAGTCAAATAGTTGAATTCTCGACCAAAAGAAATTACATTTTAATAAAATTATGGAATTTTTAACCAAATGGTTGAATTTTCAAGTAAAAAAGACGTGTTTTTATAAGAGAGTTTCAATTATCAACTTAAAAAGGTCAATTTGTAAGAAAAAGTATAATTTTCAACCAAGAAAGATTAATTTGTAACCAAATACTTGAATTTTCAACAACAACAAAATAATAATTTTCCGTCAAAAAGTTACGTTTACAACCAAATAGTGGAAAGTTTCAATCAAAGGAGACGAATTTTTAATTGAAAAAATAAAAATTTGTAACCAAATAATTGCAGTTTCAAACGAAAGAAAAAAGATTTATTAAGAAAATTTCTAAAGTTTTAACTGAATTGTGAAATTTTCAATAGTTTCAATTCTATTGGAAAAATCTGTGTTCCATATCAGAATAATCGTTTTTTCCAAAATTCCCTGTTCCAAGTCTAAATTGTAATTTTTAAAATAATTTTCATTGTTCAACATCAGAATTATAATTCTTTTCAAAAATTTCCTTTTCCAAGTCCGAGTTATAATTCCAGATCTGAATTATAATTTGTTTCAAAATTTCTCTGATCCAATTCAAAATTACTTCCAAAATCCCCTGTTCCAAATCATAATTACTGTTTTGGTATTTTTATTTTAAAACGTAAATCATTCTCTCTTTGATTAACAAAAAATGTATATTTACAATTTCAGATAAATACTGATTTAGGAATTTCCTAACCAAATGTGAAGATTTTAAAGACTTTAAAGATTTCAAAACGTAAAAAAATGGTAATTCTCGATCAATTGTTATTTTTATTAGATGTTGAAAGATTCGAATCATTTCAAATGATTTTTAAAGACTTCAAGACATTTCTAAATATTTTTAAAGATTTAAGAGATTTTTCATTTGGAACAAGGACTTCTGGAAATAAAATTATAATTTTGATTTCGAACACACAATTTTGCAAAAGAACTATAATTCTGAATTCATATTAATTGAAATCTTTCAAAGCTGTGGGAATCTTTCCAAATCTCTTGCAATCCCTTAAAACATTTTAAAATCTATTAAAATCATTTAAAAGTCATTAAAATTCTTGAAAATCTCATTATATTTTTTATAGCATTCGGAAATCCTTTGAAATTCCGTTCAATTTTATTAAATCTTTTAAAATTCACTAAAAATCCCTTAACATCTCTTGAAATCTCTTAAAATCCCCTTAAATCCCTTAAATTTTATCTCTCTCTTTCTCTTGAAATCTTTTTAAATCCCTTAAAATCTCATGAAATCATCAAAAAGGTTTGGAAATCTCCTTTGATTCCATAAAAGTTTGGTAGTCCTTTGAAATACTTTAAAATCACTTGAAATCTATTGAAATCCATTCAAATCACTGGAAAACTTTCAAATCTTTTGAAATCTCGTTTACGGTGAAAATAACTGCTATATTGTTAATATATTGACTAAAAAACATTAAATCTTACGTAAGAAGGGTTGGTCTAAAATTTCAAAAATTTACTTAAGTCCTGGAAAAAATTGCCTAACAATTCCACTCGTGGAGAAATTGCCCAATTTGATCCCGATTCCTGACGTGGCCCCGATCGGGTTAGCCCAATGTGGGCCGATCATGGATCCCGCTGTGGTCCTGATCGGGGCCACATCGGGATACCTCTGTAAATCAGAGTTGAGTTAAAAATGAGAAATAATTAAATTTAAAATTATACCCTGTTTTAATTTGCGAATATTCAACTAATTTTTAGTTCAGTGACTGAACTAAAGTTAAATTAGTTAAATCTAACTTCTCGTATGCAAAGAATATAAAAAACGACAAAAAACTAAAAAAAGCTTCAACACTTGTAGCACAATATACTATAGTTTAAAGTATTCTCAAACTATTATAGTTTGAGAAGTCAGTACAGCTTCTGACTCCTACAGCAAACTTCTTACTTGTGTGTAACTGAGCACTTTTTGCACTTGTAGCACAACATACTATAATTTCAAGTATTTTCAAACTAGTATAATTTGAGAACTAGGTATAGACTGAGACGTCAGTATAGCTTCTGACCCCTACAGCAAACTTCTTACTCGTGTGTAACTGCCTAATTTCCTGACTTGTAGCACAATATACTATAATTTTAAGTATTCTCAAACTAGTACAGTTTGAAAAGTCAGTATAGTTTAAGAAGACAGTGTAGCTTCTGTCTCCTACATCAAACTTCTCACTCGTGTGTAACTGCCTACTTTCCGCACTTGTAGCACAATATATTATAATTTAAAGTATTCTCAAACCAGTATAGTATGAGAAGTCAGTATAGCTTCTGTCTCCCACAGCAAACTTCTCACTCGTATATAACTACCTACTTATGACACTTGTAGCACAATATACTATAGTTTAAAGTATTCTCAAACTATTATAGTTTGAGAAGTCAGTACAGCTTCTGACCCCTACAGCAAACTTCTTACTCGTGTGTAACTGCCTAATTTCCTGACTTGAAGCACAATATACTATAATTTTAAGTATTCTCAAACCAGTATAGTATGAGAAGTCAGTATAACTTCTGTCTCCCACAGCAAACTTCTCACTCGTGTAGAACTACCTACTTATGACACTTGTAGCACAATATACTATAGTTTGAAGTATTGTCAAACTAATATAGTTTGAGAAGTCAGTACAGCTTCTGACCCCTACAGCAAACTTCTTACTTGTGTGTAACTGCCTAATTTCCTGACTTGTAGCACAATATACTATAATTTTAAGTATTCTCAAACTATTATAGTTTCAGAAGTCGGTACAGCTTCAGAAGTCATCATAATTTGGTAAATCAGAAATCACTAAAAAAAGGGTCACGTACTATGTGGACGCTCCCTTAATAATATTTTTCTTACAAAATATTCCCGTGTTGAAAGTAGTGGAGTTGTTTTACCATAATCATAACAATCCACGAAGAATCTGTTAGTATAAGAAAATAAGAAAAACTTTAAATCGGTTTATATTGATGGCCGTCATTCTCATGGATGAAAGAGAAATATCTCTGCAAAACGTCTCACCGTTCCAAACGACAAAGGATACCAGGATCTTCTCGTTATTTTCTTCTTTCGCCATTTTCCGTTCTATAAGTTCCACTTTCTAGCCCCACGATTTCTCTTGACCCCTGCTGCCCCCCCCCCCAAACACTGGGTTTAGCACCTAATCCAAATCCTGAAACCCGTCACCAGCGTGGGCGGAATCTCAAATATCCTCGGTTATCATAAAAACCAGGCAGTAATGGTTTCATAAAAGGCAACTTCCGAGTCTGTGCAAGAGAACCGCATTCGTAAAATTACGCTAAATATGAAATTACACCCAATTTTCTGACAAATTTTAGTTTGAAATAATATTACGAGTTCACTAAAATCTGTCTAAGTTTTTAAAAGTTTTTTCCCACCCTAGGGTGAAAAAACTTTGAATAATACGGTTCGACGTATATGGATTACTCCGGATAATATCCGATTACTCTTCATAATATCGGATTACTCTTGATTACGTCTACATACGAAATCACTATGAATTAGTACTTTTTAAAAAAATTGTCGAATTTCAAAAAAATAGATACACTCTTAACCAAGTTTAATTTGCAACATACAAGATCAATTTTCAACCACGAAAAAAACTAATGTTGCACGAAATAGTTACAATTTCAATGAAAGAGATGAATTTTCGATTAAAATGATGGACCTTCAACTGGAATAATGAAATTTTAAGTGGAATCTAAATTCTTACTGAAAATACAAATATTTGTTAACGAGTTAAATTTGAAACTAAAATGGAAAAGCTTTAATTAACAAATGAGTTTTCAACAAAATTGTTTAATTTTTCGCAAAGTACAATAATTTTTTTGCAAATAAGATTAATTTTGTACCAAAAATAACGAAATTTTTTAAAAAGTACTTAAAATTTCTACTGAGTGATCCAATTTGCATCTAAAAAAGATAAATTGTCTGGCAAATAGTGAACTTCTCAACTGAAAAAAAATATTCAATGAAAAATAGAATAGTTTCATTTCCTGTTTTCGGAATTAAATTTTTACCAAAAACGAAACGAATTTTCCACAAAACAGATAAATTATCAACTGAAAATTCAACGGAAAAAATGAATTTTGAAGAAAGTATTGCAACTTTTAACTAAATAGTTGAATTCTCAATAAAGAAAATTAATTTTGCAGAAAAAGATGAATTTTTAACAAAATAAATACATTTGAGCCCTATAGTTGAATTTCCAACTAAAGCAGATATATTTAAAATCAAAAATGGAATAGTTAATTTTCTAGTGAAAAAATGCATCTTTAATGAAAGGGGTGATTTTTTAACAAATAAGATTAATTTTTTACCAAAAAAGACGATGTTTTCATCAAAATAGTTGCATTTTCAAACCAAAAAAAAACAACAAATTTTCCAATAAAAGAATAAAGTTTTAAAGAACAATGTAATATTAATTAAATCTTTAACGAAGAAAATTGATATTTAACGAAAAAACAACAACTTTTTAACAAAAGAATTAAATATTTTTTTGATTACCTATGTGAGGTACTCCTGATAACCTTTTTTATTTTTAAATTAAAACTGATATTTTTAATTGAAAATTGCTTTCTAATAATTGAAAATCAAACTACTTCGTTGGAAACTCATGCATTTTGTTAATAATTGATCATTTTTGTGAAAAATTATCTTCTTCGTAAAAAAAATCAATTTTTTTTCGAAAACACAATTGTTTGCTTGAATGTTGAAATTTTTTTTAATTAATTTTTAATTCGTCTTTTGTTTTTGTTAAAGATTTTTTTTGTTTTGTTCGAAATTCAAATATTCCATCTTGGTTGTGAACGAACAGAAATTGTATGTCTTTTATTGTTCTTTCTTGTACTGTTTTTTGCGGTTGAATTCAATTGCTTTTAATTAAAAATTAAAATCTCCTTCAGTTGAAATATCAACTATTACATTTTTTATAAATATCATATCTATTAGAGTTAAAGATTCAAGTTTGGTAGAAAATTAAACTGTTTGGTTACAAATTAACTTCTTATTGAAAATTTATATTTTTAGTTTGAAATTCAATCACTTTGGTGAAAAATTAAACAATTTTGTCAGAACTCAAACTATTCATTTTTAAATTGAACTATTTTTTTCAAATTTGTTCTTTTTATTCAAAATTAAGTTTCTAATTTGAAAATGTAATTGTTCTATTTTTGGTTAAAAATTTTTCCATTTTAAGTTAAAAGTATAACTATTTGGTAGAAAGTTGATGTGTTTGGTTAAAAATGCATCTATTTGGGGGAAGGAAAGAAATCTTGTTTTTTGAATTCATCATTTTGTTTAATGATTCAACTATTTCATTGGAAATTAATATTTTTTCATTGAATTGAACTAGTTGATAATTTTTTTTTTCTTTTTGTTGAAGATTAATTTTTTTAACTGAAAATTTAAATTTTGTATACCATTTCTGTTATAAGCCGCTCTTCTTAGTTGAAAATGAGAAGTTTAAAAGGAAAAGAAATTTAAAAAATCTTGAAAAATAAATTTTTAAAGAAAATTTAAACAGATTTCAAAACATTTCAAAGTTTTATAAAAAAAATCGAGTAAGTTTAACAGATATTTAGAGGTTTTAAAAAAGTTTTTAATTAGTTAAAAATTTGAAAGATTTCTAAAAAGTTAAAAAAATGTACATTTTTGAATATTTAGAAATAACAATTTTGAAGCTTCTTAAGGATTTTGAAAGGTTTCATAATAATAAAAGATTTTGCTGAAAATCCATAGGAAGATTTAAACTGATATTTTTATTTCGAAAAATTAATCTGAATAGAATGTTTAAGAAAATAAAAAAAATATTTCAAAAGATTTCTAAAATTGTCATAACAGAATCTGAAAGATTTAAAGGCAATTTTTATAATTTTGCAAAATTTTCAAACAAATTTCGGAATAATTTAAATAATTCTAAGAGACAACTAGGAGGTCCAAAAGTTTTGCAAATGGTTGAAAAAAAAGTTGCAAATATTTCCAAAAAATTAAGAAACAACATGTACATTTTTTAAGATTTGGAAAAAATTTCGAAGCTCTTAAGAAGTTTGAAAAAAAAGAAATTTTAAAAATCTTGAAAAATAAATTTTTAAAGAAAATTTCAAAAGATTTCAAAAGATTTCAAAAGATTTCGACAAATCTCAAAAAAGAACTGGAAGTTTGTTTTTACAACTCTTGAAAGTCTTAAATATCTTTCCAACTGAGTCGAATTTTTCCTAAAATTTCGCGAAATCCTGTAAAATAAAAAAATTATACTTTTTGAAATAACCGAAATCTTCAAAAAAAATTCTGAATTTTTTCAAGAATCTTACGAAAATTATATTTCTATGACCTTGATAATATTAAATAAATAAACCCAAAAAAGAAATATTTATTCAAAATTTTTATTTTGTATTTAAATCATTTATCCTCTTAAATTATAATTTTGGAGAAATTTTTTTTCTTTCTTAACTGAAAACCCATTTTTGGTTGAAAATTGAACTATTTGGTTGAAAATTTATCTTTCTGGTTTGAAAATTAATATTTTTTGGTTGAGAATTCCAGTATTTTATTGAAAATTCGCCTTTTTCGGTTAAAAATGCAACTGAATGAAAATTAATCTTTTTTGGTCGAGGATTCAACTGCTTTATTAAAAATTCGTTATTTTTTATTGAAGATTCATAATTTTAGTTAACAAATCATCTCTTTGGTTGACAATTTCACTAAAGGTTAATTTTTTACCAATAAAAGGCAAATTTTCGACAAATAGATGAATTTTCAACTGAAAAATATCAATTTTTGAACAAAAGATAAAATATTTTAATTTTCAGTTGCAAAAATTGCAATAGATTGCAATTAAATTCCACTAGAGGTCAACTGGATTACGGTTGATTAAGAGTGGATTATTCAGCAGCACAAGTGGATTACTCAGCATTACATGTGGACTACTCAGAATTACAAGTGAATTACACCTGATTACAAGTCGATGATTCTGAATTGGAACTGGATAACTCCAGATTACAATTGAATCATGCTGGATGTCAACTGGATTACTGTGGATTACAAGTGGGTTACTTCATATTAAAAGTGGATTACTATGAAATTCTGGGATTGCGGTGAATTACCTGAACTACTCTAAAATATCTGGTTTATAAGTGGAGAACTATGGATTACTTCGAAATAAAATGGATTACAGTGGATCAGAAGTGGATTACTCCGGGCTTAAAACGGATTACTTTGTATTTAAAGTGGAACGCTTCCTTTGGCAAGTATATTTTTCCGGAATACTGGGATTACTCTAAATTTCTTGAATTACTCCGTCTTACAAGGAATGATTTTAATACAAAAAAAAATTTGGATACATTATTGATGTCATGATCTTGTATGGTAATAATGTATTAATCTGCATCACATTACTTGTCGCTGCCTGCAAAATGAAGTATCTTAATCAAACGTGACTCTACGACTTTGAATAAAACGGAATGTATGGGTCTCTATATAGTAAAGAATAAACTGATATGTCACTGGATGCTGAATGAAACTTAGATTGGTAATTACGCACATATACTCTCCGTATAATCCAAATGTCGGGGTCATTGTCTGGCTGCTTATCAGAAAATTGGTTTCTTGTACAAAGGAAAACGGTTTGCGAAGACTAAAGTAGCGAATATTCGAGGCAGTAACTGCTTCCTTAATTTAAGGAAACATTCACATTTAGAAGATTTTCAAGTCACAGTAAATGCCATTTGATAAATTTTATCTTGAAATTGGATCAAAATGATGTACAACGCTTTTATACAGATTTCGGAATTTTTACATGATCAGAAAATTGCACTTCAGAATAATCCGATTTTCAAGATTGATATTGTCTGTCCTGAATGTTCATGAGTAGCAACGAATTGAACGCATATTTAGACAATTTTCAGGAGAGACAGAAAACGCTCTATAAAATCTAATTTTCAATTCAATTGAAAACTAATTTTTTATTAGTTACCAAATAAAAACGAAAAAGGTTTGATTTAAAAAAGGTCAACAAGTTCCGAGTAAAAGAACGAGATAGCTTTTATTTTGAGGCTTGGACATGCATTTTCACTACTTTGGACTGTAGTTAAAAATCGATATCTTAAATTAATTAAAAACTGAGTTTGCGATTTTCAGATTATTAGTTGCTAAATGAAGGAGAAAAAAGTTTTTTGAAAAAAACTGAATTGTTACCGCTCAAGATAGGCTGCGGAAATTTTTGGGGAAATATAATCATCCAAAAGTGCAAGGTTAACGGGATTTATTTTAATCCAGTTTCGCGGGATCAGATTTCACGGCTAACCGGTCACTTGGTCGCTGAATACGAATGCGGCAGCAAAATAGAAAACTTACTTACCACATCCTGCCAGATTGCCTTTCCGAGGCACATTTAAATTGCACTCTTTAATTTTAAAACAGAAAAGAAACAATTCAACTAAAAAATCGCGTTTGCATAAAAAAGAGAATTATATTTATAATACGTATGCACAAAAATTAGCCCTGATTATTCATATTTAGGACTGAATGCAGCAGCGAAATAGAAAACTTGCTTACCATCAGACGCCCCATCAGACTCCTCCAACCCAGAGAAAGCTAGCATGACGCATTCTGCTAGATTGCCTTTCCCAGGCGTATTTAAATTCCACTTTCTTTAATTTGCAAACAGAAAAGAAACAATTTTACAAAAAAAAACACACATTTGAATAAAAAAGAGGACAATATTAAAAATACGTATAAACAAAAATTAGACCTCAATATTCATATTTAGGTCCGAATGTAACAGCGAGATAGAAAACTCGTTTACCATCAGACGCCCCATCAGACTCCTACAAATCAGAGAAAGCTAGCATCACACACCCTGCTAGATTGCCTTTCCCAGGTGCATTTAAACTTCACTTTTTTTATTAAAAAACAGAAAAGAAACAATTTTACTAGGAAATCACCTTTAAATAAAACAGAGGATAATATTAAAAATACGTATAAAAAAAACTTGGACCTAAATATTTATATTTAGGTCCGAATGCAACAGCGAACTAGAAAACTTGCTTACCATCAGACGCCCCATCAGACTCCTCCAACCCAGAGAAAGCTAGCATGACGCATTCTGCTAGGATAATTGAATTATTTTGCTAAAAATTCGTTTCTTTTTTGCTTGAAAATTAATTTTTTCTAAATTGAAATTTTAAATAATACATTTTTAGTTAAAAATTCATTTTTCTTAGTTGAAAATTCTACTATTTAGTTAATAATGTATCTTTTTGATTAAACATTCATGTGTTTTGCTGAAAATTCGTGTTTTTTTTTGGTAGAAAATTAATCTTCTTAATTAACAACTCATCTTTTTCTTTTACCATTTATCTCTTTGGTTCAAAATTTAACTATTTCATTAGAAATTCGTATTTCTTGATTGAATTCAACTGTTTTTGATTTAAATTAAAATATTTCTTTCTTGAAATATCAATTAGGCTTTTCGTTGAGAATTTATCTTTTTTGTTTGAAAATTGAAGTGCCTGGTCAAAATTTATACTACTTTCTTGAAAATCCATTTTTTTTTATGGATTCATCATTTGATTTAAAAATTCATCGTTATAGTCGAAAATTTAACCCGTTTTTTAAGTGAAAATGTAACTATTCCATATTTGGTTGAAAATTTATGTATTTTGTTGAAAATTTGTCTTTTTGGGTAGAAAATAAATCTAATTTTTTGAAAATGAATCCTTTTGATAGTGGGTTCAATTTTATATAGTTTAAAATTCATATTTTGAGGTTGAATTTAACTAATAGGAAATTCTTTTTTTTTAATTAAATTCTTAAACTACAAATGTAACTAATCCACTTTTTGTTTCAACCTTACATTTTTACCTAAAAATACAACTTTTTGGTTTAAAATTCATCTCTGTTAATTAAAAATTACTTTCTTGTTGAAAATTCATCATTTTAGGTTTATAATTCAACTATTTTGTTGAGTCGTATTTTTTAGTCGGTAATTCAACTGTTTTATTAATAATTCCCTTTTGGATTGAAAATTATTTTCTATGATAGAAAAATGTTATCTTTTTGAAAAAATATATATTCTTTCTTTCTTATTTGAAATCTTAATTTTGTTTCGTTGAAATTTGAAATATCAAATCTATACATGGTTAAAATTCAAGCATTTTGTTAAAAATGATAATATAAAATAAAAATATGTGTCAATATATATAAACTGACGACTTTTTCATGAATAGGCTCAATTATCGTTGAATAATTAAAGGCTTCTATCAATCTGAAAAATATTAGATGTTCAAAAAAAGACTTTTATTTAAATTAAAAATACTTAAATTCAATAAAAATTACGAGGTTTCGAGGATATAGTGGAATTTTGAACCGAAGAGATAAATTTTAAACAAAAAAGATGAATTTTTAACTAAGAATATTAATTTCCTACAAAAAAAGCACGAATTTTAAACAGAATATATGAATTTTCAATTCAAAAAACTACACTCTCAATTAAATGGTAGGTTTTTTAACTAAGAGGGATACATTTTCTGCTAGAAATGTAATAGTTAAAGTTTCAATTTAAAAAATTAATTTTCAACCAAAGAGATGAATCTTCAACAAAAAAGATAAATTTTTAACAAAGTAGTTCAATTTACAACCAATTAGTTCAATTTTTGATAAAGATGTCTTTTTAAGAAAATAATTAAATTTTCGACCTGATAGTAGAATTTTTCATCAAAATAGTTGAATTCCGAACCTGACATATAATAGTAGAAATTTTAAAGAAAAAGACGAATTTTCAATAAAATACGTGAATTTTCAACCGAAAAGGATGAGTTTAAAAAAAAATCGTTGAATTTTCAACCAAAAGTTGCATTTTTATCCAAGAAAGGTGCAATTTCTACTAAAATAGATGCATTTTTCAATTAAAAAGACAAATTGAAACAAAAATTTAATTTTAATCTAAAAAAGATTTAAGTTTGACTTCTGAACATCAAAATATGAGTTTTAAATGGAAAGTAAATTTTCTACGAAGATACTCACAGTTTCAACCCGAAAAGACAAATTTTCAACAAAACAGATGAATTTTCAATGAAATAGGGTGACTTTTAAAAAAAATTGTTGAATTTTCAACGAAAAAGTTGCATTTTTATCCAAGAAAGATGTAATATCTACTAAGATAGATAAATTTCGAAACTAAAAAGACAAATTTTTCTAAAAAAAGTTGAATTTTCATAAAAAAAAAAATTTGACTTGACTTTTTAATACCAAAATATAAATTTCAATCAAAAAGTGAATTTTCTACGAAAATAGTTAAATTTGTAACCCAAAGTGTGAATTTTTAACTAAAAAGGATGAATTTTGAAAATTTTTGTTAAATTATCAACAAAAAAGTTGCATTTTTATCCATGAAAGATGCGATTTCTACTAAAACAGATGAATTTTGTAATTAAAAAGACCAATTTTCATAAAAATAATTCAATTTTCATCCAAAAAAGATTTCATTTGACTTTTCAATACCAAAATATGAATTTTGATCACAAAGTAAATTTTAAAAGGAAATAGTTAAACTTGTAACCCAAAAGGTGATTTTTTTATCAAAACATTTGAATTTTTAACCAAAAAGGATGACTTTTTAAAAAATGGTTGAATTATCAACAAAAAAGTTGCATTTTTATCCAATAAAGATGCATTTTCTGCTAAAATAGATGAATTTTTAAACTAAAAATACAAATTTTCATTAAAACAATTGAATTTTCATAAAAAAAAAGATTTCACTTGACTTTTTAATACCAAAATATAAATTTCAATCAAAAGGTAAATTTTCTGCGAAAATAGTTAAATCTGTAACCCAAAAGGTAAATTTTCAACAAAACAGTTGAATTTTAAACAAAAAAGGATGACTTTTTAACAAAATTGTTGAATTTTCAATTAAAAAGTTGCATTTTTATCCATGAAAGATGCAATTTCTACTTAGGCAGATGAATTTTTTAATTAAAAAGACAAATTTAAAAAAAAATCAAATTTTAATCCAAAAATGATTTGAGTTTGACTTTTAGGCATCAAAACATGAGTTTTCAGTAAGAAGTAAATTTTCTACAAAGATAATTGAATTTTCAACCCGAAAAGACAAATTTTCAATAAAACGGATGAATTTTCAACTAAAAAGGATGACTTTTCAGAAAAATTGTTGAATTTTCAACAAAAAAGTTGCATTTTTATCCAAGAAAGATGTAATTTCTACTAAAATAGAGGAATTTTTAAACTAAAAATACAAATTTTCATTAAAATAGTTGAATTTTCATCAGAAAAAAATTTCAGTTTACTTTTTAACACAAAAATGATGAATTTAAATCAAAAAGTGAATTTTCCACGAAAAAAGTTAAATTTGTAACCCAAAAGGTGAATTTTCCACGAAAAAAGTTAAATTTGTAACCCAAAAAGTGAATTTTCAACAAAACAATTGATTTTTAAACCAAAAAGGATGACTTTTTAAAAAAATTGTTGAATTTTCAACAAAAAAGTTGCATTTTTATCCATGAAAGATGCAATTTTTTACTAAAATAGATGAATGTTTAAATCAAAAAGATAAATTAAACAAAAATTTGGAATTTTATTCCTAAAAAGATTTTAGTTTGACTTTCAAACATTAAAACATGAGTTTTAAGTAAGAAGTAAATTTTCCATGAAGATAATTGAATTTTCGAACCGAAAAGACAAATTTTCAATAAAACGGATGAATTTTCAACTAAAAAGGATGACTTTTCAGAAAAATTGTTGAATTTTTTGCCTATGTTTGCGATCCATTTTGCCCTGTATTAGTGCCGATTTGCCAAATATTAATATGTGCCGTGATATTGTTTCCATTTGATTTTAACTTTGTTGCGATTCCTTCTTGTCACATTTATAGTGCCAATCTTTAATATTGCCTCTAATTATGTCATTAATCTTGAATCGCCCCACTGGAAAATTCTCGACCGTTGATAATATCCTTGTCAGAAATTTGTGACACTTCCGTGTTACCCCTCAATTTCGAGACTATGTAATTCTCCCCTCCTTTTTTGGAATATTTGCGACACTGATCTCCCGCTGTAAAATGTTTGATAATGTAGCAACCCTTTCCCTTATCGAACAATTATATAACTAACGGATTTCGACCCAGATATTTCTCTGATATGTTGTATAATACTATTTTCGACCTGGTGACGACACTTTTGTGACCTTTTGCGATTCTTTGAATTACTCCATCATTTTGAAACCCTCGCCAAAACCCTTTGTTTGTAACGTTTGCGATTCTGGTCGATTACCCTCCCATTTTCGAGAACCCCTTTTGTAGTTGTTTGAGAAACCCCTCGTATGTCTATTATCAAGAACCCCGGTTTATTCGCCTTTCAACCCCCCCTTTAGTAACCATTTCGAGAAGCCCTTTTGCGTAATTTTTGTAGACCCTTCTGAAATTAATTTATGAGCACCCCCTCTTTATATTTTTGAGAACTGTTATTATATATTTTTGTGAACCCCTGTACCTCCCTGCCCGAAGAAGAACCCCTTTAATGATTTTGGGTAAATGAGAACCGTCTATCCCGTAGCGTTATTAGGTACCGATTTATAATGTTTCATACGTTGTACTATTTCAGTGCATTTATATATTAAATGTTTTATGATGTTTTATCTTATTATGCATATCTTGTAACCTCCGGTTGCGAACACCTTTAGTTATATCTCTTGACTGTTGAGCTAGAACCCATTTTTGTTTTTCGATTGTAAATTCCCTTAATATTAATTTCCTTAAATGTATAATTATTTTAACGTTTTATTATCTATTCTATGTTTGACTCCTTCTTGCGATGTAATGTTGTCGAAACCCCTCTTACCTATGTGCGAATAAACTGTTGCTAACTACTTTGATTAAAATATGACTTTTCATATTTACTTACCCCCCTCCCCCCTCTCTTCCAAATCAAATTTACAATGAGTTAATAGTTTTTGTCGACCATAATATTGCTTTTTAAATTCTGGTTCGTGGTTTACCTGTTTTTTTTTGTGTTTTATCTTTCTCTCCTTCGCATTATGTTTTTATTGTTACTATTACTATCGAGAATTTTTATATTGTTGATTATCTCATCCTCGGACGCCTCAATGTCTTTTGCCCTTTTTTTGGAGATTTTGGATTATCTTATCTTTGGATACATTTTATTCTTTACCTTTTTTTCATTGTTGTTTTGGATTATTGCTGGTTTTAGGTTGAGGTGTGCCCTTTAGACTGAGGTTTGTGAGGTTTTTGTTTATCATGTAGCCTGGAACGTTTAGCGTGCAGTGAGTTTCCCTTTACTGTTTGTAATATAGATTCCGTATATCTTCAGCTTTTCTCACCTACTTTTGTTAAATTGGCTCGCCCTTGTTCCAAGCAAGGACTGGCGCCCAAAAAACTATTTATTTTTATCTTTCAAATCGTTTCTTTCAAAAGTTCATTTATTCTGATTAGAGTCCGTGTGCGCTCTTTAGAGGGTCCTTCTGATTAAATATTTGATTAGGAAAAAAGTAGCGTTACAATCTTTGTTCCAAAAAAAAAATTTAACTTTTCTTACAATGAAGAATCTTACTTTTTCCTTTTTTTTATTATAATCAACATCATCAAAATCATCATCATATTCCTGCTCCTCTTTCAGTTCTTGTTGATTTTCCTCCTACTCAACTGCATCTCGATGTCCATCTTCCTCATCCTTATTATCATACCTCTTGTCTTTTCCAACCTGCACCTCCATCTATGTTTTCTTAAAAGTGAAAGACTCAAACACATTTCTGCTGACAGACCCACCCTCCTTTTGCTTTTTGATTTTCTGTAGGTTTGTCAGTACTGAACTGATACTCCTATTATTATTTTGTTTATTACTGTCATTATTTTCAGTCGCTTCTTGATATTTAGGCAACTACAGGGGAAAACATTCATGACAGTTGCTGTTTTCATACCCAGTCTCGTTGACGGGAAGATTTGTTGCTTCCTTGCATTAGTCCATCTGATTCCTCTTAAAGGCGTCGACTTTGAACTCTTGAATACACTTTGAAACAATCTTGAGAAGTAGAAGTCAACTTCGTGCTGCATAAAAAGTGAATGGCATTTGACCAATGACGACATACTCTGTATAGAAATCCGCTTGTTGATGTGGCCATGGAGATGAAGATAGTTGGTAGTGGTGGTAAAAAAGGTGGCTGTGTAGTTAGTTTACATATGTATGTATGAAACCTGCTTACGCAATTCATTGTTGTGACTCCGGTTGCTTCAAGTGTCTACCTAAATAATGATTGGAGAAGGCCAATAGTTTTTCAATACTGTAGGCATAAATAAAGAAGCGTCGTGCCAGAAAAGCAGACAGTCGTTCGAAGGATATCCGGCATCCAGGGCCGACATCTTCACAGCGCTATACGAGTTACGGCTCGCACCGTGCCTGCCAGAAGGCTCTCGGCAGTCACTCTACGTTCTGCGCCACTACGGCCCTCAAGATAGTCTTGATTTTTCAGTCATTTCTCAGTCATAAACGTATTTACCTTACTCGGTTAACCTCTTCACTGAGATCTCACGGGTTACCTACGAGTACCTTAGGCTATTTGTGCACAGGATACGATCCTCGCTACATCGGAAGCCTATAGGCTGCTCCCGAAGTGAGCATTGGCTGATTTCTGAACAGGCATACGGCAAGCCACGATTTCGAGGGTCACTCCCCTGCACATAACAGGCCTGCACGTCGCCCAAGATTTTTTTCTTCTGATGTGGGGACTTGCTGTGGTCCTTTCGAATTTTTTCTATCTGTTGAATTTCAGGTAATTCAGGGGCCTCCCAATCCCTCCGTCCAAATAGGGATCACCCGAAGAAGCCTTTCGCAGGACACTAAGAAGATTCGAAATCCAACAGCTCGTCAGGAAGGGTCCTTCATGGACTTTGCACATTGTAACGTGCCCTTCTGTTCCAGTTACGCTGCGTCCTTCCTTTCAGGACATTCGTCTTTGTCGAGCATCCCCGATTTCGCCTTCTACTCTCTCATCGAGTGTCCCCACTCCAGGAAATACTTTGAGTGTATCTTGAATGAGGAGTAGGACCCATAGAAGAGCCGGAACTCGCCTATGATCCGAAGTATCCTGGCCTAGACGAGTCAGCCTCCCGAGATCTCCAAACAGGACAGGAATCCAGCGACTCCAACCACGGTTAAGGCTATTGCGAATCGACGCAGTGAAGCCGACAGCGACCAGACCTTTTCAGGAAACCTGAACATCGGCCCTTTTCAGGGCCATCAATACATTCAAACGAAGGATCCAGATTCTAAAACATTCGGCCTGAATTACCGTATCTCTTGTATCTTTCCTATATATTACAAGCCACCCTCCAACTTCCTAGTCAACATTGTATGTTACCCTTTCCCCTTGCTTTCTTCCCCCTAATTGAATTTCAACTGAAAATCTAACTATTTAATCTTTTGTTGAAAATTCATTTCTTTGTTTGAAAATCAGGTGTTTTTTAAAATTGAAAACTAATTTTTTAAATTAAAAATATAACTCAATTTTTTGTCGAATTTTTTTTTCATAGACATTTAATCTTTTCGGTAGAAAATTCATTTGTTTGGTTGAAAATTGAATTATTTCGTTGAAAATTTATATATTTATATATTAGTTTTTTTATTCTAAATTAATTTTTATAACTAAAAATACAACTATGCAATTTTTCGTCGAAATTTTTTTGATAGATGTTCAGAATTTTGATTGATATTTTATTTACTTATTATTATTATTATTTATTATTATTTAAAGATTTTTTCAAATATTATTCATTATTATTTATTATTATTTATTTATTATTTATTTTTTTATTTTTGTTGATATTTTGTTGAAAATGATTTTTTTTTTGGTAGAAAATTTTGTTGCTGTTGAAAATTTAACTATTCGGTAAAAAATTCATTTTTTTGGTTGAAGATTCATTATTTTAGTTAAAAATTCATTTCTTTGCTCACAAATTCAACTAGTTGTTTGAAAATAAGTTTTTTTGTTGTAAATAATTTTTTTTAACTGAAATGTAATTTTTGAACTGAAAATGTAACTATTCAATGTTTGGTTTAACATTTATCTTCATTTGAAAATTCATCTATTTAGTTGGATACTTCTGTATTTTGTTAAAAATTAAATATTTTTTGTGGGAAATTAATATTTTTGGTTGAAAATTTATTTGTTTGATTGAAAATGAGTTACTTTAGTCAAAAGTTTATTTTTCTGCCTAAAAATTTAACTTTTATTGTTGCAAATTCGTGTTTTTTTATTGTTGAAAATGATTTTTTTTTAAATTAGTCTATTTTGATTAAGGATTCAAATAATTTGTTGAAAATACGTATTTTTCAATTCAATTCAACTCTTTTTGATTGAAAATTTATATAAATTTTGGTGGAAATATCAACTATTACATTTTTTATTGAGCATTAATTTCTTGTATCGAAAATTTGTCACTTTGGTTGAGAATTTAACTTTTTTGTTGAAATTCGTTTTTTTACTTATTTTTTTCTCTTTAAAAATTAAACTATTACCATTTTTATTCATAGGAAATTAATGTATTTTGTTAAAAATTATTCTTTTTTGGTAGAGAATTAATCTTTCTGGTTGAAAATTAATTTCTTTGGTTGAGAATTAGTTTTTTTTATTAAAAATTAATTTTTTTAACTGAAAATTTAATTCAACTTTTGTCGGAAATTTAACTATTTTGTTAAACATTTACTTTATTTTGATAACAATTTATTTCTGCAACTTGAAATTAAAGTATCCAATTTTTTGTTCAAAATTGATTTTTTTATATTGAAAATTTATCTATTTTGATAAAAAAATTGTCCTTTTGGTAGAAAACTCAACTTTATTTCTTTGTTGAAAATTTTATTTCTTTGGTTTAATTTAACAGTTTTTTATTGAAAATAAAAATATTTTTAATAATAATGTATTAATTATGTTTTTAAATCAAATTTGATTAATTATTATATGAATATTAATTATTATTTATGAAAATAATTTATTTAATATAATTTTATTTTTATCAACTATTTAGAATTTACCTTTTTTGTTGAAATTAGTTTTTTCTTTCTAAAAAATTATTTTTTCTCTCTCAAAAAATGAAACTATTCCATTTTTGAGTCAAAATTTATTTTTTTGAAGTTGAAAATTCAACTATTTTGAAGAAAATTCATGTATTGTTTGAAAATTTTTCTTTTTTGTTAGAAAAATAATCTTGTTTGTTGAAAATTAATTTTTTCGTCTTGAACAATAGTTTTTTCTTATTGGCAATTATTTTTTTTTACTGAAAATTTAACTATTTCATGCATTTCATGCATTTGTTTTATTAAAAATTAGCTTTTTAAAATAAAAATTAATTTTTTACCTATTCCACTTTTTGACGAAACATTTTTTTCGTAGAAATTTAATCTTTTTGGTTGAAAAATCATTTGTTTAGTTCAAAATTTAACTATGTTGTTGAAAATTTGCTTCATTTTGATAATAACTTATTTCTCTAACTTAAAATTAAAGTATTCAATTTTTTGTTGAAAATTAATTTTTTTGAATGTTAAAAAATGGTCTTTTTCGTAGAAAATTCAACTATTTGGTTAAAAATAATTTTTTTTTTATTGAAAATGCATTATTTCAGTTAAAAGTTTGTTTCTTTGGTTAAAAATTTAACAAAATTTGTTGAAATTTTTTTTTTTTATGAATTTTTTTTCACTAAAAATGTAGCTTTTCGATTTGTGCTAGAAAATTGATCGTTTCAGTTGAAAATGTACCTATTTTGTTGAAGACGCATATTTCTGGATTATAAATTATTTATTGTTTGAAAAATCTTTGTTGGTTGAAAATTCAACTATTTTGTTTAAATTTTTATTTGTTGTTGTTTAATTTATCAGATATTTGTTGAAAATCAAAATATTTTTAATAAAAATGTAATAATTAAATTTGAATTACTTTATTGTCAATTTTTGTTGGGAATCAATTTTTTTAATAAAAAATGTATCAGTTTGGTTAAAAATATAACAATTTTGTTGTAAATTCCCTATTTCTTGTTTGAAAATTATTTAACTGAAAATGTAATAAAAAAAGTCTATATAAATAAATCTTAAATTTTTGTCACTTCTACTATGCACACAAGTGTGACAGTTTTTGTCACTTTCGAGAGTTTCGTGACACACCTATTTTTTAGAGAAAAATTCACCTGTTTGGTTGGGAATTTAACTTTTTTGTTGAAATTAGTTGTTTTTTAATTGAAAATCAAAATATATTTAATAATAATTTCATAATTATATTTGTATCACTTTGTTGTCACTTTTTGTTGAGAATCATTTTTTAAAATAAAAAATTCATCAGTTTGGTTAAAAATGTAACTATTTTGTCAATTCTGCTAAATTGTTGTCACTTCTACTATGCACACAAATGTGACAATCTTTGTCACTTTCAAGATTTTCGTGACACACCTATTTTTTAGAGAAAAATTCATCTCTTTGGTTGAGAATTTAACTTTTTTGTTGAAATTAGTTGTTTTTGAATTGAAAATAAAAATATTTTTATTAATAATTTAATAATTATATTTGTGTCACTTTTTGTTGAGAATCAATTTTTTAAATAAAAAATTCGTTAGTTTGGTTAAAAAATGTAACTATTTTGTCACTTCTACTAAATTTTTGTCACTTCTACTATGCACACAAATGTGACAATTTTTGTCACTTTCGGGATTTTTGTGACACACCTATTTTTTTGAGAAAAAATTTAGAGAAAAATTTGGTTGAGAATTCAACTTTTTTGTTGAAATTAGTGGATTTTGAATTGAAAATCAAAATATTTTTAATAATAATTTGATAATTAAATTTCTATCACTTTGTTGTAACTTTTTGTTGGGAATCATTTTTTTAAATAAAAAATTTGTCAGTTTGGCTAAGAATGTAACTATTCTGTCACTTCTACTAAATTGTTGTCACTTCTACTATGCACACAAATGTGACAATTTTGGTCACTTTCAAGATTTTCGTGACACACCTATTTTTTAGAGAAAAATTCATCTCTTTGGTTGAGAATTTAACTTTTTTTTAGAATAATTTGTATCTTAATTTTATTTTTTTATTTTTTTAAGAAAAAGGTCTTTAACACGTTTTTCGTTTTTTTTTTTAATTTTATATTCAGGCTTCACAATTCAAAACAGGGCAAAAATCAGGGTGGCTGTTGGACCGAGAAACCGGGAAATAAACGGTATTTTTTGTGATCGGAAAAAACCGGTAAATGATAGTGAATTTTTCTTATCAGGAATTTTAGAAATTTTTAGAAGAAAAATTTATCAAATCACTTGGAATATTTCAAGACGATTAATTAAATATTAATTAATATAATAATATTATTAAATTAAAGATTAATTTTCTGCTAAAAATTATTATTTTTTAACAAAATACATAAACTTTCAAAAAAATATTTGAATTTTTGAAGGAATTTTTAAACTAATAATTAAATTTTTAAACAAAAAAGTTAATTGGTTACCAAGAAGATTAATATTCTATCACAAAAGACGAATTTTTAACACAAAAAAAAAAAAAATTTTAAGAAAATAAAATAAATTTTTCACAAAATAAAATAAATTGTCAACAAAATAAAATAAATTTTCAAACATGAAAATTAATTATTAATTTTCTGCTAAAAATGATTAATTTTTAATTCAAACAAATCTTTGAATTTTCAAAGGAATTTTCAACCTGATAAATAAATTTCCAAGCAAAAAAGTGAATTAGTTACCCAGAAGAAGAATATTCTACGACAAAAAAAAAATTTTCAACAAAATAAAATAAATTTTCAACCAAAGAAAAAACTAATTTTTTCCATTTAAAAGTATAATTTTTCACTAAATAAAATAAATTTTAGACATAATAGTTACATGTTCAACCTAATCAAATTCTTAGTCAAGAAAAAAAATTGATTTTCAACAAAATAAAATAATTTTTCAACCAAGGCGATAAATATTTGAAGAAGAAAAATAATTTTCTATCAAAAATGATTCATTTTTAACAAAATGCCATCAATTTTCAAACAAGAAGATTAATTATTAATTTTTTGCTAAAAATGAATCATTTTTAACAAAATACGTGAATTTTCAAACAAATATTAAAATAAGATTAATATTCCGCCACAAAATATGAATTTTCTACAAAGTAAAATAAATTTTCAACCAAAGAAAAAACTAATTTTTTCAAGTTAGAACTATAATTTTCAACTGAATAAAACAAATTTTCAAACAAGAAGATAAATTATTAATTTTCAAGTAAAATAATTAATTTTTAAGAAAATACATGAAATTTTAAACAAATATTTGAATTAGAGGAATTTTCAACCTTATAATTAAATTTTCAAGCAAAAAAGTGAATTAGTTACCAAGAAGATTATTATTCTACCACAAAAGACGAATTTTCAACAAAATAGAATAAATTTTCAACCAAGGAGATAAGTTTTCAAATCGTTACATTTTCAACCAAACCAAATTCTTAGATAAAAAAAAATTAATTTTCAACAAAATAAAATAAATTTTCAATGAACGAGATCAATTTTCAAATAAGAAGAATAATTTTCTATCAAAAATGATTAATTTTTACCAAATGCGCGAACTTTCGAACACATATTTTAATTTTTAAAAGAATTTTCAACAAAATAGTTTAAAAAATTAATTTTCAACAAAATAACATCAATTTTCAAACAAGAAGATTAATTATTAATTTTCTGTTCAAAATGATTAATTTTTAACATAATACATGAACTTTCAACCAAATATTTGATTTTTTAAAGGAATTTTCAGCCTAATAATTAAATTTTCAAGCAAAAAAGTTAATTAGTTACCAAGAAGATTAATATTCTACCACAAAAGACGAATTTAAAAAAAAAAGAAAATAAATTTTCAACCAAAGAAAAAAATTTTCGAACAAGAAGAATAATTTTCTACCAAAAAAGATTAATTTGTAACAAAATACGTGAACTCTCAAATAAATATTTGAATTTTTAAAAGAATTTCCAACAAAATAGTTACATTTTCAGCCAAACAGATCAATAAATTTTCGACAAAAAAATTATAGTTTAATTTTCCATTAAAAAAATAATAATTTCCAACAAAATAACATTAATTTTCAAACAAGTAGATTAATTATTAGTTTTCTGCTGAAAATTATTAATTTTTAATAAAATACGTGAACTTTGAAATATTTGAATTTTTAAAATAATTTTCAACAAAATAATTACATTTTCAGACAAACAGATCAATAGATTTTCGACAAAAAATGGAATAGTTGAATTTTCAACAAAATATTTAAAAATATTAATTTTCAAAAAAATAACATCAATTTTCAAACAAGAAGATTAATTATTAATTTTCTTCTAAAAATGATTAATTTTCAACAAAATACGTGAACTTTCAAACAAATATTTTAATTTTTTTCAATTTTCAACAAAATAGTTACATTTTCAGCCAAACAATTCAATAAATTTTCGACAAAAATTGAATAGTGGAATTTTCGATTTCAAAAATTAATTTTCTTCAAAATAACATACATTTGCAAATAAGTAGATTAATTATTATCTTTCTACTGAAAGTGATTAATTGTTAACAAAACAAATGAACTTTCAAACAAGTATTTGAATTTTTAAAGGAATTTTCAACCTAAAAATTAGATTTTCAAGCCAAAAAATTAATTATTTACCAAGAAAATCAATATTCTACCACAAAAGACGAATTTTTAACAAAATAAAAAACGAATTTTTTTCAATTTAAAAGTATAATTTTTAACTAAATAAAATAAATTTTGAACATGATAGTTACATTTTCGATCTAACCAAATTCTAAGTTAAAAAAAAAAAAATTTCAACCAAGGAGATAAATTTTCAAACAAGAATAATAATTTTCTACCAAAAATGATTAATTTTTAATAAAATACGTGAACTTTCAAATATTTTAATTTTGAAAAGAATTTTCAACGATATAGTTACATTTTCAATTTTAAAAATAAATTTCCAACAAAATAACATAAATTTTTAAACAAGAAGATTAATGATACATTTTCTGATGAAAATTATTAATTTTCTGCTGAAAATTATCAATTTTCAGCAAAATACATGAAATTTTAAACAAATATTTGAATTTTTAAAGAAATTTTCATCCTAAGAATTAAATTTTCAAACAAAAATGTGAATTAGTTCCCAATAAGATTTATATTCTACAAAAAAAGACGAACTTTCAACTAAATAAAATAAATTTCAAACATATAGTTATATTTTCAACCTAACCAAATTCTAAGTTGAAAAAAAAATTAATTTTCAACCAAATAAAATAAATTTTCAACCAAGGAGATAAATTTCCAAGCAAGAAAAAAAATTTTCTACCAAAAAAGATTAATTTTCAACAAAATAATTACATTTTTAGCCAAACAGATCAATAAATTTTCGCCAAAAATGAAATAGTTAAAATTTCAATTAAAAAAAATAAATTTTCAACAAAATAAAATAAATTACCAAACAAGAAGATTAATTATTAATTTTCTGCTAGAAAGGATTAATTTTTAAGAAAATACACGAACTTTTGAATAAATTTTTGAATTTTGAAAGAAATTTTCAACAAAGTAATTAAATTTTCACCTGAAACAGATAAATTTTTAACTTAAAATAGAATAGTTCAATTTTCAGTTGAAAAAAAATAAAATTTTAACACAGATTTAGAAGAAAATGCGGGCCAGATACTGGTGGGTTGAAGGAAACTTTTTCCACCAGAAGGTCTTGATACCATCTGGTCCCGGAGCGAAATAGTGCTTAATGCCTCCTAATACTTTTTTCACATCCTCGGCAGTGATAGGTGGGCATTCCGCCTCAGGTGTTATGAGGGTATTGCACAGCTCCTTGAAGCTATTTATATTCTTTGAGTGATAGTACTCGTATTCTGTCAACAATATGCTGCCTGATGGTCAGTAGCTTTGACTTGTTGAGCGTGTGATGAAAGATCCGCAGTTCGCGCGCGAACTGTCGAACCTTGGCAGTGACAGTCCTGCCAGATGTTGTGTAGTCAATCACACACTGAATGCGGGACGCGTACTTCCTTGCCCAGCCTATCTTTGTGCTGCGTTGCTGCATTCATCTTTTTGTCTTATGACCAACCGTTGGTTTTGTTTTACTGTTTGCATCTGCAAAAGCTCTCGCTGAATTATACACAATTGCAATTGATAATCCAGAGGTCGAATTCTCCGGAAAAATGTCCACGAAGCTCGTCATCCAGTTCAGCCAGATCTTTGGGCTTTAGAGAATCTTGAATGCTGATGTTTCTCCGGGTCCTGAAGCATCTCTCTTCCTCTATTGGATGCCTGCTCGCGGTTGGTCTCAGTGTCGCCTCTCTTTCTCTATTGCTGGCTTGTTCTGTTGATCCGTTCACTTAAAAGTAATGAGTTTTAATGCCGGTCTATCGCATTGACTTTTTCTTGATTGGCTTCCCTAACTCTAGGATTGCCGGCATTGTTGTTCGACCCATTGTCGGGAGCCCTGTGCGTTCGATTGTTTTGAACCGCACTTACTACAACTATGTTTGGTGTTATCGTTGCTGTTTCCACGAGCAGCTAGGGAAAAGCGTTCCTCCATCCTTGTAGAGCCCCGCATGCAAGGATAAGTCAGCATACTCTGAGAGGTCGCCTAGTATCCGGGGGTCACAGTTAGAGACACCTCACCGTAATGCCATTCAGCTTTTGGCACAGTTTTCACGTCTTCGCTTGGGGGCCAGTTTCTTCGGGACCACTCCTGAACAATTGTCCGGACTGCTTATCAATTAGTGAAACCATATTCAGAAGAAGCCCTTGGTACAGGGACCCTTCATCCACAACCTGAGGACGCGTTTGGTGGCTTTGTCATAGGCCCTTCGGTTCGACTCCGAAGAAATCGAAACCGAACCGAAACCGAATAAATAAATATATATAAAAGTTTGTCATAAGGATAACCGCAGGATTTCGCCGGGAGCAGGTGCTAATCTTAAAAATTGCACCCGCTTCCAGCGATATGTATATAGTATATATATATAGTATATTTTTAAGAAAACTGAGCCAAGCAACGAGCAGACACTAGGTTGCCACAATGTCTCTTGACCCTCTCTAGCCAAAGCGGATTCCAAGCATGATTTCAGAGTAATTTCAAGACATTAAAACTAAATTTTCTCATTTTCTTGCCTCTTGTAACCACACTAATAGAAAAATGCAGGGTGAGCCGCAATCATTTTGAATCTGAAAGATCCGGCCCTCGACTTTTCTTTACAAATACTTTTTTGTGATGATTTTTAAGTATTTCATACTCAAAATGAAAATAAAGTATATTGCCATTTTTGAAATAGTTGAGATTCAAAGAGAAACATTTTTGTACATATTTTGAATTATTATTTAGAAAGTGTTTTAAAACTAAAAAAAACATTAGAGTCTTAAGTATTAAAAACTGAAGCATTGAAAGCTGAGTAAAAAAAGTATTGTAAAAGAATTTGACAAATAGAAGACTGTGGGTTTCAATATTAAAGGTAATCTTGAATGAAGTGCAAAATTACCAAACCCACCAGAAATTGAACGGGTTAACCGATTTTTTTCTATCTTTTTTCAATCTTCTCGTCATTATGTAATGAATCTAATGCAGCATATTAAAAAGCAATTTCTTCATATTTGAATAATTATCAATTTTGTTGATCCGTATCGAATCATATAACGCTTTAACAATAGGAAGGTCGGGTGAGTTATGACGGACCGCCCGGCGTGAAGTGTCATCGAAAAATTTAACACTCCATCATCCTGCTGTGCTCTTCAAATTGGGAGCGCCTGTTTTCGGTTTATCGTAGGTACTTTCCCGGTGGCGGATTGCTCCTTTACAGGCGTATAAATGAAGCACATTTTCGATTTATTAAAAAATAACAAAAACAAGACTTTTTTTCAAAAACCGAAGGCTTTCTTTTTCTGTACTATGCCATTGAGATTATGTGGTGAAAATATTACATCAAACAATTCATCCGTGTGGGAGGAAACTTGTGTTTTCTAATACATGGCTAAAATTCAAGCCTGAGAAAGCGCCTTAAGCGTGACTAGGGCGCGCAACTGTTGTTCCTCGCGCTTCGAGCTCGATAATATATTTATCTCGCGTATCCGGGAAGGTTCCCATGCGTCGTTTGTTCAAAAATATAATTTATTTTTATTTTTAATGTTGTTTTCAATAAATAAAACAAAAACTACGCGTCCTATTAAAAGTTGACGAAAAAAAATTTTGTAGTACTTTTTTGGGTGCATAATTTTTGTCTTTCCATATTTTTCCGCATTTTGAATAGTTTTACCGAAAAATATGATTTTTTAATTTCTCATTATTTTTTGTGAGATAACGGACAACTGTGCACGTCTCAATTAATACGATAAGTAGGGGTGTGCAGAAAGCTCGAAAGCTCGGGCCGAAATGGAATCGACTTTTTCGAGCCAAGCCGGGCTTGAGAATACTTGAACTGTCCAGAAACCGAAAAATTCGGGTACCCAATTGGTTTCGAGAAGCCGAAACATATCTGGTTTTTGAGTTGTTTCGGGTCCTTGAATTATTTCGGTTTCTCGAAGATTTCGAGATCTCGACCTGTCCCGGATTCTCGACACCAACCGGGTACTCGAAATTTTCGAGTTATTGAAATAATTCGACAACCCGACACATCTCGAGTACTCGCAAATTTCTAAAACCCGACCTGTCTCGGGTTCGCGAAATAAACAGGGTTTTCGAATTTTTTGAGTACTCAAACAGTTTCGGGTTCCCGAAAATTGTTTGAGGGACTTCTAGCAGTTCATGGAATTCATGGAATTCAAGGAATTCAGATAACTCATCCAATTAAAGGAATTAAATGATTTTACGGGATCAAAGGGGTTCATGGAATTCAAGGAATTCACGTTGAGACGGTCCGTTCTATTTTCATCATCAGCATAAAATCATGAAGCTACGGGTGAATATTTAAATTGATATGCCTCTGAGTCATATAAGTGGACAAGCACACAGTGGGATGAAATAAAAAAACGAGGTTCAAAATAACTTGTAGCTGGCAATTTTTTACCAATTTTGGATTTTTTTTTTAAATTCAGCATTCAATTTTGAAGAGAGGTATGTGCCTTGATTTTTTAATTGTATTTTGTTTAAACTTCTATTTAAGTGCAAAGTGTGAAGAAAAAGTAGATTTTTTAGTTTTTTATGTTCATCTTCAAAAAAAAAATTTTTTATGGTCAGCATTGCCAGACCTTAATCGCGGGGATATTTCAAAGCCGAAAAATGATATTGTTAACATAATTTTTATAAA
Organism: Andricus grossulariae; assembly: GCA_011634705.1. NCBI lineage: Eukaryota > Metazoa > Arthropoda > Insecta > Hymenoptera > Cynipidae > Andricus > Andricus grossulariae. The sequence continues at coordinate 5,575,977 of JAABKJ010075445.1, forward strand.
CAAATTAACTTAACAAATAGTCTACACTATGAATTCTTCGTTTGTTTTGTTTTTAACTTATACTATGTGCCTGAAAAAATATGTATTATTTATGTGGTGTTTCTTTATTTTAATAAATTAGCTTGATGAGGAGGGCGAACCAATGCCAACGAAACGTCGCACACTTTGACAAATAAATATGAGTTTTTAACTCATTTGTCTTCATCCATCGAAATTTCTTTTTCAATTAAACTATGGAAGGCGAATTTTTGGTTTCTTCAATAATATTTTTCAAGGTTCAACTCTCTGGTTGAAAATTTAACTATTTTGTGAAAAATTACTTTTTTTTTATTTTTAATTAATTTTCCACCTGAAAATGTAACTTCCATTTTTTCATTGAAACTTGATCTTTTTTAGATTCCTCTTTATTAACAGAAAACTAATCTTCTTGGTTAAAATTTCTTCTTTTTTGATTAAAACAGCAACTAATTGATTGAAGATTAACTTTTTTGGTGGTAGATTAATAGTTTCGGGTTGAAAATACAACTATTTTATTTAAAAAATCGTCTTATGGCTTAAAACTTTAACAATTTGGATGCAATTTTTTTTCTTCTCTGAAAAATTCAACCGTTTTGTTGAAAATTTGTATTTTTTTCATTAAACGTTGACCTACTTTCTTAAAAATTTATTTTCTTGTTTGCGGATTCATCATTTTAGTTGAAAATTCACATCTGGTTGAAAATCAAACTATTTTGTTGAAGTATTTTTTTACTGAAAATTGATCTTTTTAAGTTGAAAATACAACTGTTTATTTGAAAATGTATGTATTTTGTTTAAAATTTGTCTTTTTTTGTTGAAAATCAATCTTCTTGGTTTGAAATTAGTCGCTTTGGTTAAAAATTCATCTTTATACTTTGAAAATTAATAAAGTTGGTTAAAAGTAAAACTATTTTGTTGAAAATTCAACTATTTTGCTCAAACAGCGTTTTCTGTTCTGTTGAAATATCAACTATTTAATTTTTCCTAGAGAATTTATCTTTTTGCTGATAATTCAACTTTTCGTGTTGAAAATTCAACTGTTTTTGGTAAATACATAGTTTTACCCTCCACTGGTGCTAAAATTGCTTTATATGTGTAAGATGAGAAAATTTGTAACAGTACTTCGAAGTGTTTTCCTTCTTTTACAATATTATTCAATTATTCATAGTAAACTTGTGAAGGTTTGTTTTTGTTAATTTTATTGATAAATCTTCATAAATTTAATATGAATTATTGAATAATATTGTAACAGAAGGAAACAATTCCAAGAACTATTTCAAATTTTCGCGGGTTGGGTTGCGGGTTGACAGGGGGAATATTTTCTCGAGTCCAACTGAAGATGACTCTGTTGGTGCAGCAAACATCTAGGCAAAAAAATACATTGAGGGCGGGCCACCGTGTTCGCGACTTCTCATCCCGCGGTTTCATCTCGTTTTGCATCATTTCCCATGGGAAATTTCGAGGTTTGTTTTGTTTGGTGTGTTTTTCTCACCTCGTTGAGACAACTTGTTAACCTGATCGCTAACGACGTGTATCAGGATTTGGAAAAATCGTGGAGCACGTACCTTCTATACGAACTAAGTAAAATACTTATCATGCAATGTGCATAGATTTACAAACATAACTTTAGCATGAATGTGACATTAAACTGATGTTTTGCATTTTTTGAGCATTTCCCGGGCAAAATGCAAGGGGCTTAGAAGGGTAAAAATAAAAAGTATGTACTTTTTTCGAAAACCGAGCTTTTCCCATTCAAAGCCCAATGATCATTTCAAAAGTTCGGGTTCATATGGATGGATTTTGAAAGAAGTGGAATTTCTTTTACCGGAATATAAACAATTTAGGGGGGGATTGATCAACAAAAATCAGAAGTAGAATTTTTGGACCACCCAAATATACACCCTGTCAGAATAAATTTCTACAAGAAACTACATTTCTCCAAATTTGTTATTCTTCCGGAAATTTGTACTTTCGGTTTAAAAAAGTACGAAGTGCACGCCTGTAATTATTTTAACTCATTTATTGTAACTCATTTGGGTACATTAGAAATGATAATTTCAGTCAAATTTTTTATTTATTTGTATTTTTTGTAGGTTTTTATTTTTTGTTTCGATCAAAATAAAAATTATTTAAGAAAAAATATGTTTACAACAAATAATAACGGTATGATTGCTAAAAATAAAATTAGGAAAAGCTATTTAGCTGTTTATTGTCTCTTATAAAATTTATTTTATAAGACGACGGCGAAATCCCGGAAAATAAAATTCCCGAATTGGAAAATTCCGTAATAATGAAATTTCCGCATAATAACATTCTCGAATAATGAAATTCCTGAAGAGTTTATAATATTACCGAATTGGAAAATTCACAAATATTGATATTCCCGACGGACAAACAAATCCCACATGAATTTTATGGAATTTATAGTGAACTCTTCAGAAATTATTATAATTCTTTAAGAAATTTTTTTGCTTTATAATACATTCTCTGGCAATCTTCGGGACAAATCTCAAAATATTTGGAAATATTTTTAATTCTTTACAGTTTTTAGAAATCACCTTAAATTATTCAACATTAATTCTTTGAAATGTACAATTGAAGTTTAGGAATGTACCTTGAATTTTTACAAATTCTTGAGAATTCACAATGAACTCATTGGAATTGAACACAAATTCTCTGAAATTCTTTAAGAACTTCATAGCGTTCTTTGAAATTCGTCATAAATTCTTCAGCATTCTTCAGAAATAATCTAAAAATATTTATATTTCATTTCAATTCTTTAGAGCCCTCGGAATTCATCTTAAATTATTTGAATTCATTGATTTGTTTGGAATTCACCTAAACTTTTTGTAAATGCTCTTGAAATTTTCAACAATTTACTGGAAATCCTATGGAATTCACTATGATTTCTTTGGAATTCGCTACTAAATCTTAGAAATTCACCCTAAATTCTTTGGAATTCGTTAGAGTTCACAATTAACTCTTCGAAATTTACCACACATTTATTAAAATTCTTGTGAATTCACAATAAATTCTTTGGAATTCTTCGGAATCAATAAAAAAATATTTATGATTACTTTTAATTGTTTAAACACCTGAAAATTTACTTTAAATTATTTGAACTTATGGATTCTTTTAGTAATTCACCTTTGGTTTTTTAAAATTCCATTAAATATACTCTTATTTACCTTGAGTACTTTGGAATTTTTTAGAATTCACTACAAAATTCAATGGAATTCATTATGAATTCTTTAGAATCCACAATTAACTCTTCGAAATTCACGAAAAATGTATTGAAATTCATTGGAATTCATAATAAATTCTTTGGAATTCTTCGAAATTTATCGCAAAATATTTATAATACCTTTCAATTCTTCAAAGTTCTCGGAATCTACTTGAAATTATTTTAATTTATTGAATTATTTGCAATTCATCTTCAATTTTTTTAATTCGCATAAATTTATTTTGATTTACTTTGAATTATTTGGAATTCACTAGAAATTCTATGGGATTCTTTGGAAATAATTTCAAAAGATTTATAATTCATTTCAAATATTTAGAGTTTTGGAAATCGCCCTAAATTATTTTAATTTATTGATTCCTATAAGATTTACCTTCAATTTTTTTAAATTACCATGACATTTGTGGAATTTACATTGAATTCTTTGAAATTCTTTAGATGAGTGCTTAGGCCTAAAATCCTAAGTCCGCAATCTCTCTCTTTAAAGGAGTTAGCTCTAGGAGTGGACGGAAGCAAACTCTTCCTATCCAGTTCAGAAGAGTACTATCTCTGAGAAAAATAGCGAGTGCCACTCTGCTACCGCAGCCTTCTTTCCTACGGGAATATTTTGCGCGTATACTTGGGCATTTTGTGTCATTTTTGATTTTGAAAATATACGGATATTCTCCGACTCTAAAAAAGAGATTTAAAATTAAATTTGGAGAGAATTTAATTTGCCAGGGTGCCTTTCGGTAAACTGAGATATCTTCACGATAAATTTCTAAGTTCAACCGAAGAGTAGAGCACTTTCCGTCGTGTACCCTCGTCAAGTAAGTTAACTTTGTAATTTTACGACTTATTCATCAGCATCTTAGCTTCTTATAGGCAGGCGGGACCCAAAACTCCCTTACCTGGCTAAGAAAGCAGTTAAGTCCGAAGGCGAAGCCTCCTAGATATCCCATTGAGTGAAGTATCTTTTGAAGCCCACAATAAAAATCTTAGAGACTGAGTCTCTCAAATATCTGGAGAAATCCAGTTCGATAACTCTGTGTTTCTATTTTTCTGTACCTACCCTGTCTTTTCCTCACGTAGGTAGTTTTACACCTGTAGTCCGAGAGCGACTCGACTCAGGTCTGACTTTAGCAAGCGAAAATAAGAGAAGAGGCTCCAGGATCACTCTATACCTGGTTGACGTTTCAGCCATAAAACGACACAATAGAGTCTCATTTGAGTAACTATCTTAAGTCTTTATATTGAAATTAGTTTTTATTGACTTTGAATCATTGGTCATTGCTACCACACTTGATGTGTTTTGAAAAGGATCTTGCCGTTGCAGATATCTATTTAATGTTCTTTGCAAATTAGAAGCCTTCGTGCAAATAAGATATATTAAAATAGTATGGTTTGGCCGAGAGTCCATTAATAGAAAATAAGTGGATTCTTTGACTGTAAACTCAGTACGTTTGTCCGAGAGCCTATTAATAGAAAATAAGTTGATTCTTTGACTGTAAAATCAGTACGTTTGGACGAGAGCCCATTAATAGAAAATAAGTTGATTCTTTGACTGTAAAATCAGTACGTTTGGCCGAGAGCCCATTATTAGAAAATCAGTTGATTCTTTGACTGTAAAATCTTTCTCCATGCGTAACTCGAAATACTCATCATTTGAAATGGATAAAAATGAATTGTTAAAAGCGTTTTTCAAGGGTCACGCCAAAAAAGTGTATTTGCCACCTCCTACGAGCCAGAAAAATGTACCTCGGGGCATGGCGAACCTTGATAAATGGTTAGAAGAACAAAAGAAAACTGCGAATAATAATAACTGAAAAAAAGTTATCAAATATAAGAGAAAATACGTCAAATAAAAAATTAAAACGAAATTAATGTAAATTTCGACGGATTGTTAGTGCGCGAAACTCACAAATTTCACATACAAAAACTTTACACGATCAACAAATCGTGGTACGAATAAAAGTGAATCGCGAGTGAAACGAAAAATAAAATTAGGAACTACTACTACAAAAATGACGAAAACTAACTTACGTTCATCCAAAGCGGGTAGAAGAGTAGCCATGGACGAAAGCAGTATGCAAGAAGAGTTGGATACGACCGTGCGAAATATCTCTTTGGAACACCTGGAAGATGCTCTATTAATAATCCAAACAAACGAGTCGGAACAAATGTTGATCACGATTAATCGACGCCTTGAGGAATTAGAGCAGATAACTCAGAGCCTGGAAGAAAGGGAAGATAGGATGCAGGACCAATTAAATAGACTCGAGACCGCCCAGGCAAGAGTAGCCGAGCGTATAACAGGGGACATAGACAGGAGGATCAATAATCAACTACCTGTCATGCAACCAAACATTAAGTACGTCCTTCCGGAGTACAATGGTGAAGGCAGTCCAATGAGGTACGTGCGACAACTCAGGCAATATTGGGAAGTAGTACGCCCACGGGCATATGACGCGGACTATTTAATTAAGAAATCCATATCAGGACCCCCTAATGACTGGTGGCTAGTCATTAAACATAACGTCACAAATCTCGACTCCTACCTTGAAAAATTTCAACAACGTTACTGGGGAGAGCAAACGCAAGACGAGACTTAGATTTTAGGGACGTGTTTTATCACGAATTAAATTTGGAATTCTTTTAGTCATTTCTTTTATTCGAAAAACTAAATGCTAAGTTTAGATCAGATAACAGGGATCATATGTAAATATAGCTCAGAATAGGCTCTTAGGAATAAAAACCTGTTTATCGCAAAGAAACTTCATTCTTTCTCCATGCGTAACCCGAAATACTCATCTGTTACAACCACGAGGTCAGCCGGTAATGTTAGGGTTACAGGTGCACAAGCAGGGCAGAGTTCAGGGACTGTGCAGAGACGAGGTGTGTATAGGTATCGGTCGGTTGGCAGCCGTGGGATGGGAACCGCTTGTGGTCGTCCCACTCGAGGGAGCATGGAAAATTTTAAATTAGATTATGGAGAAGAAATGGAGCAAGCTGATTCTGTTGCGGATTTTCACCAAGAAAGGGAAATTGATTCAAAGAAAAGTATGAAAATTTTAGAACCGGAAATCGCGATACAGAATCCGGTAGCAGTCTACCGTGACCAAGCCCGCTCGAATATCTCGCGCTCTTCGTGCTCCGAGCCTTCCTCAGGTGCAAGTAGTTCTGGTATCTTCGCCCTTCCGGAAAAAGAGCCAAAGAAACCAATCCCTTTCAAAACCGCTGTCACTTTTATTCCAGAAAAATTTGACGGAGAAAACATGTCAGTGGACCGCTTCATTAAAGATTGTATTTTTGCCCGAAATTCTATTGCAGCCGAAGATCGTAAACATTTATTTTTGGTAGTACGTTCTAGGATGGCAGGAGCTGCGTACAACGCCCTCGCAGATCAAGATGTGAACTCACTAGAGGATCTCTTAAAATATCTTAAAGTAACCTATGCTGAGCGCCGAACTCTGAACCAACTTAATCAGGCTCTTTGTAAGTTGGCCCAGCGTGAGAAGGAGAATTTTAGCGAATTCGGTCCTCGGGCCAGTCAGCTTTTGGCAAACATGATCGAATTATTAGAAGATTAAAATTCACCAGAAGATGCGCAGTGTCTGATTAGATCAGCGAGAAACACAGCTTGCGAGAATTTTATTTGTGGTTTGAAAAATGAATTAGTATTGCGTGTAAAAATTAAACATTCAAAAACTTTACAAGAAGCAATTAATGTAGCTTGAACGGCAGAATGGTACTTAGAGTTTGTAGATGGCTTGGATCGGAAACCTGTAGAAAATAAGGGCAAAGATAAAGAAAAGGCAGAAGGATCGGGTAAAATAAAGGAATACAATAATCAGCGCGGTCGTTTCCGGCCATACTATAGCAGCGCACGTGCCAGAAAGTGTGAGGTCGAAGCGAAGGCGAAAGCTCAAAGTCTGACGTTTCTTGCTTTAAGTGCGGCAAGATCGGACTCATGGCACGAAATTGTAGTAGTATGTATGTCACAAATTTCAATGGTCCGCGTTGCCATGATTGCAAAAAGAATGGCCACTTTGCGCGCGATTGCAGGAGTCTTGTTGAAAGAACATGGGCATGTTTTACCTGTAATAAAGAGGGCACGGGATCTGTCGCGTAATGTGCTTGTGGAAATACTGCCAAAAGGATGTGGTTTTTTTTAAACTGAGAAATTTCAAAAATACCTCATGTGCAAACAAATTGCCATTATCGTTTTTGAATCTAAAACTTTCACTGACGGCACATACCCACCTTTTTTCGATGGCACACGGTATTTTATCGAGGTAGGTCAAATCGCTTTGCACAGTGTACATTTATTGTATGATAGCGACAGTCGTCATCGTCATACAATATGAAACCAATCGAAATTTTTGTATGCCTTGCAACAAAGGTTACCAAAATATAACTAACCATAGATGCTCTTAAAAATGTAGGGCTTATTTTTCGCAACCGGAATGTGAAAAAACCCTTGATGAAGCACATATTGCAGGCCGCATGTGTGAACAATGCTTGAATCTCTTTTTTACTGACGATTGTTTCAACCGTTATAAAAAAAAAGTAATTCTTATTCCTCTGTAAAAAGTGTTTGTGAAGTATTACGAATTTGTGATATGTGCTCGCGACTGGTCGACCTATCAAAGGATAAAAACTACAAGCGTGGTTTTTCTTTTTGTAGGAAATGTGGAAGCACTCGTGAATTTAATCATGATTGCTACATGAAACCCATAAGTCACGACTCCGGGGCAAATAAAACGAGTGGGCCAGTAATATTTACCTTTTATGATTTTGAGACCCAACAGAACAAAACGGTCGAAGGAAGCGATTCGGTTAACAAACATATAGTTAATCTCTACGCAGCTCAGCAGGCCTGCTCGTGGTGTATAACTGAACAGGATATCAAGAAACCTTGTGAACACTGCGGGTTGATTCGCGAATTTGTATTTGATGGTCACAATACTGTACGTGACTTTGTAGATTTCATTCTTCGTCCGATAAAACAATTGAAAAAAATCATTTCTATAGCCCATCAATTTAAAGGTTTTGACGCGCAGTTTATCTTAAAACATATAAAAAATATAAAAATGGTCAAAAAATAGATCCGCATCTCATTTTATCAGGTACTAAAATTATCTCAATGACCGTAAGACGCACTTCCGGCATCGCTTGGGTTAGAAGGTATAGACGAAAAAAAGGAACTTTTCCGCATCTCTTTAATACCACAGAAAATAAAAATTATTGTGGACATCTTCCAGCAATCAAATTTTATTCTCCAGGTACAATATTAATTTAATTTTTATGAAGAGCTTGTTTCTTATTGTATGAACGATGTAGATATTTCACGTTGTGCATGTATTGCGTTTTGTAAAATATTTTTCGAATGTGGAAATTTTTGTCCTTTCACAAATGCACCTGCGATTGCATTGGCTTGCAATCCATTCTTTCGGAAGAATTTTTTTCGAGAAAATATGATTGGGATAATTCCGAGAGGTGGCTATAGGTGGGGTGATACCTAATCCAGGGTTGGCATTGAATGGCTCACACCTATGAAGCGCGATATTGATATTGTTATTCGTCACGCTGGTCGAGCTCGAGAGCATCGTCTTCAAGAAGGTCCTACAGTAGATAAATTATGAACAGAGATATGGGAATGTGAGTTCAATAGCCTCAAAAATACAGACAGCAATCTTAAAGATTTTCTGAATAACCATATTTTATTAAAGACGGATAAAGCATTAAACCCTCGCGATGCATTTTACGGTGGTGGCACAGGGAATACGAAATGCTTTTACGAGGTGAAAGACGGAGAGATCATCGAGTGCAAAGATGTTGGTTCTCTATATCCGTACATTTCGAAAGTAGAAAAATTCCCTGTAGGTCACCCAACTGTATATGTAGGGTCAGAAGATTATAAGAAATTTACGAGTTCTGATTTTGATCTCACAAAGGTCGAAGGTTTAGTACTTTGTACAGTTTCACCGCCACGGAAGCTTTATCATCCTCTGTTGCTCGTTCGTTTACACAAGAACTCATGTTTTCTCTCTGTCGCACACGTTGTGAAACTCTGGAACAGGGAGAGTGTTCGCATGAAGATGAGTCACAGCGTATGTTGAAAGATACATGAGTTTCCGATGAGTTCAAAAAAGCTGTGCAATTGGGTTACAAAATTGTCGATATTTCAGAAATATGGCAATATAACGTAGTACAGTATGATCCAATCACGCACAAGGGAGGTCTTTTTGCAGAATATATTAATATATTTTTAAAAATCGAACAGGAGGCGAGTGGTTGAAAAAATTATAAAAAATCCGGATTTGCGTCCCGTCGCAAAACTGTGTCTTGACTACTTTTGGGGTAAGTTTGGACAATGTAATAATTTACCGCAAACAGAAATTTTATGTAAACGAGAAAAATTGTTACATCTCCTCTCTAACCCAGAAACCGTGGTTAAATCTGTCATGCCTGCAAATCAAAGCATGTTGTATGTTTGTTGGGTGTATAGGGAAGAATCCACTATTCCCGCACCTAATACAAACGTTGTCATTGCAGCGTACACCACTGCTCAGACACGATTTAAACTGTACATATATTCAAAATAGTTAGATCGTCGCGTCTTATATTATGACACAGATTCGTACATATATGTCACTCGCGGAACCGCTGATGAGTACACCTCACCTGTAGGTTCACTTTTGGGCGACATGCCCGATGAGTTGGGAAAATATTATGGGGAAGGTGCCTACATACACTCCATTGTTTCAGCTGGGCCGAAATTTTATGCATATATAGCTTGTGCGGCAGATGACACTGAGTCTGCTGTATGTAAAGTTAAAGGCATTACGATAAATTTCGATAACTCACAACTAATCAATGTCAACTCTGTTCAAGATCTTATAGTTTCCGAAAGTGAAACTTTTCAAATGAACTCTCGCAGTATTCGAACCACTCAATTCTATCAGGTAATAACTGGTAATGAGACAAAAATCTGTCGGGCATCGAACATGAAAAAACGTAGGACAGAGAATTGTTATTCTCTACTCTACGGACGCAAATCCGACTAAATATAACTGTTTTTAGATATTTATTTAATTATTTATTTAATATATTCGGTATTCGCTACCCTAAATTTGCTATGATTCATATGTCTAGAGTTCCAAAAGGTATGCATGAATGAATTATATTGATAAATGACGCCCATTTGAATCTTATTTTTCATTTTACAGATTGCAGCATCTTTGACAATGATGATGAAGTAGAAGTATGGTCTAATACAACCAGCTTGACATCAGCTCAGAGAGTTCGGACTGAGAGACGAAATCAATTTAGGACTCACCCCTACATTCAGCAATCGACGCGGCCTCTGTCTTCCGATGATAACGGAATCTCTGCACTCGCAAGGTCTGCCTCTCCTCTAGTACCACCACCACCTTTTTACATTCCAAGGCCTTCCCAACTAAACATAGACGAGGCACTTTCTTCCACATCCCGCTCTATATTTGTTCCTCAACCTAGTCCAGTCCCAACTTTACCCATTTATGACGATTTTCCCTTTGATACACCTCCACCTTACGAGTCTATTTTTCTAGAAAATTTGTAAATTTGGTCGATTTTAAGTTCGTCAGGGTGTGCAGAGTCAATTACTTAACTCTCTCTCTCTCTCTCTCTCTTGACTGTCAAGTTCATCTCCCTTCAATTGTATATACAGGAAACTGTAGGAAAAAATCGAAGAATGATGAATATTCCAACGAAGTAAAGTGCCAGCTTGAGATATAGAAATAAATATGATATATATTTGATATAATAGTGTTGAACATAGTGTAGAAAAGTTCAGATTCTGGACAAAATCGAGTGCGAAGCAAGAGATACGTGATGAGAATGTGTTTCTTAAAGCCAAAGGAGCTTTAAAAAAAGAGAAGTCACAATCACCAAATTATAGTTGTCGATGATTTGATCTTTAATTTTAAAAGGTCTGGGCGCAATTGTGGGGGAAATACAAAGACCAAGCGCGTAGCGCGAGGTTAACACATCATCGAGCGCGAAGCGCGAGATAAATATATTATCGAGCGCAAAGCGCGAGAACCAACAGTCGCGCGCTCTGGGCGCGCTCAAACTTGCGAGCCGCGCGCGAAGCGCGCGATGAGACTGTGCCCGCACTGCGGGCAGATTTTTTTTTCTTTCCTTGTATCGTCTTCCGAAACGTTAAATTTTTTTATTTCAAGTGTTATTTTTGACGGATAAAACCAAAAATACGCGTCCTATCAAGAAGTGGTTAATAAAAAATTTGTAGATCTTTTTTAGGTGCACGATTTTTGTGATATTATTTTTTTTGTATCTTGCATAGTTTGACTGCAAAATGGAATTTTTAATTTTCAATTATTTTTTGTGCGATCAAAATTTGAATTTTCGATTTTTCGGAAAAATTCGAAAAGTGGTTACGATAGTCTTGTAGGGCTCTCCAAAAAAAAGTTTTTTTCCTCTTGACTTTTTTCATATCATGCGTTGTTCGGCTTAAAATATCAATTTTCGTTTGTGTTTTGGACTTTTGAAAATGCTATAACTCTGATAATTAGCATTTTATCGAAACATTTCAAGAGGATAAATTGTTTATCTCTCTGAGTACGACTAATAGCCGGACATAGAATTTTCAAATTTTGAAAAAAGTGGTCTCAAAAATTTTCAAAATGTGCTCAGTTTGTGCACAATCGAATCTGATCAATCTTTCGAAAGTTATCGTGCCTACACGATATTCAGACTACAGACAGACAGACAGACACCTTCGTAAAAACCATTTTTTCTGACTCAGGGGGTCTCGAAATGTCGACATTTGATTGAATCCGCGAAAGTCATTTTTCACATAAAACCAATACCTTCTCATTGAGATGAGAATGTAAAAAACAATAATTCAATCAACCATTTCAATTTTAATTGTAAAATTCAATGTTATGAAATTGAGAAATTCAATTGTAGCGTCCAATAATGAAAATTCAGTTCTCAGACATTTTAAACTTCATAATTAGAATTGTTCATGAAGGTTGGCAGTACAGAATTAGATAACCAACAAAATCGAAAATTTTCAGGAGAAAAAAACATTCTGTAAAAGTGAAATCACCATTTAAAGACCAAATAAGTATCCTCTTCCGAGCTAAGGTGTTACTGAATTCATGTAAATAAAATTTGTTCAGAAATATTAGAAAATGAGATTTTCAAACAAATTCTTTTAACACAACGTGTGTTTGATTTTTTAAGAATTGTGTATGCAATTCACTTATTTTCGGATAAATCTTGGTTACTTAGTCCAGTACTGCAAACTTTTAACTATCCTTCAATTATAAACGTTTTTATTTTGTATTATTCTACTTTTAATGTTATGGGTCCCAATTTTTAAATTAAAACTCCTAATTTGTAAATTCAATCTACTTACAATCACGGCCTAAAACTGTGTGCAACTCGACACACGTAGTGCATTTCTGATTTTAAAGTCTGCAGTTCTAAATTGAAATGTGTGTAGTGGAAAATTTATTATAAAAAAAAAACTTATGGGAAAAGCAGAATGCAGAGAAGTACTAGATATCTAGACAATGACACGTAGTAATTTTTTTATTTCGATTTCTTTGTTTCTTTTGGGTAAAAATGAACCACGTAAAAGGAGGAATAATTACGATAAGATTCAGAAGTTGCTCATCGCGAATTTGTCTATTTTCACAGAAAAATCTATTTTTTCTTGAAAACGGCAGATCATAACGCAAAAGTATATCGAATATAAAAGAAGCGGCTCATTAAAATGAGAATCTTTGGTGTGAATTTTCAATTTAGTTATACTAATTTAGGGACATACATATGCGAAGAAAATGGTTATAAAGAAGCTTTAATCATTTATTCCACTTACTGGGATGTCTTTAATGCACATTCAAATTATTTTTAGATTCTTAAAAAACAATTTAGACCAACATGTAAAATTACTATTTTGAAAAATTGGTTTATATGAATTGTATTTTGAAGATCATAAAAATAAATTAAACGTATATTAAAGACCTCTCAGTAAGTGTAATAGACGATTCACGCTTCTTTAGAACAATTTTCTTCACATATCTCCTTAAATATGCATGATTTAAAAAAAAAACTCATTTTAATGAGCCGCATCTTTTACATTCTGTACTTCCACAAAACAAAAAAATCGAAAATGCAAGTTGAGATTTGGAATTATTTTTTCAGCATCCCTTGTGTATAATATATTTAATAAGAAGTATTCTGTATTTATAAGTTTGTAAAATGATAAATATATCATTTTTACAATAAAAAATTATGATTGGGCCATACCATTTCATTTCGCCAAAGGTCGCTTGCGGTCTGATTAAAAAAAAATGTTGTGCATACTCAACTATAATCCTTATTAATGTTTTCAGGACTTGTTTGTCACATCAATTTATCAAGTTTCTTTTTCTCATATTTCGAAATTTGACTTTCTAAGTGCAAGGGTGCAAAAAAATGTCAAATTTTTATGCATTGAGGAAAACTTAAATTCTACTATTTAAAATGGAATTGAATGAAATCATACTTATTCAACAGTCTTTCATTAGCTAGATAACATGACTAAGTTCATTTTTTTATTAAAACTTACCACACAAGGCACATTTTTCATAATTTGAACCCTTTTAATTTTTTTCTGATATACTTTGAAATTCGTCACTTTGGAAGTTTGGCTCATTTTAATAGATGAGTTTAATTTAATCGCTTTGTAAATTTCGCGTTGATCATGAACCTTTTTTATTGAAATAGCAATTTTCAAAAAAAAAGCTCAACAGATTTTTATTTTGAGGTTTATTTAAATGAGGTTTCAACTAAGGTGAAACTGTTTTTTTTTATTTTGTCATTCGACTGCGAGAAATTTGAAATATTTGGCCAACTTCAACTCGATTTTTAAATTTTTCTCCCTAGACGATATTAATGTCCGAAAATGAATAAAATCTCTAAAGTGAGAAATTCAAAGTGTTAATATTTCACCATCAAAAATTGAAAAAGGGCTCAAATTCTGAAGTCCGTTGAAAAATGAATCTTATGAGGCAAGTTTTTATTCAAAAAATAAAACAGTGCGGTTTTAAAAACGCTTCGAAAGTGTTGAAAAATGATTAATGAATTACTTTACAATTTATACAATATAGTATATTGTGTATCGAGGGCGTAAAGAAGGCAAAATATCTTTACGCCCTTGATACACACCATAATTTTTGTCCCCTCCCTGAAAACAAGCATGTGAAGCAGATAGAGGATGTTTTGTGTACTTGACAATTTTAGATTATAGATGAAAGGAAGAAATAGCGTAATTTGCAGAAGGGAGACTGGCGGGTCTAGCAATACAATTTTTTCAAAGATAAAGATCAATTCCTCCATATTCTCACTTGCGGGGTGCAGTTAGTACTGTATTTAATGTAATTGTTCGCGTCTTAGAGACGCGTCGATTGCTGACGAACCTTCGATTATCTTCCATGATCAATCAATAGCGACTTATAAAGTTAAAAAAAGTTATATTGTTTATATGAGGGAAACTTTTTTTAAATTTTGGAATATACCACTACCGTAACTGAAAAAATTATTCGTTATAACAGAACACATTGATTGACCTTTTGATGCTCTCTTTGATTTTCTGAAAATAATATTTTCGGTAATACAGAAACATAAGCATAAAAAAGATCAAAATTTTCCATTTTTTCCTTTGTTTTAGAACAACTTCCGTCTATGATCTCCCTCTTAAACAATTTTCAATAAATAATTTCCACCCAATAACTTTCAATTTGGACCCCCCCCCCAAGTACCCTTTTATTGTGCCCGGAAAATACCCCAAAAAACTGTATAAGCATTTATTTAGACAATTTTTTTCCTCCTGTAAGTCATGGAAAATTATTATCTTTAGGGATAAATGATATAGAGTTGATGGATGTCAAGAGTAGTATTTCTTGTTAAACATACTTAGCAATTATTTAAACATTTTTCCTCTGTTTAAATAATTTTTTCTCGTTGAAATCGGAAAAAGTGACAAAATTAACGAATATTGAGAGTAATATATTTTTAAGTATATTTAGTAATTATTTGAACAATTTTCATATGTTTAAACAATTGTTTCCAACAGATGTTGAGAGTAATATTTTTTCTTGAGGATATTGAACAATTTTTAAAACAATTTCTATTTGTCGAAACCATTTCCATTTGTTTAAAACATTTCCATTTGTTTTAAACATTTCTTTTTGTTGAGAAAATTGTTGAATTAACGTATTTTGAAAGTAATATTCTTGTTTGTAAGGCATTCACGAAATTTTCGCTTTTCGAGGCATGTATTGCGTGCTGGAAGTGACCAGTTCCAAAACCGAGGTAAAAAGCAGTTATAAAAAGACTTTTTCTAGCTTCTGCGCGTGCGTAGTTCGAGCTAGATTATTCTTTCTAGCTGTTGCGCTTGCGCATTTCGATTCAGAATTACTTTTTGATATTTTTGATATATATATTTTTTTTTTTCATATTTGACCTTCGAGAGACTGATTGTGAGTAGTGAATAGTAATTGGATAAACTCGAAGTGATAAGTTACCATAAATGATTGATAAATTACCAGATATTACTGATAAATTAGAGACAAAATGCCGAAAACTTGAGAAAATTTTTAGATACTTGAAATTTCCAGTAATTTAGCAATTTTTCATAAATTTCTGAAAATTTTGGACATTTTTGGATCCCTTCCAAAAAGCTTTGGATACCTTAAATTTCTAGAATTGATAATTTTACCATACATTTCCAAAATTACCAGAAATTTCCGAAAAATTTGTTTTTATTGTTTCTCAAGTCGAAAATTTCCTGCATTTGTTACAAAAAATATCGTGTGCAACTGGTGCTGAAAGTAGACAGTTTCCTTTGATTCGCCTCTTTTTCATACAGAAAACTTCACACTTGTGTGGAATTGCCTACTTTCCGCACTTGTAGCACAATATACTATTGTTTAAAATATCACTAGTCTATAAATTAAAAAAAAAATGTTACATTTAGTGACGCTATATTTCTCCGATAAATTTTGGCCTGCTAAACTTAAAAATCGCATTAAAAAATTGATCCCCAAAAATTGAATTTTCGCCCCACCCTAATATAACCATAGTACTCCGCAGCGGTTTTTTAAAAATGTATTTCCTAACTAATTTTTTAGTTGAGATTTTTTGGCAACTCTTTTTCAAGATTATTTTTTTTAGTTTCACTGAATAGCTCGAAAATTTTCAACTTATATAACAGAAGCTTATTTATCAATACTTGTAATTTATTATACCTATGTTTATTCATCAGATCACGTGCGTCGTCTGAAAATAGATCGTTTCGATTAACACTATGGAAGACAGTGAGAGACAATGGAACATTATTTATGTTCCTAGCAATAATTTTGAACCTCACCTTAGAGTCATTGTTTCAATGGAGAGGACAATGAAAGTTAGAGAACTTAAAGAAGTAATATTGAAGACTCTTGGTAAGGAACATCTGGCGTTATCCCAAATAGCCATTGTTTCTTATCGTAAAGATTGGATATGTCGGTTATATAATAATGTTGAACTATGGAAAATCGCCATGCTGGTTAGTATTATGCATACATTTTCTAAACAAAACTTATATGTAACTAAAACAGATTTGATTTTACATTTTTATTCTATTTTAAGAAAAATTTGTTTTACATAAGTATGCAATTTATTGATTTCTATTTAGGGGGACGATACAAAACTGACAAACTTCAGTCATTTCGCTTTCGAGATCAAAAGTCCACCCAGTGGCTTTAAATGCGTACAGTGCCTACAAGAATGCGATAATGAATATACAAAGCACAAACACAGTACAAAGATTTGCTACTTCTTCATGAGCGATATTTGTGTAAAGGTGAATATATTTATTTCACTCTATTCCATGAATTAATATATATTTATTAAAAAGTATTTGAATTATAAACAATTATTGGCCGAAATAAAATATATTAAATCGCCAATATAGTCAAATTTTGAAGTGTTGCATTCTTTAAAACAATATTTCACTAAATGAAAAAATATGTTTTTAATAAATTTAGGTAAATTACTCTTACGTACAAAATTCAAATAATTGCACTTAAATTCTTAAAAGTATGAGTACTTGAACATCAATAACCGACATTTGATTTTTTAATCTATACTCTTTTTCAACAGAATTACTTCCAGAAAGATGCGAAGTTTCACCTATGCCCTATATGTAACGAAAAAGTGACGAAATCATCGTTCATTAAAACCGGGATTACACCCTATGTTTGCCTATACAACATTCCTATTATTTTAATGCACAAGAAAAAAAGCTTTGGGTATCCACGATTGCTTAAACTGCCCGACAGCATCTATGCTACCGAATTATTTGAACTTGTTAAACAAGTCGTCCCACAAGGAAAATATTCTCTACACAAAATGGGTTTGACGAAGGTTGAAACATTGATTGTATTTACTATTTAATTTTAAATTAATTTCTATCATTCCTACTGCAATTCAGGATATATTCGTATACTGCGTATGATTCATTAAGACGATATAAAAGTTCTTTATTATTCACTCAATTTTTGCGCACAGACAAAGCTTGAAATACTTATAATGATGGATCCACTTAAAATTAAACCTCATTCGTGTAATTGAATTTCAATTGACAATCAGTATGTTTTATAAGCTTCTTAAAATAGCCACTTGGAAAACAAATTTGAAAACTTCAGATAACCAAGCCGTTGAAATGTTGAATGTAATTATATCACTTTAACACTATATCTTTTGTTTCTTTCAGTTTTTTTATAATAATATTTTCGAATACGCAATCGCAGAAACTGGCTGCGAAATACCTGAAACTGGCCAAGTTTCCATATCAAATAGTGCAATTACTGTGCAGTATTATGACGACATTCCCAAAATCTCACCACCTATTCCTCACAGCATTGCTACGAAAGAATCAGCACAATGTCCAACTTCTCTTCTTGATACTTCGCAACCTATCAGCAAAAGGTAAGCCTAAGACATTGTCAAAAGGAGAACAAATTTGTTTAGTATTATAGTCGTTGAAAACCCCGAATTTTTCAACAACAGTCTTTAAACTTAAGTGAAAGTATAAAAGCAGATTTTTTGACGAATTTCTTTATTGCAAAATTATGTTCAATATTCAACATATTATGCTAGTTAAGAAACCTAAATCTTTAAATTAAAGTCTTTTAACATGAGCGAAAATGTTGAAAACCAGACTTTATCAACCACTTTTTTGATCACAGAATTATTCTGCAATATTAACAATCTTTTCAATAGTTAAAAATTTGCATTCTCGCAGTCTATTTTTCAGATTCGGGTAAATTGAGAATGTCGATCATATTGACGTTCTTGTTGTTTTTTAAGGGTTTTCGTGATCAACTTATAATACAAAAAAACTGAATTGCTGCAGTAACGTTTTTCCTGTGGTACTCCAGAAGAAACTTTTTTCCTCAAGTTTTATATATATCGGTTTTCCTGGGAACATTTTCTACTACATTTTTCCCCTCAAAATTTTCGGTAACGTATTTCTTCGGAACCTTTTCTATCACATTTTTCGCCTCAAAATTTTCTGTAACGTTTTTCCTCGGATATTTCCAAGTAACAGTTTCACCTCGAGATTCTTTTTACCTTTTTTCCTCTGAACTTTTTCGGTTACTGTTTTTTCTTGGAACTTTTTCTATACTGTTTTTCCTCAAAACTCTCTGTGTCACATTTTTCCTCTGAGCGCTTCAATTGGAAATTATACCCCGAATGAAACATTTGGATTGAATAAGTGTTCCTGCTTTTACATATATAACTATTATTATGATTACCAATAAACATATCATTGAGCTTACACATTATTTTTTAAAAGAATGCTCAATTTTAAGTTTATGTGTAAAAAAAGATTCACTTCACTCGAAAAAAACCTATAATTAATTTAAAAAATATATATTCAATGTAAAGAAGAACTTTACTTAATTTAAACAAGATATTTATTTAAACTAAGAAAAACTTTGCTTGAACGAAATAAATAAGGACAAACAACCAATTTTTTTTTAATCAAACAAACATTTGATTGACCCTATATCAAAGAAATAATTTGTTTGATTCAAAGAAACATTTTTCTCAGTGTAGTGGACCACTTTTGATCTATTTTTCAAGGCAATTTACTCGCGTTCCGTTTTTTCTAAATACTTCGTTTGTGGGTGAAGCTACGTAAATGATGCCAGTGAAGAAGTTGCAGTGCAGGAAATTATGCGTTAATCTAAAAAAAATCTTCTAGCCTGCATGGATCAAGAGATATGACTCTTAAAAAAACACCTTTTTTCTCGCTGTTTTGAGCTATTTTTAGCCAAAAAAGTTTTTTTTTAAGACAGCTCGTTTCATGCATATCCTACAGAAAAACAGTGAAAAGATAAATGATAGAAGGCTGAAGTTTGAGTCAACTAAAAAAAAAATAAAAATGTTTTAGCTCTTATATGTAGGTCTCGAGTTATGATCACGAAACTTCGACCCTTTTCATTCGGAAGACTCTTTATGTACTGAAAAATGTACTGCGACCGTATTTGAGCATTCTGGTGGCATATATGCATTTTGAGTTTATTAGAAATACAATTCTTTTCTTATTTGTCATTAAAACAATAAATTTTTAAAACGATTGTTCAAATAATGCTCTTCAAACCATCAATTGTGTGCATATTTTGTGTATTTTCTTTGTGAAAATTACTTCCAGAATATCTGCTGTCGAAAATGAATAAAGACGAAATATAAATTAACTAGTTTTACATTGTTTATTTGTTATTTATAAACAATATTATTCCATGAATTAGTTTTATAACGTTTTATTATTTTATGTTAAAAATGCCAAAAATTAATAAACTAATCATCGCAGAGGAAACAATTATTGGTAATTGTTGATAATAAAAGAATATGTAAACAAACTGATCACGTAATTATGCAATTAATGTAAAAACTCATTAAATAATTGACTAATTGATTGTATGATTGACTAATAAATTACCTAGTATCAGGAGATACACTACATTATATAAACTTAAAAATTGTTTTGTAAAATGAACTCTTTTCCACACCATCCCGGTGGTAGAGTACGATGCGTTTCTTTCAGTGGTTTCTCTAAAAGAACATTGAAAATCGTTATTTCAAATATTATAGTAATACAAAACAAATAAAGAATTACAAATGAATTTTTAACTTTTCATGATGTAGTCCGTTTCCTGATACTAAGTAATTTATCAGTCAATCATTCAAGCAATTAGTCAATTATTCAATTAGTTTTTTCATTAATTGCGCAATTAAGTACTTAATTACTTTATATGTTCTTTTACCATCAAAAATTGAAATTGTTTCCTCTGCAATGATTAATTTATCAATTATTGGGATTGTTAACATAAAATGATACAACGTTCTAACATTACATACAAATTTGTATACGTAATTAATAGACAATGTGATACAAATTAATTTTGTTCTCTTCATTCACTTTCGACAACAGATATTCTGAAAGTACTCGTAATTTTCACAAAGAAAATACATAGAATATGTACACAATTGATAGCGTGAAGAGTATTATGTAAACAATCGTTAAACAATTTATTGCTTTTCGACGAAAAACAAAAAGAAAGTGTATTTTCAACGAACTTCAAATGCACATATGCCAACGAAAAGTTCAAATACTGTCGCAGTAAATTCTTCCGTGCATACAGAGCCTTCCGAATGGAAATGGTTAAAGTTTCATGATCATAACTTGTGACCTATAAGAGCTACAACATTTTTATTTTTTTTTTATTTTACGCAAAATTTAGTCTTCTATAATTTATCTGTGCACCATTTTTATGTAGGATGTGCAGGAAACGAGCTGTCCTAAAAAAAACTCTTTGGGCTAAAAATAGCAAAAAATTATGTTTTTTGAAGAGTCCTAACTCTTGATCCATGCAGTCCAGAAAATTATATGTGTTTTAGATTTACGCATGATTTCTTGCAGTACAACTTTTTCTGTGTCATCTTTCACGTAGCTTTGCCCACAAACGAAGTATTTTGAAAAAATTGAACACGAGTAATTTGCCCTGAAAAGTAGGTCAAAAGTGGTTAAATTTGGGAGGCCATAACTTATTACCTATTGGGGTTAGGTCATTGCTTTTTTTTAATTACTCGAAATTGCTTATATTTTCATTAAAATCCAGAACATTTTTTTGCAAAATTAGCAGGTTCCAAAGTACAGATATAAACTTCAGAATTGAGGTTTTTCGCTTCTTTTTTGAAAAAAATCGGGTTCTTTGAAAAGTCATACCCTTGTTCTCAGAACTATTAGAATTTCTTCTAGTTTAATTTTGCTGTTAAATGTTTTGCTCTATAATGCAATGGGGTGGGGAAGTCTACGCAAAAAAGACCTTTTTCTTACTAGATGCCTGGAATATATGTTTTTTAGAATTGTTTGCAAAATTTCAAAAACATGTTTCATGCAAATGTTCGTCGCATTAGTAATGTATTTTCCCTTTGATGATGATCTTTCTGACTGAATAATTTACTGTGTATATATGTGCATATAAATGGTCCAACTGGGAGCAGATGCCATTTTTTAGATGGCAGTTGCTCCCAGTGGGACCGCAGTAAATCCCATTCATGGCCACGTCTCACAACCGTGAGATGGGTGGTCACAGGACACGAAGAAATCACAAGTTTATGATATGGATATCATATTATAGATAGTATATGCGGTACTCAAAACTCAAAAATGACATCCATTTTCACCTATATCTTACGGTTTACGAGATAATTGTTGTTAAAAATAACAATAATGGAAGGTTCCCTTCAGGTCACAATGGAACGTTCCTGGAAAGTTCCATTGGAACATTCCCAACCTGCGGACATTTTACACCTCCCGGGAACTTTCCTGGAACGTTCCGAGTGTGCTTGCGGAACCTTCCGTGCTATTAGAGAACACTTTCGCTCTGCTCCAGTGAGCTTACTTGTCTATATAATTCCCGTAGTTCGTTACTCGCTCCTACGAGACATACGAAAATCGATACATGTGTCTTCATTTTAGTACGATTTCTATGAGGATGCTTCGTTAAAAAAAAATGGTCCACAATAATAAACACCCACATGCAAGAAGGGCTGAGGTTTTGCCCTGAAACATTTCACACATTGTCGTATCATCTGCCGAGTAGAATTTAGCCCATCCAGTGGCCAATACATTTCGCGAATCCCGTTCGATTGAGATTTTCTTTTTTTGATAATGAGACCAGCTCGTCAGGAAACGCGTCTGCTTCAATTTTGCAGACGATTGTATTGTGAGCTGAATTTAATTCGTCCCTTGAAAGTGGACCTGGAAATATGGAAGCTTTGTTCTAGATTTTTGTATTCATAAAAAATGTTGGACAATAGGCAAATATTACTTGGAGTTTTTTAAAAGTTCTATATCTAAAAAAAAAACCAAACGCTTGTGGAGTAACCTTGAGACACACATTTTCTGATAGATGCGTCTCTGAACTTTTTTTTTGATTTGAAATAGAACGTGGGTCACATGTTCTCATCTTTACTAAGCAATTCAGGATCACGCATCCAAAGAGAATTATTCAAGAAATCTTGTGGATTCTGTCCGCGAAAAATTAAATCAGCAGGATTTTCATACGTACGCACGTGACGTCAATTTTCAGACTCAGTCGCTGTTTGAATCTCAGCGACTCGATTGGCAACGAATGTGGGAAATGTATGTGGTGGGGTGTTGATCCACTTGAAGATAATGGTTGCGTCTAGCCAAAAAAGATTCTTTGCGGCAACCATGTAATTGCACCTTGTCTGAAAATTCAAGAGTTATGCATCGCGGGTACCTGATACGGTTGAGTAAACTCAATTGCGATTTTTAATCAAACCGTTTGTCCTGAGTTTCTATTAGAACTGGATCATCCCAACCCAATCAGAGTTTCCAAAGTTGTTGGATTAAAATTTTGCCAACGAGAATGACTGGACCCAACAAACCTAGCGGGTCAAACAGTCTGGCATATTGAGCGAGTATCGATAGCTTTGTTGCTGAATCCATCGAATTTGTTAAATTGACCGTTTACAGAATAGTGTCGGTCGCCAGATCCCAATGGATTCCTAACGCTTTAATTGTTTTAGAGGTATCGAGAGAGAATTAAGCATCAGCCGATTCGTTTGAAAATTCATGGCATAATGCGAGACAATTCGATCCCCACTATCGTTGATTGAATCCACCTCGTCGTAAAAGATAGATCAAATCTTTTTTTATTTGTAACGCCTCTTGCACCAATTGCGCTCCGCTCAACAGGTAGTCGATATAAAAATCGCCTTCTACATAGGAGCCGCAAGAAGAAAATATTCTTGCTCATCGTCCGTGAGTTGATGAAAAGTTCGAATTGCGAGAAACGGACGCGCATGACCCCAGTTGTAGTTTTAGCGGAAGCATTATATACGCCCCTTGTTTTATTTGTAAGGCTGTCGTCCTTTATTACGGCGTGGTGAGGAAGATGATAACCAGGCCGTGATAGGTCCTGATTATTAACAAGAGTTATATTACCTTTATTGAAATAACCGTCGATACAGTCTGTGTACTGAAATTTGAGTACGGGATTCCTTTCGAATCTTTTTTCAAGCGCATAAAATTGTTGAAAGGCTACATTCGTAGAGTCTCCAAGTTATTTTTGTGTCATCATCAAACGGTAACCTTACCACGTAACGACCAGACCCATAGCGCTCAGATATGTTTTTGTAATGGTATTCTGCGGCTCGCTCTTCCTCTAAAAGTATTTTTCAGGAATTTTCTTCTCCTAATTCCCACAAGATGGGTAAATCCTGAAATTTAATCAAATTGCAAGACACGCGCGCTTGCAGTTGCAAAAGAGACTTTCAACTCCCTTCAATTTCACGTTGATTTCTTTCTTTTGGAAACCTAGAGCATCTGCGAATTTCTTAGTGATGGAATTGCACTGAGAACATAAATCTAGAAAGGTCCGACAAGGACTTGTGCAAGCAGTAGTATTTATTTTAAAGGTATTTCTTTCGCGTTAGAGTCTCTCTGCGTGTTTTTCTTGACTGAAATCCAAGAGTGTATTATGACGTCTACGACACTTCTCACACGGGCCTCTTTGACAATCTATTGTGCGATGATTTTTAAGAAGACAATTATGACAAATCGACGCTTTACAAACGATATCGTAGCGCTCTTGCGGAGTCCGAACTTTAAATTGTTTGCTAGAATTAAGATGATGCGTACGCTTATAAAGTATACATGAGACTTGCGATTTCTCTGAATTGGAATCGATAGCAGTATAGTCATGCATGATTGAGAGGCTCGAGAATTAAACCGCGACTGTGAATTATTATTTCTTGGTTGTCGACTCCGATGAGATTTTTTTGATTTTTGAACAGATTGCTTATTTTCAATGAGTGATCGGCGTTCTAAAAATTAAATCATAGAGTTTTACAAGGGTAACGTTGTACTTCCGACATCTTCATCCCATTTTCCCCGAGTGTGATTGTTTAATTTTTCGCGAATAATAAAGATTGGTAAAGTATTCCATTGATCTACTGGTTGACCCAGAGCTCTGAGACCCCTCATTCTTTTCTACACGTGATCCAACAATGCGCGCACGGAGAATTCCTCCAACATATGAAGAATTACAAATAAAGCATGAACGTGACTTCTGATTAAAAAATAATCTCGATGTTAAGTTTTTTAGCTACTGGTCCTTCATTGTTAATAGTTAGTTAGAGCTTTCACCCTTCGACAAATGGCCTCATTAGTATAATAAAAAATAAGACGCCAATCCACCACCTGCAAAGACTGATTCATAGGATAGTTATAACTAAGTACAATAAGAGGTAAAGTGCAAAGGTAATCATAACCTCAACTTACGTCCGAACTCACTGCATCAATGTCTAAGCACCGTCACCACAACTCATATACGGATAAAATAGTGATTTGCTTTATGGTAGAATAGTAAACAAAACAGGTTTGTGTTTATGAGACCCATCCTTCCGCCGGTCTCTTGGCATGATTAAAAATGGTAAATAAATAACCTGTTCGGCCAACACATGACTGCCTTTAGACCGAGCGGAAAGGTGTAATTCAGCATGGGTTTTGACAAATGAGGGGCTGATAGCAAAAGCGGACTAAGAATAGATTCGGAGCAAAAGCAAGTTGCTTATTTCTCAGCGCAAGAACGAATTAGCCCGCGCGCTACGGGCAAAAACGACTTAAAGATTTTACTCGTTTTTACCCGTGGCGCGTGGACTAACCCATTTTTGCACGCACTCATATTTCTATACGGTTCAACTCCAACCGAACTCTTGATTCGTTTTTGTCTACGAAATAAAATCAGCTACATAAATATTATAATGGACTGTAAGGAACGTTGAAATCATCTTTCGCATAATAGAGTAATCAGCTGAAAAGATCCAATTTACTTACTTGGAACATTGAAATAAAGTATCATGAATGATAAAATAAATCTAGTAGTATTAAAATCTAATGCAAGAATACTGTAAATCAAACTTCAAAAAATGATACAATGATCTAGTGATAACATAAGCATCTACTTTCTGAAACTCTTAAATCAACATTGAGTGATGTAGAAATTTAATTAAATAATACTACAAATGCTGAGTGCACTACTATTTACGTATATTAAAATCAGCTATTATATATAACAGTTGGAAATCTTGTTTTTTCTCAGAACCAACATTTTTTTCTTACTATAGTTAAATCCATTTAAAGGGAGCAGGATTTCTGTTGAACAGAATAATGGACATACAGTTGATTCAACTGTTCCAATTTCGTAGACGAAACTTTGTTTCACTAAAACGGGAAGCTAGGTTACCAAAGATTATCATAGAGCGCGCCACATTCGGATACGCTGCTTTTTCTTGTAGCTGTAAGCACGTCTTTCCCTGTTGAATCTTGAATTATTTTAAATCAAGTTAAATGAACTATTAAAATGAGTGTGGAAGAACGAGAAAGAATAGAGGGTGAGGAGGAGGATACGATAAATATTACAGTTGAGTCAAGTCGGTACTGAAAATATTAGATTCAATGATCATATGCTCTAAATCGTCTGTTAGAGGTTTTAAAAGCTGTGTTGAGATTCCTACACTTTCTTCTTGAACATTTTTTGTGTATGTGTGGGATTTGAGTGTGAAAATGAAGGAGCACATCGCCTTCCAAATAACAAAAAAAAAGGTAACTGTAGGTATAATGCCTTGTTCCTGCATATGAGATGTATCGACACTCTCGGTGCTGCCCTCTGCGCGGAGCTTGATAAATCGCCTTCGTCATATAATACTGACTTTATGTAAGTCTTAAATCAACATGTAGTAATGAAGAAATCGAATTTGATAATAATAATTCTTAGCGAAGTATCAATTAAATTAAAATCTGTATTTATATAAAATCTGTAAGAATATTATTTTCTTAGAACCAACATTTAAATGTGGTTAAATAACTTCAGTTGAACAGACAAGGATAGACGAGTAATGTATGATTTTTGTGATAGCTGTGGAATGGGTTTGATGTCGGCGAAGTAGGAATTCATCTTTCTTTTGCAAAAGTGGCTCAGTAGCCCTCCTGTATTAGTGGTCCAGTATCCCTCATCTAAATACATAGATTTGGCTTAGAAGCTCTCTTGTAAAAGTAGTTCAGCCCCCCTGGTCCAGTACCCCTCTTGTGTCAATGTTGGTGAGGTAGGTATTCAGGATTATGTCATCAAAATATTTTAAAAACTTAGCACGGATATGAACCACTTCAACTGCAGAATGTTCTCTGATGATATATCTGCCACTTTATCCTGAAGTTCCAGATTTTTCTAGACTGCAGAATGTTTTTCGCGAGTTAAATGCGTATTAAATAAATAAACACTGGGATTTCAGTGAAAGACTCATCTGTAAGGAAGCTATGAATCAAATTTTTATATAGACAAAGCAGGATGTCATACATAGCCCTCTACAAAATTTCTGGGAGACTTTTACGCAATATTTTCAGATAAGCATCATATGATGCAACAAAGTTCTGGAAGATTCTACATTATAATCGACACGTTCAGGATATAATTTTTTTGCATCGCAAAATGTAATGCTTCATGAAAAATGACCTTGAACTTGTTTACCAAAAAATTGCGCAGTAGAATTTGATTACGTCATTAGAAATATTCTAGAAACTAAGCACTACAGCTGTAGAATATCGGTAGGGTAGATTTTTATGGTATCTGATAGTAATATATCTACCTCTTTGTTTCAGAGTTCTAGAAGATTCAACATTATAGCCAAAATTGTTGACCACTGAATTAAATTAGTCAGCCAGAAAGCGAGTAATCATCCTCGATTTCTATAAACTATATTATACAGTAGCTTTAGTGGATGATTGAAAAATTCGAAATATTCTATTATATTAATTTTATATTTTTAAAAATTTTATTTTAAACCTTCAACGTACTCAGAAAGTTTTAAAGAAAGTTACATTGTTTCTATGCGGTTTTAATTTGAAATAAAATATAAATATAAATAAAATAATATGAAATAATATAAATGCAAATAAATTAATATGAATAAAAATATAAATTTTTGGAAAGACAGAAACATGAGCTTGAAAAATATTGAAAGTATCCATTTTTTTATTTTGTTAAGGAACACCTCCCTCAATGAGGAAGAAAAATGCTCATTAAATGAGCACAAATAAATACACCTATAGTGAATACATCCATAGTACTTTGCAGCCATTTTTAAAAATAATTTAAAGATAATTTGAGTTCCATTTTTGGGTCTCTGAATAACATTTGATAAAAAAATGGTAAAGTGTAGTCTTTTTGCGAAAAGTTCGTAACTGTTTTATCAGGATGCTAGAAAATGTGGGTGGGCCTTATTTAAAAGTAATATCATCTTATGTGAACTAAAGTGCTACCCGTAGAATGCAATAAATAATGTCCTATATAGATATGAAAAAAACTTCGGGATGTAAAATATTCTTGATTTAACGTTTGGGGAACAACAAATTGGAATTTATAACGAAATCCATTTTTTTTTTACTTCTTCCAGACTATTTATTCAGAATTTTTCCGATTCCGAAAAGTTATTATTGTACAATTCTGAAATAATAGTCTGGAAGAGGTCGAAAAATAAGGTTTTTCTTTGTAAATTCCAATTCGTCTAATATAGATTTATGTATTTAAAAACCGACGTATCTTGAGAATTGAATCTAAAAAAATATACCGAATAGAATTCCATCCTTTATAAACAGTTGTTGTTTCCTTCAGTCAGGAAAATGGTTGTTTGAATCAAACAAATATTTGTTTGACCCTATTTCAAAACTAGGATTTGTTTGATTCAAATAAAATTTGTTTTCAAGTAAACGATGGTGTGTTTGAATCAAATAAGTTTTGTTTTCATAAATCAAATATTTGTTTCAATCAATTAAACATTTTTTAACCCTATATCAAAGAAAGCATTTGTTTGATTCAAACAAACATTTTTCTGAGTGTTCTAAGGATAGTACTGAAGTTTGAATTATTTTGGATTAGGTGATATTTCTTTTTAATAAGCAGCAGAATTATTTTCTGATATACTTGTAAAACAGTTACTCACTTTACAAAAAAGACGGTATTTTACTATCTCCTTTTATTATTCAGTGATGCCTACCATAATTTTATTGCCATATTTATTACTTTTACGTCAGTAATTCGTCACATTTAGGGGAAGGAGGGGCAGAGCCAACCGGTGGGGCAAAGATGATTTTGCTTATAACATCGCTATTATTAACCAATTTTAATTCTACTTTGCGTTATATAAATCTATTTTATTCAAGAGACAGTGTTACTTATTAAAAGGTTGAAAATTGACGTTGTAAAAGAAAAATTATGCAGAAAACAGTTTTGACAACGAAAGAATGGAAGATTCTCTCGCAGAAATATAAAGTTTTCAACATTAATGGCAATACTTACAGTATGGAAATTTGTTATTTTGACAGATAAAACACCTAATTCTAATTTTGAAAATTTTCTGTTCAATATAAACGAAATAATCTTTGACCTGTCATTGAAATATCCGGAATACTCGATAATTGTTGGAGGGGATTTTAACAGTAAAATTGGTGAAATGAATCAATTAGAGGAGGAAACCCTCTGTACCAATTTAAATTTGTACGACATAAGAACAAGCCTGGTCGCTGATCTAGATAAAAGGGGAAAACAGATGGTAGAAAGCTTTGAAAAAATGGGTTTTTTGTCCTGTATGGGAGAACTAAAAGCGACTGCCCAGCTCAATGTACATTCCTAAGAAAAAAAACTTCTTCAGTTATAGATTTTGCCTGGTCTAATAGTGTGGGAATTCAGTCAATCGAGGATTTCCAGGTGTTGAGAGTTCCAACTCGATCTGATCACTTTCCTATAGCTTTGACATTATTAAATCACTCGACTTTAAATTATGCGAAAAATTTGAGCACTCCTTTTTTTAAGTGGAATAATGACTTTGCTTATAAATTTAAAGAAATTATCCAGTACCAACCAAATATTAACTCTGCAATGTTGTCGATAGATGACCTTTCAAAAAATTTAATTAATGCTATTAAAGAGACAGCGACAGAACTTAACATGCCCGTAAAACCGTCTAAAAAACTGAGTCGTTCGAGGCCATGGTTTGATACAAAATGCAGAAAAAGTAAAAGAGAGCTCAAACAAGTACTTGGGAAATGCGAGGAATAAAAATGCAATCTAGATATTGTGTCGATTTATACAAACTGTAAAAAAGTACATATAAAATTATTCGATTCCAAGAAGGAAGATTATAAAAATTCCTTATTAGATTCTCTCGTGAATGCAATCGACTCTAAACAATTCTGGAAAATAGTAAATAGCTATAATTTCAAACCTTCGTATAAAGGTGATATAGACTTAAGCATATGGGAACAGTACTTGAAATCTCTCTATCCAGTCCGGGATCCAAATTCTTACTTAATACCGATTAATAATTTTCGAAATCCTTCTCTTGACTCACATATAACTCTTGATGAAACTATTTCAAGCTTGAAACAGTCAAAAAATGGTAAGGCCCCTGTTCCTGATGGTATTAGCTATGACTTTTTTTTAAATTTGCCCGGCAATCTGTTCCTTTACTTAAACTCGTTATTTATTAAAATAATTGATGAAGAAAAGATCCCAATATCGTGGTCTCAAACATTTATTAGAATGATACACAAGAAAGAGGATGTCACTGATCCTGCTAACTACCGCCCTATTGCCTTAGTTAACTGTGTTACAAAGATATTTACGCAGATTCTTTCCAAAAGGCTGACAGCTTGGGCTGAAGACATGCAACTCCTTCCAGAGTGTTAGGCAGGTTTTAGGAGGGGAAAAGGTTGCACGGATCAGATCGTTACCCTTACCGCAATGATTCAAAATCGTCTGAGGCTGAACGGAGGCAAACTTTTTGTACACTATGTTGACTTTAAATCAGCCTTTTTATCAATTAGTTATATTGTCTTATGGAACAAATTAATCCAGAAAGGTTGTGGGTCAAAATTTATGAGATTGGTAATAGATTTTTACTCTAAAGCTAACATTGCGATCAAGGGAAATAAGGGCGTCTCCGGATCAGTATATGTAACGAAAGGAGTCATACAGGGGGAGGTTGTAAGTCCAACATTGTTTACATTTTTAATTGCTGCTTCACAAGAATTTATGTATGCCAGAGGTATCAGAGGTGTATCAATAGACTATTTGTTGGAAATATTGCTCTTGGCTTACGCCGACGATTTGGCTTTTTTCGCGGACTCCCTGGTTGGAATACGTAAGATTCTTGAAGGATTATTAAATTACTGTAGGACAAATGAGCTCGAAGTCAACATAGAAAACCCCAAAAATAGTAATCTACAGAAAGGGAGGTCATGATCATAACAAAAAATACCCACTTTTTATGTACGAAATCTCCGAGCTTATTGTTCGACTTTTCGATAGTCTTGTATCCAGCGTTTTAATGTATGGTGCGCACATATGGAGTCTCAGATATTTAGATTTTATAGAAAAATTTCAAACCGAATATGCATAGAAAACAATTTCCACCACTGACACATAAGCAGCCGCGTTCAAATGCTTTACTCAAGCGCTCAGCCCTCTACGCGCTTTTGATCCAAGCTCTCAAAAGAATAGAAAGACTTCAAATTTCTGTATGAAATTTTGATATATTTCTGAATATATAACCTGTCGAAAAATGCAAAAAAAATTGATTTATCAAAAGTGAGATAGTAGAATGACCCCTTAATGTTCTACAAAAAAAGGCGAACTTACAATAAAATACATACATTTTTAACCACCTTGTTGAATTTACAACCAAAAATAGAATAATTACAATTTCAGCTACAAAAATTAATTTAAAAAATTCAACAGAATAGTTGAATTTTCCACCACAGAGATGGATCTTTAAATAATACAATACCTTTTTTAACAAGAAGTCCCATTTTAAACCAAGTAAATGAACTTACAATCCAGAAGTTTAATTTTCCAGAAAAAACCAGCTTACAATAAAATACATAAATTTTTCACCAAATTGTTGAATTTTCAACCAAAAATACAATATTTAAATTTTTATTTGAAAAAATTAATAAAAAAAATACAATTTTCTACAAAATAGTTGAATTTTTAACCAGAAAAATAGATCTTCAAATGATGAAATAAATTTACTTTACGCCCTCGATACAGAATATACTATTTTAGCAAAGAAGTCCATCTTTCACCCAATTTCAATCCAGAAGATTGATTTTCTACCAAAGAAAAAGAATAATTAAATTTTCAGTTAAGAAAATTAATTTCAAAAGAAACAAATTTTCAACAAAATAGTTGAATCTTCAACCAGACAGATGGATCTTCAAATAAGTACAACTGTTAACCAAGTAATTGAATTTTTAATTCAGCAGATTAATTTTCCAAAAAAAAAATACGAACTTACAATAAAATAAATCAATTTTTAACCAACTTGTTAAATTTTCAAACCAAAATAGAATAATTAAATTTTCTGTTAAAAAAATTAATGAAGAAAAACCAAATTTTCAACAAAATTGTTGAATTTTCAACCAGAGAAATGGATCTTTGAATAATAAAATAAATGTTAAACAAAGAAGATATATTTCCAACCAATTAATTGAATTTTCAATCCACAAGATTATTTTTCTAGCAGAAAAAACGAACTTAGAATAAAATACATCAATTTGTAACCAAACTGGTGAATTTTCAATTAAAAAAGGTCAATATTCTACAAAAAATGGAATGATAAGGTTTTTAGTTTAAAAAATTAATTTAATGAAACAACAAATTTTCAACAAAATATTGGAATATTCAACCATAGAGATGGATCTTTAAATAATAAAATAAACTTTTAGAAAAGAAGTCCAACTTTTAACCATGTATATATGTAATTGAATTTTCAATTCACAAGATTATCTATCCACGAAAAAAGACGAACTCACAATAATATACATAGATTTTTAACTAAATTGGTGAATTTTCAACTAAAAACGATCACTTTGAACCAAAAATTGAATTATTAAATTTTTAGTTCTTTATTCATAATGTGTCCCCTAAGGGTTTACATGACTTCCATTTCTTACAATACTTCCGTCTACATATTTTATAAAATCTAGGAGGCTGCTGAAACACTCGGCCTTGACTTCAATATCAGGGATGAGCAAAATGCATCGAATCTTATCCATCTCGAGGATAACATTTGCTTTCCTCAAATCACCCGGATTGAAGCCGGGAACGGAGGGCTTCATTTTGGCATGTTAAGACCATGTCATTTCCACTCTAGCATACCGTCGCCACATTGTGATCCAAGACATTCCCGATGATAACTGCAGGGCGTGTTATGCACACCCCGAGCATCTAGGACACATACTATCTGGTTGTCCAACTCATGCGGGGACGACCTACATCCAAAGGCACAATGCGGCACTAAGAGTGCTTTATCACGAGAAGTGTCGGATATACTGGAACTTCATATTCTCGACAATTGTTTCTGTTGCGCACTCGAAGCCTGACATAGTTCTTCTTGACTTCGAGAAACGAACAATGTTCGTTATCGAATTTTCGGCACGAGCTGACAGAAACATCATAGCCAAGGAGAATGTAAAGAAAGAGAGGTACAAAGACCTTATAAGGGAGTTGCGACGGTTATACCCGGAATATTCTGTTAAGCTAATTGTCTTGATCATTGGCGCTCTTGGAGGTGCCAAGGTTTCACTGGTTAATAGCCTGAAAAGCATCCCTTCGTGTGAAGAAAATGCTGAGACGCTTACGGGGAAAATTTAGAAGGCGGTCGTCCTTGGGTCGCTCCGTGTCCTCAGGGTGCACGAGACTTTTGCCGGATCATCAGATTGAATTCGTCACAGGCTGTAACCACCTATCTCATAGTCGAGAGACGTAGTTACAGCTGAAATTTTACAGCGATGTTGCTGGGAGCAGGTGCAATTTTACAGATTAGCACCTGCTCCCAGCGAAATCCTGCGGTTGTCCTTATGACAAACATTTAACTATATATTTTCGGTCTCGATTCCTTTAGAATTGTACCGAATGGCCTATGACAAAGCCACCGAACGCGTACTCGGGTTGCCGATAGAGGATCCCTGTACCAAGGGTTTCTGTTGAATATGGTTACAATTATTAATAAGCAGTCGCGGACAATTGTTCAGGAGTGGTCCCGAAGGAATAAGCCCTAAGCGAAGGCCTAACAACCGTGCCAAAAGCTGCATGGCACCCGGGCGAGGTGACTTAACCCTTACATGCACGGTGGGATATTTAATATCCCACCTAGATTATCATCATATTTGGAATATTTCAAGTTGTTTTTTCTTGATTTTGGCGATTCTTTTTATGAATTTAATATAAGAAAATGTTAGAGAATGCAAAATTACACTCCGTTATCAGAAATTTCTGGCAAATTTGTTAATATTAATAAACAAATACCAAAAAAGTTACTTTTTGCAAGAAAAATTCATTATTTCCAAAAGTTTTTGTGTATTCACATAAAAATTGGTATATTTAAGTTCCGAGGGTCGCTGTTTTCAAATCTGCTATCAGTTTTATAAAATTCAATATGGCGGATACAATTGGTGGATCAAATTTGTAAAATAACTTTGATTATAACGGTAGATTTAGTGTTGTAATATAATTAGTATATAGAGTTTTTTGGGGCTGCTGATTACAAATGTGCTATCAGACTTCTGAAATTCAAGATGGCTGATTCAATATGGCGGACTTTCACAATTTCGGTCCGCCATATTGGTTCCGTCATTATGAATTTTAGAAATCTTGGATTGCTAGAATCTAATAACATATTTGAAATGATCGACCCCAAGAACACATATATACTACATTCTATCAAGATCAAAGTCCATCATATAGATTCTGTCCGCCATATTGGATCCGCCATTTGTAAATTTGGACGTCTGATAGCAGATTCGAAATCAGAGAGCCAGAAAACCTAGGTATACTAATTTTTATTAAAATTAAGGTTATTTTCACGAGTTCGGTCTGCCATCTTGAATTTTGAAAATCTGATAACAGATTTCAAATAAGCGACCCCAAAAACCTACACATGACAATTTTTATCAAGATCATAAGAGACACTTTCTGAGAGATGATAGCGATTTCAGGACAAGGAGGAACATTGACATACAGGTTCCTTCTAAGCCCCAAGATCTGTCTGAAATGAATGCCTCCCTTCGTGAGAATATCTCGGAGGAGACCGACAACTGGACCATCAATTGTCCAGTTTATCGTGCTGCGAGAGCAATGGCTGATTCAAATCGAAGGCTAAAACCGACGATGGATCAAAAGACCAAAAGACGCTTTTATCAACTGAATAAGAAGATTGGATGGGCAAGACAAAATGCGTCCCGTATTCAGCGTGTGATTGACTACATAACATCTGGAAAGCCGTTCACGCAAATGGTTCGAAAGTTCACTCAAGAACTAAGGACCTTCAATCATACACTGAACAAGTCAAAGCTGCTGACAATCAAGTAACAGATTGTTAACAAAATACGGGTGTTATCTAACGCAAGCGGGAGAATACAGAAGGGGGAGAGAGCGATTTCAGGGAGAATCAACATTTTCTCGCTGATCCATCTCCTCTCTCCAGTGATCACCCTGTTTCTGTCAAAATCCACCCAAGCACACTTAGAGGCATGAAGAAATTTTCCGCTCCAGGACCAGATGGTATCAAGAACTTCTGGTGGAAAAAGTTCACTTCTACACACCAAAATTTGTCCCACATATTCACCTCATATTTAAAGTCGGATACGCCCATTCCGCAGTGGCTGGTGTTAGGACGCAGTATTCTCCTACCGGAAAAAGGCAACTTCTCCAACCCAGAGAATTTCAGGCATACTGTATAATATCTTTACAGATGTCCTGAACAACGGGATTGTCCGAAGAATTGAGCCTGTATGACAAGATATGTACGAACAACGTGGCTCGAAAAAAGATGTAGCAGGATGTCGAGAGAACCGGCTTATTGACAGTTGCGTCTGTAGAGACTCTGCAGTCCATCAGCGCGTCCTGTCAATGGCCTGGACTGACTACCGGAAAGCTTTCGATTCAGCCTCTCATAGACTTATCATCTGTCTGTTCGAAAGCTTAAAGGTGCGTGGATGCACAGTGAGATGCATAGAGAGATTGATACCTGTTTGGAAAACTTGATTTATATCTCATCTGGAAATTATCGTATGAGAACCAACAGCATTACCTTCCAGAGGGTCGTCTTTCAGGGCGATACCATGAGCCCTTTGCTTTCTTGCATCAAACTTCTGCCTCTATCTCTCGCACTACGGAATTCTTCTGGATACCTCTGTGGCGAAACTCACCATCGCATGCATAAGGTCACTCATGTATTTTATATGAATGACCTGAAGATCTATGCCTCTGGCAAAAGCAAACTTTAAACTACTATATATATTATTTTTTCAAAATTTTAAAGCTTTTTCGGGTTTCGATCGTGTGCAAAACTACGAAACTTGCCGACCTTTCGTGAACATTGCAGTTCATTTCTACAGAGGGCTGACCTGAAACTGAAGTTTCAGGTTCTGTTGTTCTTATATAGATTCTCTACAATGCCTGTGATTGGCCAGAGCGCCCATGGTGGGAACTGCTCGAACTTGATTGGCCAATAAAGTCTTTTTTAAAAAACCCGGGAGGACGGAAAGGCAAATCGGATTGGTATTATATCCATTGTCCCTGTTGATGTTATTAGGGTGTTTTAAGATTTCGATTGCTTCTCTATGTTTTCTTGGAAAGTATATTTGGGTTAAAAAATTGAACTCTTCGGTAGAAAATTTGTCTCTTTTGAGAAACATTGTTACATTCTTATCCTAATAAGAAGGTATTGGTTGTATATAAAATCTGACTCAGTCAGTTTTCATCAAATCAACAGGTTTGGTGACCATTCTGAGTCTGAAAAAAACATTTTTATGAAGGTGTCTGTCTCTCTGTCCGTCTGTCTATCTAGTCTGTATTCTGTATAATCGTATAGGCACGATTGCTTTCGAAAGTTTGATCAGATTGGATTGTGCTTTGGCACACTTTTTTAAGGCCTAAAAAGAAAGAAGGATTTCGTTATCTAGCCATTTCTGAGCAAGGGTTCTGGTCTCATTTATCGAAAAAGCTTTAAAAAATTATTCGCTTTTCCGCTCACACTATGCAAGATGCAAAAAAATTTTGAGAAGCAAAATTATTTATTTTAAAAACATCTACAAATTTACTCTAAACCATTGCTTATCAAATGCATAGTTCTTGTTTATATCGTAAAAATTTCATCAAAAATGAAAAATTCCATTTTTTATCAAAACTATGCGATATACGAAAAAAATGTATGAAAGAAAAATTGTTCGCCTAAAAAATATCTACAAATTTACTATTGACTATTTTTTGATAAGACGTATATCTTTTATTTTCATCATAATAACGCGTTGTGATAAAGAAATGCGATTTTCCGGCCAAACTACGGGAGACACGAAAGAATATTACGGAGCGAAATTGTTCACCTTAAAAAGGTCTCCAAATTTTATTTGAATAAAAATTAGTGCAAACATAAGGAGCAAATATTAAAGTAATCATGAAAAATAAAATTTTGTACATCATTTTAAAAATATCTGAATAAGCAGTACCAGACCGAGGTACAGAAATAAATATAATATACATTTGTTCACAATATACAAAAGTTCACATTTCAAAGTATTTGTAATAAATAGGGCCTTTTCTAAGCATAAACTTACTAACTTTTTCCCGTTATAATTTTTTCTTGGATCCCCAAATTTACGTAGTACTCTATCCGTATGTGTATCTTGACGTTGGAAGCCGACCTATCCGTTCATATCTCCTAACAAAATTATTCTTTCACCTTGAACGCAGGTACTACTTGTATCATTTCACGTGTCCCAGAAGGCATCTTTGACTTCCCTCGGGTCGCTATCAACTGGGGCGTTGCACGCTATGATGAATTAGCGTCTGATTCCTACCTTCGTTCTAGTGCACAACAATCTGGGAGATACAAAGTCATGATCTTTGAGGTGTTATCTTGCTTTTTCATTCATAATTAAACCGACCCCTTGACTACCATGTGATTCACTACCTACTTCTGACCAGATTTTGAAACCGCCTTTCAACACACCATTTTCTATGTTCCTACATTCGCAACCCTTCTTCTTCATCTCAGGTACACATCGAATATCTAGTTTCCTTACGTGCATAGTTTCTCGTAGTTCTCTTACCTCAAGATCATTCACTCCTGTTGCATTCCAAACACCCAGTCTCCATTTGTTGCCTGAAACTCGACCTTTACGCGTACCTTGTGTATGCATTTCGTGAATCAAATTTGCAGTCCATTCCGAGGCTATTTTATTGTTTGTATTATTCATTTTTAAAATTGTACACCCAACTGCCACCATGATGCGTGAATTTTGTTTTACTAGTCAACAATCATGTCCGAGTTAGGAAGTGATTCGTCGTACGGTGGAGAGTCCTTTTGTAACTTCAGTCCCACCAAAACTTCTGTTACTAGGCCATTGGTTGACGGTTTATTCTGAAAAAATCAAAATAGTTCAATTATATATGTAAAATTTTTGTTTGGTTTGAAATAGTAGAGTTAACATAATTAAGATAATTGAATTGAGAAAAATAATATGTTTTAGAGATATCAAATCCCGTCTCCACCCTTAGCTTATTTGAAGCAAGAATGATCTAATACTCATCTTTGGTTGGACTTGGACTCTGCCTCATTCTTCAGGGATTCCTGTTAATCTTTGAGTGGTATTTTCGAAAGAGAACTTAAATTATGCGTGCACGGAAAAGCAATTATAAAAAATTTAATCAAAATTGAGGCGAAATTCAAAAATATAAGAGGAACGAAGTATAATACAAATTTTGAGGAAATAAAACAAAATTACAAAGAAGACAAGGATGAAGAAAATGTTGACCAAAGAAATACAGGGGAAACGAATGAGGTAAAATGGGAAAATCAGATACATTTCACAGCCGATTCAGGGGCAACAGAATATTTCATAAACAAAAGCTTAATTCTCAGTGATTTAAAAAAATGCACCGTTGAGGTTATTAAAAGCACGAATAAAAATAAATCAGCGGATATTAAAATAGATGGAATAGGGGACTTATTCCTTCCCTCAAATATTTCAGAAGGATAACTAATAAAATTGACGAATGTGATAGCTGCAAAAGATATTGCAGAAAACTTCATATTGCTTAGACGTTTTGCACACGCAGGTAATAAATAGGTAAATAGGACTGAACAACCCGAACAATCACAGACACATAGCAAAATAGTTAAAATATTAAGTTCGGAAGAACAGAAAGTGATTATCATGATTTCGAATTAGGAAGAGGTGTGTCTGAGATTGAGAAGGAGGATGAAAGAAGTTCAGAAAAAGATGAAGAACATTTAGATAAAAGTCATAATAGATCAAAGGAAGAAAATGATTTTTACGAATCAATCATACGAAGAAAGATATCTGAAGTAGATAAAATAAAAAAATAGATACTATCAGAGACATGTATATAAATAACCCATAAGAAACAGAACACAGTAGATTAACAAAATTAAATGAGGCGATGCTACGGCACGTGCGTTTGGGCCATGCTTCATTAAATTATTTAAAAAGTTTACAAAAGTCAGAAAAAATCTAAACATGTACATTTTGACCAATCAATTTTAAATTGCGAAATATGCAACATGACGAAAATGGAAAAATTACCATTTCGAGGTGAAAGAAGTTGAGCCACAAGGCCTCTTCTAAGAATACAGGCCGATATCATGGGACCAATAAAGTCCACATCTCTCCCAGGACATAAAATGTTCATAATAGTATTTATAGATTATTACACAAGATTACCGAGAACATACATAATGAATACTGAAAATGAGGCAGGGACATATTAAGAAATGTTTTTGCGAGCTACTAGAAATTTGTTAGGTAAAGACGTAAAGGTTTGTTATATTAGGTCAGATCAAGGAAAGGAGTTCATAGGAGGAAGCATATTAGAAATAACTGAAAAAGAAGGCATAGGGGCAGAATTCTCACCTCCATACACACCTGAATTAAATAGCACGGCAGAAAGGTTCAATCGTGCACTGCAAGAAAAACTAAGAGCGTTAATGGTTGACTCAGATTTATCCAAAAGTATGTGGGAATTAGCAGCCGAATCTGTAATACACATTTACAATAGAACACCACACAGGTCCATAATTTTCGAAATCCCACTTAAGAAGCTTACACCCGAGATTAATTGTCATTGTGACAAAATTAAAAGATTTGGGTGTGTAGTTTTCGTTAGAGTTCCAAAAACAGGAACTAAATTCGCAGAGAGAGAGAGAGAGAGAGAGAGAGAGAGAGAGAGAGAGAGAGAGAGAGAGAGAGAGAGAGAGAGAGAGAGAGAGCCCCAAATTTCTTCTGGTTCACCCCCCCCCCAAAAAAGCGTTTTTTATTAAATTATATCTAAAGGTTCCGCAAGCCACATGAAGTTTAACACGTATTTTCCATAAGAAAAGAAGACGTTTTAGTAAATTTCATTCATAATCGTCAATAATAGGTGTATCGAGTTGAAACTCAATACTTCCTTTCAAAATTAGAAATCGAATACGAATAAAAACTTGTTTCTCAAGTAGCATCCCCATAATTCTGTTTTATAGGGTCCCAAAAAACCCCTATAAGTGAAAAATTGGGTTTCGCGAGTTTCTGGCGCTAATTATAATTTTTTTTGCGATTTTTAAAAATAAAACTTGTTTCTAATACATAAAATACTACTTTATAATGTTAACTAGAATTTTACGTGAATTGTTCAAACATTTTATTATTGTTTTTAGCAATTTTCTCTTGGAATATATTTAAAAAGTCGCGGTTATTCCGAATTTTTCAACTTATTTTCAACTTTTTAATTAGAGCAAGGCAATAATCAACTAAATATGACAGAATTAATTTTTTTACAATTTATTATTATTCATAATATTATTCTCTCAGAATAATGCTAGAAAGTTGAAATTTTTTTGGATATTTTCCACTTTTTGTCGAATTATCAATTAAAGTGAGGTAATAATTAATTCCAGATAAGAAAAATAATTGTTGAAACAATTTATTATTATTTTTAATAATATTCTCTTTGACAAAGACCAGCAATTCAGGTTTTTTTTACGAATTTTGGTTAACTTTTCGCGTAAAGTGACTTAATAATTAGTGAAATTTAACCAATACAATTGTTCAAACAAATTAATATTACGTATAACTATCTTCTCCTATAGTAATCCTACATATATTTTCGGCTTTTTCTGAAATTTTCTACTTTTTGTCAACTTTTCACTTTGTGAGGTAATAACTATGTCAAGTTAACAAACATAATTACTTAAACAGTTTATTATTGATTCTAACTATCTTCTCTTGAAAATTAGAAAGTTGCGCTTTTTTCTGAAATTTTTTACTTTGCTTTGTCTTTTTAGTTATAAAGATATAATTAATAAACAATAAAGAGAATCATGTTTTAAACAATCTCTTTTTTTGTTCATATGGAATAAAATATATATTTGAAATATTTATCAAATTTTCTATATGAATCATATTGAATATAAATTTTCCATGAAAGCCTTTTTTAAAAATTATTATTAATATTTATTATTTGTGGGCGTTTGCATGGAACGGGCCCGCGGTTATTATCGGATTCAAGTGGGGAATATTAAGACCTATACTGAATCTTTTGATACTATATTTATGCCCTGAAAGCAAGCGGCAATGGGTATATTTTATTTTTAAACTTCAAACATGCCCCGGTGACTCGTTTTTCAACCTAAACGGTTTGTCATGGGCTTAAGCCTTAAAATGCCGGGAACTTATCCGACTACATGATTCTGTATGTAACTCCATACTGACCATAAGGGCCCTTTTCGTGTGGACGCCCACATTTTTTCCTAATTTGAAAGTTAAAGAAAATCTGAAAAAATCTGAGAAGATAGTTTTAAGCCATAGTAAGTGTTTAAACAATTGTTTGTTAACTTGCAATAATTATTATCTCACTAAGTAAGAAGTGGACAAGAAGTTAAAATTTGGAGAAAAAACTGCAACTATCTAGCACTAATATAGGAGAAGATAGTTATAGACAATAATAATATAATTAAACAATTATGTTTGTTAAATTGCTGTAATAATTACCTTGCCTTAAGTGAAAAGTTGACAATGAGTGAAAAACTTCAGAAAAAATTGCAACTATCTAGCATTACTATAGGAGAAGATAGTTATAAACAATTATAATTTGTTGAAACAATTATGTTTCTTCAATTTCATCAATCATTACTACACTATAAGTTAAAAGTAGACAAAAAGTTTAAAATTTTTAAAAAACAGCAACTTACTAACATTATTCAAAGGGTATATTATAACAAACAATACAAAATTGTTTAAATAATTATGTTTATTAACTTTAATATTATGTCATTTCATTTTCTGGATACCCTTTTTTGCTTTTCTTCCCTAAGGTCAGCCCCCCCCCCCCAAAAAAAAATTCCTAGCTAGGCCGCTGCCCTTACCTCTTTGCAACGTTTTTTGGAGGAGGGGTGAAGATACCCTTGTGACTGGTCACATAAATAATGTTGGTTATATCCCTACCCCTTTCCAACGTCTCGTGGTAGGCGGGAAAGCACGCCAGTCACAAAAATAATGTAGGTCACACCACTGACCTTTTCCAATGTGTTTTACATAGTCTGTTACGTCAAATAGAGAGATAGCCGATACCGAGGGCCAAACAGTAGCATTAGGCACATGGGACGAAACTTCATTTTTTAAT
This sequence comes from Andricus grossulariae, assembly GCA_011634705.1. NCBI lineage: Eukaryota > Metazoa > Arthropoda > Insecta > Hymenoptera > Cynipidae > Andricus > Andricus grossulariae. Next base: position 5,618,595 of record JAABKJ010075445.1, read on the forward strand.
ATTTTTATAAAAAATTATTTTTTACCATAAGCGTTTTCTCATATTTTATATTTTAATCGGTACTTACAAGTTTTTCTTACTGAAGCCCTATGGAGGCCGTAAATTTTTGTTTCAATTTCCTTAACTAAATATTTAAGTTCCAGTTTATGTCCAAAACATTTTCGGCAAGTTTGATATATCAACCAATGAAATCGTTTTTTAATATTAATTATTATTATACATTCGAAAAAATGTTTTTCTTAACGCCAAAATCCGTTTCTCTTCAGACAAGGTTATCGTATCTAAAAATATGCGTGAAATGACAACTATTTTGCAGATTTATACGTGCAACTTTAAGATGGGTTTACATTTCATTATCGTAGAATAAACAGCCATGTGGAAATTGGAGCCTTGTGAGAGATCAAGTTGAATCAACAAAAATATGTTTTTCTGGAATGCACTGATATTGTGTAGGTTGATATACTTTGTTATGCAGGAAACGTAAAATGATTGACCTCGTTTCAATTGTAATTTGAGTTCTCGTGCATTGTATGTGGGGTTTGATATTCATATTTATATGAAATTATTATAATGAATATGAATATCTTAAAGAGGAATTGCAGATAGCCAACTTTGTTTATTATAATTAGGGTTTTCAATATAAAATTATTTTACAATGTTAATGTCTCAGTTTAAAATCGTTTAAATTAATGGACTTTGAATTGACTCAGACATCCTTCAAACTCCATTTCATTTAGTTTTTCAAATGTATGAAGATGGTAGAACGATTATACTTTTTCATTAGGTTTTATTAAGTTTGCCTAATGAGGATTAGCAGATTCAAATGAGTCTAATCAACTGACCTGGCCTGTCATTTTTCCTTGTCATTTCCCTGTCATTTTGGCGAAAAAATGTAACGCTTCCGTTTGTAATGTTCCTCTCCTATTTTTTTCGTAAAGAGTTCAATCGTTTCTTATTTCCTGGGTACATGACACCGTTTTTTCAATGATATATATGTATACTGTGACATAAAAGAGGAAATACTTGGTAAAAAAAACTCTTGTCATTCGATGAACGCTTTCTCTATCGAGGCTTCATTTATGAATCCAATATAATGTCAGGGTCGAGGCTTCATTGATGAATCAAATATAATCAGAGAATATAATCCAATATCGTTCTGTGACATTTTTACTGGGTTTTTGAAAAATGTCGGATTTAATTGACCCAATTATTTAAATTATTATGAAGAATTTTTGTATCGGCATTAGGGTCTTATGAATATATGATGATTTATTTCTGATCAAACAATGAGAGTTTTTTTCTGATCGAGCCATGAGGATTTTTTTCTGATCAAACGATGATAGTTTTTTTTTATCAAGCCATGAGGATTTTTTCTAATCGAGCGATGATGATTTTTTCAATTGAACAATTAAATTTTTTTTCTGGTCAAGCAATGAGGATTTTATTTCTGATCGAGCGATGAGGATTTTTTTCTGATCGAGCTATCAGGATTTTTTCTAATTGAGCCATGAAGATTCTTTCTAATTGAGCGATGATGAGTTTTTCTGATTGAGTAATGAAAATTTTGTTTTCTGATCGAGCAATGAGGCTTTTTTATTATCGAGCTATGAGGACTTTTTTTATTGGTCCATGATGATTTTTTTCTGATCGAGCCATGATGATTTATTTCTGATCAAACAATGAGAGTTTTTTTCTGATCGAGCCATGAGGATTTTTTTCTGATCAAACGATGAGAGTTTTTTTTAATCAAGCCATGAGGATTTTTTCTAATCGAGCGATGATGATTTTTTCAATTGAACAATTAAATTTTTTTCTGATCGAGCAATGAGGATTTTTTTCTGATCGAGCGATGAGGATTATTTTTGATCGAGCCATGAGGATTTTTTTCTATTTGAGCGATGAGGATTTTTTTATTGAACCATGATGATTCTTTTTTGATCGAGCCACGAGAATTTATTTATCATCGAGCCTTGAAGATGTATTTCTGATCGAACCATGAATATTTTTTTTCTGATTGAGCAATAAGGATTTTCTTCTGATCGAGCGATGAGGATTTTTTCTAATTGAGCGATGAGGTTTTTTTATTGAATCATGATGATTTTTTCTGATCGAGCTATGAGGATTTATTTCTCATCGAGCCATGCAGTTTTTTCTGGTTGAGCGATGAGGATATTTTTCTGACCGAGCTATGAGGATTTTTTTCTGATCGAGCCATGAGGATTGTTTTATGATTGATGTATGAGGCTTTTTTCGAAACATGATTTTTTCTGATCGAGCCATGCAAATTTTTTCTAATTGAGCAATGAGGATTCTTTCTAATCGAGCGACGATATTTTTTTCTTATTGATCAATGAAAATGTTGTTTTTTTCTGATCTAGCAATGAGGACTTTTTTCTAATTGATGTATGAGGCTTTTTATATTGAAACATGATTTTTTCTGATCGAGCCATGAGGAATTATTTCTTACTGAGCCATGAGGATGTATTTCTGATCGAGCCATGAATTTTTTTTCTAATCGAGTCATGAGGAATATTTCTAATTGAACGATGAGGATTTTTTATTGTTGAATGAACCATGATGATTTTTTTTTGATCGAGATATAAGGATTTATTTCTCATCGAGCCATGATAATTTTTTTCTGGTCGAGCGATGAGGATTTTATTTTTGATCGAGCCATGAGGATTTTTTTCTGATCGATGTATGAGGCTTTTTTTATTGAAATATGATTTTTTTCTGATCAAGCCATGAGGATTTTTTTTCTGATTGATGTATGAGGCTTTTTCTATTGAAACATGATTTTTTTCTGATCGAACGATGAGGATTTTTTTCTCATCGAGCCATGAGGATGTATGTCTAATAGAGCCATGAAATTTTTTTTCTGATCGACCCATGAGGATTTTTTCTGATTATGCGATGAGGATTTTTTTGTTATTGAACCATGATGATTCTTTCTTGATCGAGCCATGAGAATTTATTTCTCATCGAGCAATGAGGATTTTTTTCTACTAGAGCCATGAGGATTTTTTCTAATTGAGCAAATAGGATTTTTTCTAATCGAGGGATGATATTTTTTTCTGATTGAGCAATGAAAATGTTTTTTTCTGCTCGAGCAATGAGGATTTTTTTCTAATTGATGTATGAAGTCTTTTTAAATTGAAATATGATTTTTTTATGATCGAGCCATGAGGATTGTTTTCTAATTGATGTATGAGGCTTTTTTTTAATGAAATATAATTTTTTTCCTGATCGAGCCATGATGATTGTTTTATAATTCATGTATGAAGCTTTTTTTATTGAAAAATGATTTTTTCTGATCGAGCAATGAGGATTTTTTCTTATCGAGCCATGAGGATGTATTTCTGATCGAGCCATGCAATTTTTTTCTGGTCGAGCGATGAGGATTTTTTTCTGTTCGAGCCATGAGGATTTTTTCAAATTGATGTATGAGGCTTTTTTTATTGAAACATGATTTTTTTTCGATCGAACCATGAGGATTGTTTTCTAATTGATGCATGAGGCTTTTTTTATTGATACATGATTTCTTCTGATTGAGCGATGAGGATTTTTTTCTGATCGAGCCATGAGGATTTTTCCTGATTAAGCGATGAGGATTTTTTTTATTGAACCATGATTATCTTTTTCTGACCGAGCTGTAAGGATTTATTTCTCATCGAGTCATGAAACTTTTTTTCTGGTCGAGCGATGAGGATTTTTTTCTAATCGAGCCATGAGGATTTTTTTTAATTGATATATGAGGCTTTTTTGATTGAAACATGATTTTTTTTCGATCTAGCCATGAGGATTGTTTTCTAATTGATATATCAGGCTTTTTTTATTGAAACATTATTTGTATCTCATCGAGCCATGAAGATGTATTTCTGATCGAGCCATGAAAACTTTTTTCTGATCGAGCGATGAGAATTTTTTTCCTATCGAGCCATGAGGATTTTTTTCTAATCAAGCGATGAGGATTTTTTTTATTATTCAAACATGATTATTGTTTTCTGATCGAGCCATGAGAACGTATTTCTGATTGACTAATCAAATTTTTTCTCGGTTCGAGCCCTGAGGATCTAATATAGAGTGACAAGGAGAGAAAAATAATATAGATAATGAAACACTAAACCAAGAAAAATAACACAAATCGTTGCATTGCACACAAATTAATAATAGGTCCAAATCAACCAAGTCAAATGATGCTGCTACAAAAAATTCAAGTTCTTCAATTTATCATTCCGTGAGTTTAACCAGGCAATTGTCCCGTCTCAATTAGTTACACAACATGATTAAAGATAAAAAAAAAGTCATTGACATGCTCTGCTGGATTCTGATGTATCAGCTGTTCACAGAGAATTTGACGGGCTCGAGGTGAAAGTGTTCCGTTCATCATCAGTGTTAATTTTTCATCGACCTGAAGACCAATCATATTCCCAGTAAAAGGTTAGCGGATGATATTTACGGAAAAACCCGAGCACGACCAACAATCGGCATTTTATAACATTGAATATATTGCAATTGTCGAAGAGAATGCGCACGAATCTTCCGAATTGCACAATTCACTCACTTTTGTATGGACGGAAAAAAATATACCTACAACGCATATTTATGTTACGGTATAATAATAAAACGTTACATCAAACGGGACTCATCTTTTTTTTTTTCTTAAAAAAGCCAAGGCGAGTTTTGTTTAATACATAACTTGAAAAAAACGAAAAATGAAAATATGAAAGATATAAATATAATATATATAGTTAAAAGTTTGTCATAAGGACAACCGCAGGATTTCGCCGGATATATATGTGCATATATACATATGTACATATATATACACACACACATGCATACATATGTATATGTGTGTGTACATATGTATGTATGTATGTTTTTATGTGTATATATATATATATATATATATAGTATCGTGTCTTAAATATCGACTACATTAAGTTAATTATTTAACACCTATTAGTATTTTTAATTAATGATCATCTACTATAGGATCACCATGTACTGCAGGGTGGTCGCCCCTACTTCAGTTTATATATAGTGTGAAGTGTTATATATAATATTCATTTTCTTGTTCAAGAAATGTATAAAACAAAGGAATATTATATATAAGACTTCACACTATATATAAACTATATATAATATTTCCGCCTGAACATTAAAGAGAATCATATTTTAAACAATCTCTTTCTTTTCTGTGTATATAAATTTATGAAATGTAACAGATATTTGTAAAATTGATATATGACTTTAATTCCCTTCTTACCAGAGACACATGTCAGAAACAATATTTATCACAACTGATAACAAAGTACCGGAAGCAATTTCCTGACAGCAGTAAGTCTACCTTGTCCCGTGAGATGTTAAAATCATTTAATTATTAGCTTGAGGTCTTTTTAATTTTCATATATGTATATTATCATCGACAAAACGTGTTTTTCTAGGGAAGGAAAGGGGGGCTAATATTAAAATATGTGCAATTCTAAATTTTTCTTTTACGCTTTGCAATAAACTTCTTGTTGTAATTCAAAATAAAACATTTACAAGACATTTAAAGACCTAGTCTTCCCACCTACTTCTAATTATTCCATTCTTAGTTTTTGTCTCTTGTGTAAGATAACTTTTTTGTTTAAATTTTGTTTTAAACATTGGTTAAAGAGCAAAAATAATTCACTTAAAAAAAGCAATACTATTTAGAAAATGAATCTTGATGAGGTTCACTTATTATTTGTTCATAACGAAAAAGTCAAAGCAAAACTAAATATTTTAGAAAAAAGGCAACTTTCTAGCATTATTATTAGAGAAGATAGTTATAAACAATAATGAATTGTTTAAATATGCATGTTTGTTGACTTTCAAGTTCGAGCCAAATAGATAAATTTTCCACCAAAAAGTTGATTTTTCAAACACGAATGTACATTTTTTTTAAATACGAATTTTCCACTGAAAAATATGAATATCTCATGGATCACACGACACGAACGTACGAAATAACTCACTGATTCCTTATCAAAATTCTTTCGGTACAGTTAGTGAATTTCAAAGCATAGTATTTTTCAGGAATCTACATTGGTTTTATTTAGGATTTTTGAAAAATTATCATTGCTTTGAAATTCACTAACTGTGCCGAATAAAATTCTTTTCTCGTTACTGAGATTTCAGTTACACGTGTAGCTAATGTGGTTGAAAATTCAACCGGGTATTTAAATTGGACTGTTTAAGATTTAAAATAAAAAATTTTTTGGTTAAAATATCGACTATTACATTTTTTTGTTCAGAAAGCATCGTTTTTTAGGTTGAGAATTCAATAAATTGGTTATAAATTCACGAAAAAAATTCAGTTTTTAGCGCGCTTTAGGCGAGGATGATGTTTTCAGTATGAGCCTAGAATATACGTTATTTGTTATACTGATATACAAACAATTTGCTGTGCTTTTTTCGTTATCTTAAAGACCTCTAAATTTTGTTCCTGATATCTCATTGTCTTAAAAGTTGATATACTCTCGCATTTGAGATAAAAATTCTCTATTGAATAGCGAGAAATGAGTGAGTATAATATAAAATTGAAAAAAATACAGAGATTAAATGAAAGGTTGCTACGAATCAAATATTACAAAGATTACTTTTAAATTTAGTTAGATGATTTAATTTCTGTCGCTTATTTTTTATTTTATATTCAAAGATTTCTTTTCTTCATTTTTTTTTCTTCTTTACCTCAGTTAATCACCAAATTATTGGACTTTATTCCATTCTAATTAATATTTAAATTGTAATCATCCAATGAAAATAGTATCAAGGTTACAAAACTAACAAACCTTCCTATTTAAATTTAGACAGAAAGACTGAAGAATCCGTAGTTGAAAAGGCAATCGACGAAACAGGTAATTCTTCATAAAAACAACTTCTTTCTAATTACTAATTACTTTTTGTATTTTGTTTATTAGGAAAATTTATGATGGATTGTTCAAATTATAACAAAAAAATATAAAAAAGCGATGTTCAATTATTGTTTTTGACGATGTTTTTTTAATCATATAATATTAAAGCTCTTTTGAGTTTGGGGCCGTGCATAAATTATGTAAAGTCTTTTGGATTGGGGGGTGGGGAGTAGATCGACGATTTTTCTAGGCCGTACTATTTTTTTGTTGAATATTTTTTGAAGAAAATTCGTATTTTCCTCTGGAAAACTCAACAATATGTCAGAAGATTAAACTATTTAGTTGAAAGTTGAACTCCTTTGTTAAAAATTAATTTTTCCAGTTAAAATTCCATTATTTTAATTGAAAATTCATTTATTTGGATGATAATTTAACTATCTTGTTGTAAAATCATTTTTTTTGTGTTGAAAATTAATTTTTTTGTCTGAAAATTTATCTTTTCCATTTTTTGTTAAAAATAATTCTTTTTTGGTAGAAAATTAAACTATTTGGCAAAGACTAAACTACTGTCTGAAAAATAATTTTTCTTAGTTAAAGATTCACCATGTTAGTTAAAAAATTTAGTTCTTAGGTTGAGATAATTATAACTTTCTTCACTGAAAAATTAAATATCCTATTTTTTGTTGAAAATTAATCTTCTTTAGTTGATAATTCAACCATTTGGTAGAAAATTCAAGTATTTTGTTAAAAATTCGTCTTTTTGGTAGAAAACCAATCCTCTTTGTTTAAAATTTAACTATTTGGTTGAAAATGTATGTTCTTCTTTTCAAAAAATTCTACTTTGGTAGAAAAGTATTTTTTACTGAAAATACAACTGATTTATTAAAAATATATCTCGTTTGTTGAGAATTCGAGTATTTAGTGGAAAATTCGTCTCTTTGGTTAGAAAATTCAACAATTGGTAAAAAGTTGAACTATTTGGTAAAAAATTAGTTTTTTTAAATGAAAGATTAGTTTTTTTAATGAAAATTAATCTTCTTAGTTGAAAATTCAACTGTTTGGTTGAAGTGTATGTAGTCCTATGAAGAATGTCAAATTCATATTAATTTTGCTTCCTCATAGAGAAATGGTTTGTAATGGTAATATTAAAAAAAAAATTGTATTCATTTGGGTGAACGTTCCTTAATTAACAAAAGTCTAATACAATGCTCTAAGCAATTGCCCGGATGTGTGTGCATGTGTGGATGTGTGGATGTCACACCTTCTTGTGAACACGATGAATTGAAAAGGGTTGCAGATAAATTGACGAAATTTTCAGGGCCTATTTTCTCCACTAATATCTTGAAACGGACCCAAGGATTTCTAAAAATATTTATTGCATTTTTTTAGCACCTAATATTATTTTAAAAATCGGCTTTTATAGTAAAACTTTTTTCATTAACATAATTCAAAGTTGATACACGGACATGAAAGATTCCTTGCTTCGAGGCGAATCGATTGACCTATAATATTGATATATTTTATTGAAGAGTAAGGAAGCTATGTTAATGCATAATATTTGAAAATACGGGTTTTTATTGTAAAACTTTTTTCACTAATATAATTCAAAGTTGATACAAGAATAAAAAAGATTCCTTGGTTTGAGACGAATCGATTGACCTATAATATTAATACATTTTATTGAACCTAAAAGTACAGCCAGCGCCACCCTCGGCCATACTCAACATTTCCGTCACTTTCATTTCAGAGTGTCACGGGGCTGCTTCAAACTAAAGCCGGGATGATAACGACCACGTAATGACCGTCTACATGCACATTAAAACCTGAACATTAAAAAATATTCGGATTGAGGAATTCGTACGATTATATACAAATTCAGTTTTCTTTAAGAAAATCAATATATATAAATTGTTATAATTAATTTCAAGAGGGTTTATAAGTAAGTAGCAGGGGTGTGCTACATTTTTAAAAACCCGAAACCGATGGGTCGGTATTTTTTCGGATCGGATCGAGCCAAGTCCAGTTTCGAGTTCGCAACCCGGCCCGAAAATCCGAACACTGGCTCAAAACTTCAATAACAAATTTCCTGAAATTTCTAGTCATTATCAGTAACTTTAGCAGTAATTCACAATAACTTACCATAAATTATTAAAATATTCTGGAAATTTTAAAAAAAAATTAAACTCAATCCGTCCCGACGTCACTTTACACATCACTAGTAAAAAGTATTAATTATATCTTACTGATCAACAATATTGAAAAAAGTGATATTTGATTTTTTAAGTCTATTGCACTCATGCTCTAAAGTCCAAACCTTATCACCTAATCTTAATAAATAAATACTAGATTGATATATTTTTTAGATACCAAACGGTACTCGCTTTGTAAATCGAAATGTGTATGCAGAGAGAAAAGCTGCTTAATTTAATCATTTTTGCGTAGAATGAGATTTTCGAATGGTAAACTCATCTAAACTATTAACATTCGAAAATTTCATCTTACGTAAAAATTATTAAAGTAAACAGTTTTTTCCTCTGTACACACACTTCTATTTAAAAAGGAGTTATGCGTCCTATTTGAAACATACTTAAGGGGCTGATAGCAAAAGCGGGCTGAAAAAAGATTCGGAGTAAATGTGGGTTGATTATTCCTCAGCGCTGCGAGTAAAACCGAGTTAAAGATTTAACTCGTTTTTGCTCGTAGCGCGTGGTCTAATCCATTTTTGCCCGCACTCATATTTCGATTCGGTTCAACTCCAACTGAACTTTTGATTCGTTTTTGGCTGCGCTGATGTTTTTGTTTCGTTCGCGCTTAGACGATCGAGAATGAATAAAACTGAAGGGTTTATCTCCATAATAGCTCAAGCGCCATTTTAACGATTTCTCAGAAGAGTCAAAAAACGTTCTAAAAAATAGAATTTTTAATTTAGAAGAAACAAATGTATACTCCTGAGGTACATTAATGCTGAATTGATACCTGAAAAGTTAGATTGCAAAATTATATTATATTTCGAAAAAATTAGTGATAATTATTAAAAAATTTCCTACTAAATCGACCAAAAATTACTCGGCAGTGGCACCTAGTTATCATATTTAGTCAGTTAATAACAATTGATCAGTGTTTAAATAAACCTAATCAACAAACGCACCGGTAAGCTATTTTCCGACGTACTAGCTTGATTCTTTCAACGTAATCAAATTTTATTATCTTATTTATAAATATTTCGGAATAATTCCATGAAAATCGACAGTTATTATTTTCAAGAACAATTTTTTTAACAAGTTTGTATTATCTCATGTATTTATAATCTTAAAAAATTCCACTTTTCACCCAGGAATTAACAGCCAATTATTAACCAACCATTTCTTTCTATTGATCAATAACCATTGGTGATTATTTAAACAAAATTAATTAACCAATGCAGTTTTTGGCTATTTTCAACATTGAAACTTTGTTCTGTTAATGCGTAATCAACTCCTAGTAACTAATTTAAAAAAATTTAAAGGCTTTTATTTTATTTTATTGTTATCTATTATTTTATTTTATTCATTATTGTTATTGTTATGAACAATGTTATGAGGACATTTTTTCGTTTCATGCACTTTTCAACTTAGAATGCTGTTTTTCTTGTGGAATTCGCAAACAATTCTTTAACTGAAACTCATTGTTAATATAGTTGCGCAATCTTTGACAAGATGACAAGAGCTTATTTTTTATAAATAAACTTAATTAACAAATGCTTTATTTGTAGGGAGCGGGCTAGATAAGGTAGGAACATCAGGGTGATCCAAAAATGCATTGGACATTTTTTTTTCTCGAATTTCCATGAAGAACGCCCGGAAATTTGTTCGAATTGACAAAAAAATAAATTAATTTTTTTTCTGCTTCAAATTTTCAACGATAAACAAAAAATAATAAAGTTGTTGTTTCAATGTATTTGAAAGAGGAAAAGCTTTTTTTTTTTGACTGCACAATAACACAGGGCCACCAAAAGAAATCAAAAAGTTGTCCGACCAAACCAAGTGTAATATACATTTTCAGGTACGCTGATCACGAATTCATGACCCTTGTGACCCCTACACGTCAGGATCAAAGTCATCTCAAGGTCAACTTCGTCAATTCGAGAGATATCATCTTTTTGACGTACGGTTTTGAAAGAGCGGAAAACTCTACGTCAGGATATATTTTTATTCACGGGATCGAGTGACCTCTAGAGGTCACATGAAGATCGAAAGCATTATTTAGAATATCTAGACCTAGTAGCTTGTTATGATTTGCTAGTTTCAAGGTATTGATACTTGCAAAATACGTTTTTGGGTGCGCTGGTCACAAATCCGTCGCCCCTATGACCCCTACACGTCAGGATCAGGGTCATTTGAAGGTCAGATTCCCTTATTCAAGAGATATCATCTTTTTGACCTCAGATTCTGAAAGAACGGGAAATTTTACGTTCGGATATATTTTTACACACGGGTTTGAGTGACCCCTAGAGGTCATATGCATGTCAAAACCATTCTTCAGAGCTTCTGAACCTAGTACCTTGTCATGGTTTGCTAATATCCAGGTAATGACCCATACAAAATACGTTTTCAGGTGCGCTGATCACGAGTAGGTGGCCCCTGTGTCCCCTACACGTCAGGATCAAGTTCATTTCAAGGTCAGCTTCATTAATTCGAGAGATATCATGTTTTTGACAAAGTTTGTCATCAGGACAACCGCAGGATTTCGCTGGAAGTAGGTGCAAATCTGAAAAATTGCACCCGCTTCCAGCGAAATCGCGGTAAAATTTCAGCTGTAGCCACGTGTCACGACCGTGAGATAGGTGGTTATAGTCTGCGACGAACTCAATACGATGATCCAGCAAAATTCTCGTGCACCTTAAAGACACGGAGCGACCTAAGGAAGACCGCCTTCTGCATTCTTCACGCAAGTGTATCAGCATTTTGTTGACACGCAGGGATGCTTTTCAGGCTATCACCCAGTGAAACCTTGGCAACTCCACGAGCGCCGATAATCAAGACGATTAGCATGACAGAATATTTTCGGGTATAACCATCGCAACTCCCTTATAAGGTCTTTATACCTCTCTTTTTTTCATTCTTCTTGCCTATGACGTTTTTGTCAGCTGGTGCCGAAAATTCGATAACGAACATGGTTCGTTTCTCGGAGTCAAGAAGAACTATGTCAGGCCTCGAGTGCGCAACAGAAACAAATGTCGAAAATATGAAGTTCCAGTATATCCGACACTTCTCATTCTCGAGAATTGACTCTATTTCCCTAGGAGCGTTTAGCGGAGCGATATTTGGGCTGATGCCGTAAGAGTGACAGAGATGGTAATGTGCCAAGGTTTCACTGGTTAATAGCCTGAAAAGCATCCCTGCGTGTCAAGAAAATGCTAAGACACTTGCGGGGAAATGCAGGAGGTGGTCGTCCTTGGGTCGCTTTGTGTCCTTGATTTTGCTGGAAGTGGGTGCAATTTATATATATATATATATATCCTCATATATATCCTTATATATATATATATATATATATATCCTTCGGCAACGGGCTACCCGGGTTGGTCCAAAATAAGTATGAATCAAATTGGAACGTACAAGACTGTCAAAAATGAAAAAATCACTTTTTGATATTCAGGTTTATTAAGGAAAAATTCAAGCATTCTTTCTAGGACATAAAAGAATTTCAAAACAATTTCTTATTTTGAAAAAGATGTGTCTAGTGGTCCCAAAAATTTAATGAGTTGAAAAAGGAAATGAAATAGTCATCCGGGGAATTCAGGATCACGAGCCAGGCTTGTCCTTTTTTACAAAAATTCTTCTTTTTTCCTCTGTGTTCAAGAAACATCCCACTTTTATCATTTAAAAAAAATGCGAGCTGCATTATAAGAAATCAATAGGAAAATCCAACTATTTTCGCTTACAAGTACATTAATTTCAAATGAAAAGTCTACAATTACATTTTTATTTCGGAAATCAGCATGTTTGATTAAAAATTCAAGCATTTTGTTGAAAGTGCAACAATAAAAAAAACTCATCCTTTCTGGTTAAAGATTCAACTATTTCATTGGATGTTGAACTCTTTTGGAAATTATTTTTTTTTTGCAGAGGATTCATAATTTCAGTAAGTTTTAAAAAAAAAGAGTAACTATTCCATTTTTGGTTGAAAATTGATATTCTTGATTGAGGATTCATCCTTTTTTGTTGAAAATTCCACTATTGGGTTGAAAGTTCATACATTTTGTTGAAAATTAGTCATTTTTGGTTCAATCAAATTGTTTTTGTTCTCAAATAAAAGTATGCATCTCTGTTTCTCTACGCAGTTAGTATCTATATTTATTTTTCTCATAAAAAATGTATGGTATAATATCTAGTAAACCACTTGCGAGAACCATATAAGACATAATTTTCATATTCATAAAAGAGAAACCACATTTGGAACCTCGATCCACATTTGGTTCCTGTGTCTTACTAATTTGTTTAAAATTGAACTGATTTATTTTTTTTTTTAATTCACCTCTCCTTGGAAAGCTTAAAAATTCATAATTTTTTTTTTTAAATCCAAAAGTTTTGTATCAAACAGTAATCCTCTTTGGTGGAAAATTCAACTGTTTTGTAGACAATTCGTATTTTTTGTTTTAAAGTCCAACAATTTAATGTAAAATTAATCTATTTTGTTGGAATTAATCTTTCCGTAGGAAATTCTTATTTTTGGTTGAAAATGTAAGTGTTTATTTCAAAATGTAATTTGGCGAAAAATTAACTTTTTTGTTGAAAAATCATATTTTCGAGTTGAAAATTTAACTGTTTCGTAGATAATTTTTTTATCGTTCAAAATTCAACGATTTCTTTCCTAATTCGCCTTTGTGGGTAGAAAATTAATCTCCTTTGATGAAAATTAATATATATTTGGTGTCGGATTCAAATATTTTGTGAAAAATTCGTGTTTGTTGGTTGAATGCAGCTGGCTCATTTTTTTTTCTCCTTAAAAATTAATTTTTAAATATGAAAATTTAATGATTCCATTTTAGTTGAAAACATTGTCTTCAATTACGCAAACTCGCAAACCTGAGAGAAGACAAGCAATTTTATACATCATGATATAAATCCTAAGGAGCCAAAATTCAACTTTTAGATATCATCAGGCTGTAACCTTATCTGATAAGAATTTTCATATTCATTAGTCATATTTGCATTGATAAGTTTCAAATTGATCCTAAAGAGCTGGACGACTATGCCACGATCTTTTTTAAATAATTGGAAAAGAATAATTTATTTAAAGAATGAGAAATTGGCATTTCAAGGTTAAAAGCTATTTTTTAAATGTTGCACGTATTTGTGTATGTATGTATGTTTTTATGAATGTATGTATATACCAGAATCCGAACTAAAGTAAAGGGAAAATATTTAGAAAACATCGCAAATAGCCTCTAATTTCGTACGGATTCCTCTTTATTGATATATATATATATATATATATATATTTAAATGGAATAGTGTATACACACTTGGAATTTTTAAAATAAAAATTGCAGTCAAATTAAATGATAAATAACAATAATTTGTAACATTATTGATTAATTATTTGAAACTGTAAATATTATTTCCAAAAAGAGAGGAGAAAGAATAGTGCAAAATCATAATATATGTTACAAGTTTGTGAGAGTTTCCCTATTTGTCTTGAGAAGCTAAAAACTTGCCACAATCTTGTAAATAACTTCTTTCCAAACTAAAAGAACAAAAGTTATGCCTGAATATGAATAATAATGTGCAAGGAATATGACCACTTGAAATAACTTGTATATTAACAATTAATACGTAAGATCAAAAATTGAATTTTTATGAATTATGTTGTTCAAAATCATATTTTGGTTTTATAATTGAACTAATCACATGTTACTATGTATTGACTGAAAAAAAAATATTTTGTGATATCCATGATAAGCTCAATATTGGCTTTCGATCATGTTTGTTGTTTTTAAGCTGATGCTAAAGTACCTAAATTTTCATAAAATTACCGCAGACATTTTTTGCTCTCAATACCCCTCAAGTTTATAAAATCCTTAGTCTAATAAGCTTAAGTTTAAGGCAAAATGTTAATAGTAATTCTACATAAATTTTTCTAAATTGTTGGGATATTTTCAGAATTTTTGCAAATCATGTAGTATGTGCAATCATTGTTTGAAATATTTTCACTCTGTCGCATTAAGTTCTAGTAAATATATTTGCTTCCTCATGGAAAAGTCAAAATAAAAAAATACAAATAGGTCAAGCAAAACGTGTCGAACCAAGGAGACTTCCCTAATCTTTCGTAAACTATGGATTATGTTATGGAAAGAGAAAAGATGATTAAAATAATATAAGTTTTTGCTATAAAAATAAATTTTTTCAAATAATATAAATGACTATATCTACCTAACTCTCTGATGAAACTTATTCATTTGATGAATTTCTTTGCAACTTTCTTCAAGTTATCGTATTTATAATAAGAGTGTTACACCCCTATGTACGCAGATCCGGACAATTGCTTAGAACTTTGTATCCGACATTTTTTAATTGAGGAACGTTCAAGTAAGCGACTAAATTTTTTTTCAGAAATTATTATCATTAGAATGCTTCCTCTATCAGAAAGAAAAATTGAGCCACTTTTGCGACATCTTAAACAATAGGCGTTTAGAACATTTTCGGCGGTAATTTATAGGAAATCTATATATCATAGACTCACGTTTTATTATATATGTCGGGTTTAAAAGTCAACAATGAATATATATTCTTTTGGAAATTTTGTAAATGTTCGAAAATATTTAAGGTTTATTTACTTTTTTTTTAAAATTTAATCATCACGGTTGTGAGACGTGGCCATGAGTGGGATTTACCGCGGCCTTACTAGGAGCCGGTGTCATTTTTAGATGGCAGTGGCTCCCAGTGGGACCCTGTGGTGGCTGTTTACCTTATTATATATATATATATATATATAATTAAAAACTCAAGGAATTTTCTGAGGAAAAATTTTCTGAAGAACAAATTTTTTCCCAAAAATGTCAAAAGCACTATCGGCTTCAATAACAACAATAACATTAAAAATTTCGGTAGTCAATTTTCGGCGGAAAAATTTTCTGAGAAAAATTGTTTTCCCCAAGAATGTCAAAAGCACTATCCGCTTCAATAACAACAATATAATTCAAAATTTCGACAGTAAATTTTCTGAGGAAAAATTTTCTGCAGAAAAAATTTTTCCACAAAACTGTCAAAAGCACTATCGGTTTCAATAACAACAATAAATTTCAAAATTTCCATAATAAATTTTCTGGGTAAAAATTTTCTGCAGACAAAATTTTTTCCCAAACATGTCAAAATCACTATCGGCTTCAATAACAACAATTACATTAAAAATTTCGATGGTAAATTTTCTGAGGAAAAATTGTCAGAATAAAATTTTTTTCCCCAAAAATTTCAAAATCACTATCGGCTTCAATAACAACAATAAGATTAAAAATTTGGATAGTGAATTTTATGAGGAAAAATTCTCTGAAGCAAAAATTTTTTCCCAAACATGTTAAGATCACTTTCGGCTTCAATAACAACAATAACATTAAAAATTTCGATGGTAAATTTTCTGAGGCAAAATTTTCAGAAAAAATTTTTTTTCCCAAAAATGTCGAAAGCACTATCGGCTTCAATAACAACAATAATATTCAAAATTTCGGTAGTAAATTTTCTGAGGAAAAATATTCTGAAGCAAAAATGTCTCACCAAAAATGTCAAAAGCGCTAAAGGCTTCAATAACAACAGTAACAATAAAAGTTTCGATAGTAAATTTTCTGAGGAAAAACTTTCAGAAAAAAACTTTTTTCCCCAAAAATGTCAAAAGCGCTATCGGCTTCAATAACAACAATAACTTTCAAAATCTCCATAATAAATTTTCTGAGGAAAAATTTTGTGGAGATAAAATTTCTTCCCAAAAATGTCAAAATTACCATCGGCTTCATTAACAACAATAACATTCAAAATTTCGATTGTACATTTTCTGAAGAAAAATTTTTTTCCCAAAAATGTCGAAAGCACTATCGGCATCAATAACGACAATAACATTAAAAATTTAGATAGTAAATCTTCTGAGGAAAAATTCTCTGAAGCAAAAATTTTTTCCCAAACATGTCAAAATCACTATCGGCTTCAATCACAACAATAACATCAGAAATTTCGAAAGTAAATTTTCTGAGGAAAAATTTTCAGAAAAAAATTTTTTTCGCCAAAAATGTCAAAAGCACTATCGGCTTCAATAACAACAATAACATTCAAAATTTCGACCCTAAATATTCTGAGAAAAAATTTTCTGAAGAAAAAATTTTCTCCCGAAAATGTCAAAAGCACTATAGGCTACAATAACAACAATAACATTAAAAATTTCGATGGTAAATTTTCTGAGGAAAAATTTTCAGAAAAAAATTTTTTGCCCCAAAAATGTCGAAAGCACTATCGGCTTCAATAACAACAATAACATTCAAAATTTCGACAGTAAATTTTCTGAAGATACATTTTCTGAAGAAAACATTTTCTCCCGAAAATTATCAAAAGCACTATAAGCTTCAATATCAACAATAACATTAAAAATTTCGGTAATAAATTTTCTGAGGAAAAATTTTCTGCAGAAAAAATTTTTGCCAAAAAATGTCAAAAGCACTACCGACTTCAATAACAACAATAGTATTCAAAATTTCGTTAGTAAATTTTCTAAGGAAAACTTTTCTGCAGAAAATTTTTTTTCCCAAAAATGTCAAAATTACTATCGGCTTCAATAACAACAATAACATTAGAAATTTCGATAGTAAATTTTCTGAGGAAAAATTTTCAGAATAAAATTTTTTTCCCCAAAAATTTCAAAATCACTATCGGCTTCAATAACAACAATAACATTAACAATTGAGATAGTAAATTTTATGAGGAAAAATTTTCAGAACAAAATTTTTTTCCCCAAAAATTTCCAAATCACTATCGGCTTCAATAACAACAATAACATTAAAAATTTACATAGTAAATATTCTGAGGAAGAATTCCCTGAAGCAAAAATTTTTTTCCCAAAAATGTCGAAAGAACTATCGGCTTCAATAACAACAATAATATTCAAAATTTCGGTAGTAAATTTTCTGGGAAAAATATTCTGAAGTAAAAATGTCTCACCAAAAATGTCAAAAGCGCTATAGGCTTCAATAACAACAATAACAATAAAAGTTTCGATAGTAAATTTTCTGAGGAAAAATTTCCAGAAAAAATTTTTTTTCGCCAAAAGTGTCAAAATCACTATCGGCTTCAATAACAACAATAACATTCAAAATTTCGACAGTAAATTTTTTGAGGATAAATTTTCTGAAGAAAAAATTTTCTCCCGAAAATGCCAAAATCACTATCGGCTTCAATAACAACAATAACATTAGAAATTTCGACAGTAAATTTGCTGAGGAAAAATTTTCGGAAAAAATTTTTTTTCGCCAAAAATGTCAAAAGCTCTATCGGCTTCAATAACAACAATAACATTCAAAATTTCGACATTAAATATTCTAAGGAAAAATTTTCTGAAGAAAAAATTTTCTCCCGAAAATGTCAAAATCGCTATAGGCTTCAATAACAAAAATAACATTAAAAGTTTCAATAGTAAATTTTCAGAGGAAGAATTTTCATGAAAAAAATTTTTTTCCCAAAAATGTCAAAAGCACTATCGGCTTCAATAAAAACAATAATATTCAAAATTTCGCTAGTAAATTTGTTGAGGAAAAATTTTCTGAAGAAAAACTTTTTTTCCAAAAATGTCAAAAGCACTATCGGCTTCAATAACAACAATAATATTCAAAATTTCGATCGTAAATTTTCTGAGGAAAAATGTCCTGAAGCAAAAATTTTCTCCCGAAAATATCAAAAGCACTATCGGCTTCAATAACAACAATAACATCAAAAATTTCGATAGTAAATTATCTGAGGAAAAATTTTCAGAAAAAAATTTTTTTCCCCAAAAATTTCCAAAGGCACTAACGGCTTCAATAGCAACAATAACATCAAAAATTTCGATAGTAAATTTTCTGGAGAAAAATGTTCACAAAAAAAATTCTGTTCCCAAAAATGTCAAAAGCACTATCGGCTTCAATGACAACAATAAGATTCAAAATTTCCAGAGTAAACCTTCTGAGGAAAAATTTTCTGAAGGATAAATGTCCTTCCAAAAATGTCGAGAGCGCTATAGGCTTCGATAAGAACAATAACATTAAAAATTTCGATGATAAATTTTCTGAGGAAAAATTTTCTGGAGAAAAAATTTTTTCCCAAAAATGTCAAAATCACTATCGGCTTCAATAACAACAATAACATTTAAAATTTCGATTGTAAATTTTCTGAAGAAAATTTTTTCCCCCGAAAATATCAAAAGCACTATCGGCTTAAATAACGACAATAACATTGAGAATTTCGATCGTGAATTTTCTGAGGAAGAATTTTCAGAAAAAATTTTTTTTCCCCAAAAATGTCAAAAGCACTATCCGCTTCAATAACAACAATATAATTCAAAATTTCGACATTAAATTTTCTGAGGAAAAATTTTCTGAAGAACAAATTTTTTCCCAAAAATGTCAAAAGCACTATCGGCTTCAATAACAATCTAATTAATGTATTCCTGATGAGGCCTGGCGTCGCTGGGCGAAAGCTCGAAATCAAATAAAGTTTTTAAAAAACTATCAGACTAGTGAACCGAAAACTGTCACTACATCGACAACCTACATTTAACCTCTCTAGTCGACAACCTTAACATCTTTTCTATAAATTCACTATCATTTCCCAGGTTTTCCAGGTCTCAATAAATTATAGGTCATTTTCCGGATTTCCTGGTTTCCAAAGTCAGCGGCCACCCTTATTAAAGTTTTGCACTGTGCTGTTACGGAATTTTCCGTTAGACTAACCCATTTCCAGCTGGGGCTTATATTAGGGAAAAATACGTAATACTATCCCTGAACGAGATGGACATAACATAGAAAAAACTGGGGGTTCTATTAGAATCAATTTTTGGTTCCTAAGGAGCGGCGGCAAAAAGGAACCCCTCTTGCTTAAAAGGAAACTAAAACAATGAATTTGTTTCAAAGGAGACTCCAGTTGGACTTTTACGGTAAAGCACACATGTAATAGAACTCTGACGGACATGATTCAATGAAGAGAATTAGGGTACAAAATATTATCGCAATTAGAATAAATATAATGACTTGATCAATTTTTATTTTTTGTTATGTAGCAAACTTGTAAACGTAAAGGTGAAATATGGTTAAATTCCTAACTTACCAACCCCACTTTGTAAGCATTGGTTTGTGAATGCGCCTTTATGTTGTTCTATCCAAGCGTCTCCAAAGGAGCCCTTGAGGATCTCCACAGGTTCCTACTAGAGTTCAAGTTCTAAAAGATACCAACCTCCATTAAGGCCGCAACTTTAGTGATCATCCACCTTTTTCTGTGAAGTTAGTATTACGGAAAATTTGGTAATAGCAGATAGTACGGAATTTTTGATGAAAATTAAAACGAAAATTCCATAATGCTACACATGGATTAGATACAGAAAATTTCCTAATAGTAAACAGCTCTCAAAATAAGAGCTTTCTATTTTTGTTTCGTGTTTTGGTCCTAAGCTGTTTTCTGTTTTCAAATCATAAATTATTGCACATAACAAGCTTTTAAAATTATCTGTATTTGCATCAGACCACGTATTCTTACAAAAAATTCCTTAATAGTAGACAGTTCTCAAAGTTAAAGCTTTTTATTTTTATTTCATGTCTTGGTACTATAATGTTTTCATTTTTTCTGTTTTCAGATAAAAAATTATTATCCGTCCCGTCTATGCAAATGCTACATACGGCCATTGTAACAGAAACTGCTATCATTCTTGAAATTCCAAAATCACGAGTTTTTTCAAGAAACGAAAATCTTAATTAGAAAAAGTTTTTTTCACCATTTATTCCGATTTTGAAATGAGACAAATGGCGCTCGCCTTCTTACTTAGTAAGTAATTATTCACACATAAAAAAATCACAGCTGTGAAGAGATTTGATTTAAGAACTAAAGTATAATCTAGATTCGTATATGAGCTCTTTTTGTAACATATGCTGATGTTTAATTATACGGAAAAATTATCAGAAAGAAATTACATTAATAAACAATATGCATATTACTTTGAATGATTACAATTTTCTTTGTTTGTTTTTATAACATGCAAATGGTATTCTATGACGTGGCAAATTCCCGTCAATCCCATATGTTTCTTTTTCCCCTATTTATTTTTCTCGCTAAAATTTTGGAAAATAAAAGAAATCTATCAGAATAGTATTATAGTGGTATTATAGTAGTAGCATTATTATAGTTGTATTTTTTGGCTAAAATTTTCAAAAATGACAGAAACCTATCAGGTAACGGTTGTCTCGCTGATTTTAATTTATACTATTTTTAAAAATTGCATTTATTTTAAGCTTTGACTTGGAATTTGATTGAGAACTGAGCTTTAGCCTAGGTAGGTGTTGGCCTCCGATTTTCTTCGTTTTCACAATTTCTTCGTTTCTTCAATTTCTCATTGTGAAGAAATTTTTCCAGTTCGTTTAATTGTGAAAGATACCGCTGTTATATGTAAAATAATAACATGGGTACTTAGCGGACACCCACCTAGGTTTCCTTGTGAGTTCAAATGAATAAAATTGAATTAATTAAAAAGGCATCGTTTTATAACGAGACTTGAAATTTAATCTAATGTACATTAAATTCAATTTGTAAGAAACAAATAAATCAATTAATATGTTTATTCTCTATTTTTGAAGCTTTCGCAACTTTATCATTGGCCATCTTCGCAGCTCCTGTAACTTTCGTGAGTTTTCTTTTACTGAGAAAAGTTGTTTAAAATTCCTATATTATATGGGTAATTTCAAATATTTGTTTAAATTTCAGCCAAAATTCTGTAGTACAATTTCAGTGATTTAGATTTTGATTTTTTCCATAATACTAGAAACTCAAAACGTCCCCTAAAACGAAGTATTAGATTTTTTTAATTAAAACTTTACGTAACATTTTTTTTAAATTTCATTTTTTCGTAAATTTTGCGCTTTTTAAAACCCGCATGAAAAAGGCAATTCATAACCGATTTTAAACTTTAATGGCTGAATAAAAAGTTCATGGAAATAATTTTAGTGAACTTGTTTTCTGCTCTCTTCTATTTTCACGGTTTTTTTTATTTCTTTTGAAAAACATTGCTGTTTTATGAAAATATTCTATGAAGAGATTGTGTATTTCATAAAAATACAAGTTTTTTGTCAATAACATTTTTTGGTGCAACTATTATTTTTCGATGAAATGGAACAGAATGATAATCACGCTGATTATTCATGATTTTGGTCGAAAAATGAACTATATCTTAAAAGGATAAAAGGTATTCTTTTTATAGAAAAATATTGTACATGAAAAATGTATATATCAATAAATTACACATTTATTATGTGATAAAATTTGTCATGTAGGCAATAGTTCAGGAGTGAAACTAGTTTTTACCATGAAAAAAGTTACTTTAGGTTTTTTTAAATTACCAATGAAGGTGTTAATATTTTACAATGCATTTTTATAAGAAGCTCAAAGACCTTGAAAGCCCACAACTATTTTGTGTCGAACAATTTTCTTCACAATCAAAAGTTTTCAAGATAAATCAAATTTCATTTAATTAAATTTGTTATTTTTAAAAATTTCTTATGTATTTTTTGTTATGCAGACGGTTTAGAGAACAATTACATATAATAATAAATAAGAATTTGTTATTATACCTAAATCGATAGAATTATTATATTGGAGAAACATCAAATATGAGAGAAGCACCAAAATGATTCATTCATTAATTACTTGCAAGAAACTGTTTGGAAGTTGCATTTGCTCTTTAAAAATTAAATTCCCAACACAAACGCAATTCTATCGATTACGATAAAATAAATTCTGTTGTTTATTATTATCTGGAATTTGCGGCCCTTCCTCCGGCACGGTATAGAAACGCCGTAGCATTGACGACTTTATGTTGATGTACGAGTCGCATAAGAGAATCTGCACTATTTAGAACTTAGAAAGCTGTAGCCAGAACCGTTCTTCGGTGAAGACACTCCAAGCTGAGCAAACCCCTACACCCCTTTATCTCGAGGGAGGTATATTCGGGGTACGGAAGATCTAGGGTGAAGACTTCGATGGATTGTCATCATCTTGCGTGTGCTTCGGTCAAGTTGCTTCAACTCATCGACGTTCCATTTTACGACTCACCGACAAATAAAGCAATTTAGGGACCTAAATTTTGTGTACCTGTCCAGCTGCTGCCGGACAGGTACACAAACCCGAAGGAGAGCAGCTATCCTTAAAAACTCTGTATCTCCGTTATTTTTGCTCCGATTTGCTGGAAATTTGGATATGTCATTCTTGAGATGTGTTACATTTATATAAAAAAATAGCTTTTTTTTGACCGAATTAACTATACTCCCCCCTTAAAAGAGAGCTGCAACGACTGTACCCAAACTATTTACAAAATATTTACCGCGGTTCTACTGGGAGCCGGTGTCATTTTTAGATGGCAGTTGCTCTAAGTGGCACTTTGCGGTGGTTGTTTAACCTTGTTTTTTCATTACATGTAGAACGATTTTCGACAATTTAATTAGAGAAAGGAGTTAGATAATATTGTGCAATTTCTAAGTCGAAGCGCTAAAAATTAAAAAAAAAATTTTAATTGAAGAATCACGAAATTCAATTATTTAGGACTCAAATTTCAAAAATAGGACAATGTCAAAACGTTAAAAATTGCATATTTTAAGATTTTAATTTTGGAAAATAGATCATTTAAAATTCAGAGGAATTGAAATTGTATTATTTATAATTTAAAACTAAATTTGTATTGCATAACAAAATTATAATTTAACATTAAAGCTGATGAGACAAATTTTTCGAAAACCAAAAAATGAATTGAATTATTTTTGAAAAAATGTTAAAAATAAACATTAATTTTAAATGGAAAACACTAAAAATGAGAAAATGTCTACTCTGAAAAAAATTTTAGTTACCAAAAATTGTGATATCAGCACATTTTTGTACTCAAATCCTTTAAAATTTCAATTATTTTAAGTAAATTTAAATCTTTTAAGAAATTAATAACTTTTAAGCTGCTAATTATATTCTCCAAAATTCACTGATGTATCAATTTCAGGAAGTTTAGTTTTTATCTTGTTTTATTCTAAACTCAATTTTTAATTTTTTAATTTCAAATCTTCCTTTAAAATTATTACACATTCTTGACATTTTCTAATCAAATATTTTTCAATTCGAAATTATTTATTTGTTCAAATCTTTAATTGAAAATCGGACAACTTTAAGATATGACATTAAAAATAAAAAAATAATACAAACAATTATTAAATTCAAAACTAACTATCAAGGCTTTTAATATAAAATTTTGAAATATTCATTGGTGAAATCGTCCTGACATTATGAATATTTTACTTTGAAACTTTAAATTTGACGAAGAATGTAATATTGTTAAGAAAAATAGTATTAATTAAAGAATCTATTGCAAAATTGATTATTTTTATACAATTTTATAAAAATATGATTTTATCATGCTATTAAGAATTTAAAATACATCCGAAATATTTTTAAATAATATTTTAGACTTTGAAAATGGCGAGCCGAGAAAATAGCAAGCTTAATTCATTGTCGCGAGTTACCTCTGACTTATTTTCTGGACGATTCATTTCTCTTGCGAGGAGGAGTCACACCTAATGGGCGCCCAGCGACTTCCTTCGGAACTAATGTTCTGACTTCCGCAGATCATAATTCAGAATTAAACCACTAGGCTGCGCATTAGGTGATATTATAGAAAGTTTCAATATAAAAATAATGCAAAAGAAAAGAGATCAAGATTTAGTTGAGAATAGGCATGAAGGAAGAATGAAAAAGAAAAGAGATAAAGATCAATACAATATAATGTTTATATTAGATTATTATTATTAGTTTCAGAATATTGTATTAGATTGGAGAAAAACTAAATACAATAATGAAGATACCTTTAAGATATCTTACTACATCTTTTTAAAATATTGGATATTGGACCTAATGGTCATCTTTAGCTGAACCCGTGCGGCAAAGATGAAAATTCAATTTTTCATTATAAAATATACAACATTTTTTAACTATTAAATATATTATAAATTTCTGAAAAATAGCAGTAGATGTAGTACCGAATACCTACAGTTAACATTTTACATTAATTAGATCAATAGATTTCGCTGTAGACGTACACAAAGATGAAAAATTCAATTTGCAATGATACATTTTTTAAACGATTTTAAAGATATTATATATTCCTGAAGCTGTAACACGCTGATTTTGTGTTGTTTCGAGTTGCACCAAAAATGAGACACCGGAGAATGAGAATGCAGCTATGTTCATGTCATAGTTTCACACTTGAAGTATTCTCATTTTGAGAAAAGAAATTCTTATTTCGAGTGCATAACAAATGAGCTACAACAAAAATGATCACGCTGTTTCTCTGTGCAATAACATTTATTGAACAAATTAAGTTTTATAAATTTCTCAACCGTAGCAGTAGAAAGGATTATTGAGTATGACCAGTTAAAGTTTGGTGCTAATCGGTACTCTTTTGAAATCAACCACTGAAATCTCACTGGTTGAAACAGCCAGAAGAATGTCACTGACAATCAGTGATATTTCACTTCCTCACTCAGTGGAATTCCGTCACTGTTTTAATCAGTGAGATTCACTGGTTACTTAGTACGAGTAGTCATCTTATCGTACGCGTTGTCGCCTGTCAGCTGGTTAGTTATGACACGTATCATTCATCACATTTGTGCCAAATTTGGAAAAATTGACTTTTAAAAACTACAGTTCACTATTACAATAATAATACCGGGCTGCAATATAATATCATATATGTAATATATTGCACCTTACTGTGGGAAGGCCCGTCATTACGTCAACGTGTCGCGTCGCTCGAAGACAAATCCAAGTAGCCAGAGGCTTCCTCACTTTCAAGCGAAAGATATTATATCCCTTGCTTATTGCAGCAACCCCCCAAATATTCATAACATAAACACTAGTATGTAATAAAGTTAGTTTTCACTGACCGGCGCGGCGACGTGCGCGCACCAGACAACTGGAGGTTCATGTCTTGGCCGCGTGGAGCGTTATATCACTGGTTGAATCTATCATTTGACGTCACTGATATATTCTGTAACGCTGTTTTGGTTGAGTGACTTACTCGGTCACCCAGTAAAAATCAGAAAATCACGAGTCCACCAGTTACAATTCAAAATACTGATTCAGCCATTAACCATTTCACTGGTTCAGTTTAAGAGATTACTGGTCTATACAATAATATAATAATAGTTTCTTCTTTCTGTTCAAAGAGGATGACTACATAAGTTTTTAAAATGTAAAAACGACAAAAATTTTCAACATTTTTGATTGATAACCTTTTTGTTTGTGTGCACAGTGGGCTGAATCGAGAATTTACTATTCAAAATCACCTGCAGCCTACAATTCTCAACCGATTTTCAACTTTTTTGTTTAGAAATGATCAGCGATAGTTGCACAAGAGCTTCTATAGATTCGATTTTTTAATGTATTTATTTTCTATTTTTTATATAAATAAACAACGAGCGAAAATGAGACATTTTAAAAATATTTTTTATCTTCAAATAAATGACTTAAATTATCCCCTTCTCGAAGAAAATGAATGACGAAGTATCCAAAGAATATAAATAATGTGCAGGATATCGAATCTAATTGTTATAAGCAAATTATATTAACAAAATGTCAACATATTAGAAATTTTGCTTGCAAAGTGTATTTGTAAGTTGAAATTGCTTGATTTTATCAACAAGATCACGTTTGATCATAAAAATAGCATGCTCGCACATCAGAATTATTATTTCATGAACGCTGAAGATTTTTCAATGTTTGAATGCTTAAATGAAAGGTAAAATCATAAAGAACACTATGGTGTGACATCAAAATCAATACATTCAATTTCCTAGCTTATGTCAAGAGTTGAGTTTAGATTACAAAATTGCTTAAAAATCGGCATTTCATTTTTGGCTTTTTCACGTCATGATTTGATACCCACAAGACTAAATTATCTTAACTTGGAATTATTCAGCGCAGAATAAATTAATCTTTCCAACGGTTTGAAAACATGTTTGTTTCTATATCCTAGACGGCACTATCACCGTTCAATGTCAATTCTAATTTTCAATAGGTCACCCGGTTAGTGGTTCAATACTATCTATGTACACAATCGACCCTCAGCCCGATTAGTATCAACGTCTTTTTTCATAAATTGATACCCCATAACTATTAGTTATAACAATCAATAGAGAAGAATTCTTTATGAGGAAGGACACTGTTTATAAAATTATTCACGTTCAATACGAAAAAAATGTTTCATGAAGAAATTACAAGAATTTTGTCTTTTGTGTCAAATATTTACCGATGGGATGATATTTTTGGATTTTTTGGGTTTACTTTGAAGTAGATTTTTAAAGCACCTGCGGCTGTAAAAAATTGGCTTATACAAACGATTCTGTTTAAAAAATAGAACGATTTTAACGTAATGAAATGAAATATAAGAAATAGGTATATTTTTCGATATAATGTGAATAAAAATTATATATTACTACTAAATAAAATGTGAATTGTTGGAATATGTAAGTTTGAAAGATTTTCCACGAGATTAGATTTGGAACAAAAAAGTCCAAGAACTTGAAAAAGATACTAAAAATCATTGAACATTATTTCGATAAGATCTTAATGTAATATCTACTTGGTTATTATTATCTTACAGAACTTTGTAAATTTTCGTGCATTTGAAAAATGTCATCAGGATAATTTTCTAATCTTTTTGACATCTATTGAATACAAAAATTGTAACTTATGGATCTCTCATAAAAAAAGAAATGCATCGTTTTGAATATGATTAAACTCTTTAAATGTTTTTTTATTCAAAAAATTTATTTGGGATTATTTCAAAATGTGTTTTATATTCATTAAAAATCTCGATTCGAATTTCTTAATCTAGCAGAAGAGAATTTCGTTGCTACTTTTCGAAAATTTTGTAAATGTTTAGAAGCATATAACTTCTTTCAGTTTAATAAAATTTAAGAATATACCACAATTTTTCGGGACAACTAGACGCAGCCCATTTTATAATAATTTTGTTATATATGAGCAATGTACATTTATACTTATTATAATTTGAGTCAATTTTTCGAATTTCTGAATTTCAAACCAAAACTCTTATTTTGAAACTCGAAAAACTGCCTTGTGATGGCATTCACGGAAATCTACCAATTTAATGATATTTTCAACATTTGAGTATTAAATGAGTCTCAACCTTCTGAATCATAAAAATAAGATGTACGTGCGTAAATTGTGAAAATAGAAAGAATTTTATTTTCGACCTCGTTATGTTGTTTTAGTGTGCATTAAAGGCTATCGGAAAGATAAACAGAACTTACAAGCAACGTTTGAAAAAAATACCAAACTCATGTCTTCGACAGAGCACTGACAATTTGAAAAATATTATTTCATATATTTTTCTATATTTCCATCCCCTCAAACTCTTTCTACAACCCAAAATAAAAAAAAAATTCTTTGAATAAACACAGTGTATTCTTCCAGTTAACGTATTCGAGAGATCCAAATCTATCCTTCGAATTTAAACCTTATACATGAAGGTTTCTTTTCATTTCAATACTTAGCTTGATGTTTCGATTCTTCTAAAGAATTTAATTTGCAGTTTCATTTTCTTCTCTTATTCTCTGTCTCTCAGTACTAAAATTCCAAAAAAGTATAGAATAAAATTTCAGAAAGTCAACATGCGATAAATTGCTTTATAGATATACATTCTTGTAGTCCAAAAATTAATACAAACAAATGATTTTCTAAACAGATGTATACTTGTTTCAAATGAATAATTGAAAGTGCTGTTATAAAGTGAATTCAGAAGTCTGTCTTGTCAAAATATTATCTCATTAAAATCTTATTATCTCATCAAAATATCTTGTGATTATTGACAGATATTCCACCAAATCAACAATAACTTCTTCTGAGAAAAAGAAAAACAAAAATAAAGTTCGAAGGCGTATATTTTGTGCAGAATTGACAGTTTTGGATTTAAAGTTAGTTTTCGGGGCATCATGGGGTGTGCTAGAAGTGGCTATGGGTTTACCACATTTTAATTTTTTTTTTCAATATTTTCATGGCCCAAGAAAATTCTTCTCGCCTCATGAAAATGTACTTGAATCAAGAAAATCAAGCTTCTTCTTCATTGTAGTTAATGAAAAAATTATAACAATATTCTAATAATCTATTTTTATCTTTGATTTTTAATTAAAGGAAAATAACAGAAAGTTATATCATACAATTGCATTTCAAATTTTATGTTAATTTAAGGAATAAATTTGACTGAACCCGTGCACAAAGATGAGAATGTTTCATTTTTTAGGTTGAAATATCCCAAACTTAATAAACTATTAAAGATGATATGAATCCAGAAAATATAGCAACAGAAGCGTTGCTGTAAGTGTCTGGTTGAAAGTTTGTGTCAATCAGTTTGATAGGTTCGTTAATCCCATAAAAGTGAAAAACCCATAGTTCTTTTAAAAAAATAAATTTGCGGTATTTTGTTGTTGTTATTAAACTGAGCACCAATTTGCTTTCGCAACTATTGATTGCTATTTCTCGAAGAATGAATGTGAATTGATGCGATGACAGATATCGAAAAAATATAGTAAAATCTTTGAAGGGTATTCAAATATTCAGTTGGGGGACTCTTATTCAGTAGGGAAACTTACTGTAAGTTTAATAAAAAATAATTCGTATCAAATAACATAACCTACATTTTGTATTGATTTTATCAGACAATTTTATGAAAAAGTATTATTTTCCTAATAGTCAAGTTTCTAGTTATCAACACAATTCAACTGATCCTAAGTAATAGTAAAAAAAATAACATCATAACTCAGCTTAATCATTCTCATTTATTATTCACAATTTCGGTACCTCTAAAAAATGTATGTGCTGGTGAAAAATATTTCCTAATCTTTTACGGTGGTTACTTTTATATTGATCATATACGGAAAGAGAAATGTATAGCTAAGCCAACTATTTTTGTCCTCTATCTCGCTAAAAATATCGTTTTGCACGAACTAACGATATTGGCAAATTTTTTGTAGTAGGAATTTGCGGTACAATTCATTTGGTCTACTAATAATATTATTATTGAATTATATTTTTAATTCGTTAAATTAGAGATATTATATAGGAATATTATTATTATTAGAAATAATTTTGACGAAGGTTTGAAATTTGTAGTTGATTTAATAGTTTGTTTTAGAGGTTTGCAATTCGTATATTACATAATAGTTTTTGTTAAAATTCTAACGATGGAAAAAGGTATAACTAAAATTAAAATTAGTTAAATTATTAGTTTCCTCTAGTTTTTTTGTTTTAATTTTTCAGTATTTTTCTATTTGAACTATACATTTTTTCCATTTAAACAAAAAATTAATTTTTAACAAATTGGTTCAACTTTTACGCAAGTAATTGAATTTTCGATTTAAAAAATAAATTTTCCGCCAAAAATGGATTTTCTTAAATTTTCCTCATTTAAAGACAACTTTTATATCTATAGTACAGGGGGAAAAATTTCAACTCAAAAAGGTATTTAGGTGTTCAAAAAAAAATTGAATCGTTAAATTTTTAGTAAAAAAATGAAACTTCAGAAAAGGGAACGATTTTTCAATCAGTTAAATTCATAAAAAGAAATTTACGAAAATATTTGAATCCTCAACCAAAAAGATGAATTTTCAGCAAAGCGGATTAATTTGTTACCCGCAATGGAGTAGTTAAATTTTTAAATGAAAAAATTAATTTTGAAACAAAAAATTTCGACAAAATATTTAATTTTCAACCAAAGAGGAGAATCTTAAAGAAATGGATATTGAACAACGTAGTTCAATTTACAACCAAGTAGTTGAATTTTGAACAGAAAAAAATGAATTTTTTACCAAATAGATAAATTTTCAACCAAAAAAACGAATTTTCTACCAAGAAGATGTATTTTCTACCAAAAGAGACGAATTTTCAACAAATCGCATGCATTTTGAATACAATTGTTGAAATCTGAAGCCAAATAGACGAATTATCTACAAAAAAGTCGAATTTTTAAACCGAAAATATGATGTTTCTTAAAAAAAGTTAATTTTCTACCAAGTAGTTAAATTTTCAAATAAATATTTTAATTTTTAACGAAATTGAGCCGCCGGGTGCAATAACCAGCCCGACTCTCGAAAACGCGTAAAAGTATTGTCCGATTGTCTCAAAAAAAGAAAATTTACAAAATCTAAAAATCAATTTTTTGAAAATCAAAAGTTGTACAGAATAAGGAAATTAAACTTTTTCCTCTTAGAATTTTTTTGTCGAACGTTTTTTTTAATAACAAAAACGAAATATTGAAAAAAAGTTTCTCTCTGATTTAATTAAGTTTTAAAACTTACATCGTTCTAACTCGGCCAAATATTATTGAACTGATTTTATATTCGCAGGAAATATTCAAAATACTTGAATAAGTTAACAATCGTTTATTGTTTATAATTCTTCAATTGCAAAATGAGGTCAATCGATAATTGTGTTTTCTTGGTTTCACAGGTAAAAAGTATGTAGGTAACTTCGACTGTCGAACAACTTCCAGTGAGTTATTTGTTTTTCAATGTTTAATAAAGTTTTTTAGAAAATCTCATATCGATACGTTGACAATTTACTGAGATATTCAGATTTGGAAAAAGTACTCGACGCCTGCTACGCTGTTAGCTAATGCGTCGCGAGGACTGCGCTGTCAGACAGTGTTCTGAAAGCGGGCAAACGTCGAGTACTTTTTCCAAATCTGAATATCTCAGTAAATTTTCAACGTATCGATATGAGATTTTCCAAAAAACTTTATTCAACATTGATAAACAAATCGCTCACTGGAAGTTGTTCGACAGTCGAAGTTACCTAGATACTTTTTACCGGCGAAACCAAGAAAATACAATTATCGATTGACCTCATTTTGCAATTGAAGATTATTAAACAATAAACGATTGTTAACTTTTTAATGATTTCCTAGGCATCGCTAGAGTATTTTGAATATCTCCTGCTAATATGAACTCATTTCAATATTATTTGGCCGAGTTAGAACGATTTAAGTTTTAAAAATTAATTACATCAGAGAGAAACTTTTTTTCAATATTTCGTTTTTATTATTAAAAACAAACGTTTGACAAGAAAAATTCAAATAGGAAAAAGTTTCATTACCTTCTTCTGTACAATTCTGCATTTTCAAAAAATTGATTTTTCAATTTTGAAAATTGCCTTTTTTTGAGACGATCGGACAATACTTTTACGCATTTTCGAGCGTCGGGCTGGTTATTGCATCCGGCGGCTCAGTTGTTGAGTTTTCAACAAAAAACCTGAATTTTCAACCAAAAATGTTAATTTTTAACAAAAAAGTTTATTTTCCACCAAGTTGTTGAATTTTCATAACATTAATTTTCTACTAAACAGTTGATTTTTCAAGCAGAAAATATGAATTTTCTACAAAAAAATTAATTGTCTACCATGTAGTTAAATTTTCAAATAAATAGTTTAATTTTTAAATAAATTGTTGAGTTTTCAAGGCAAAATTAATTTTCTACTAAACAGTTTAATCTTCAACCAGAAAATATGAATTTTCTACAAAAAAGTTAATTTACAATCAAATAGTCGAATTTTTAACTAAAATGATGAATTTTCCACTAAACGAAATTAATTTTTTACAAAGTAGTTCAACTATAAACCAAGTACATTATTTTTTAAATAAAAAAGAAGAATTCTCAACGAAATAATGTAAGAGTTGATATTTCAAACAAAAAAGATTTTAATTAGAATTTTAATTGTTAACCAAACAATTCCAGTTGTAACTAAAAAGGATGAATTTTTCATAAAAATTAATTTCCTACAAAAACGATTTGTCAACTATGTGCATCAATTTTGAATAAAATTTTTGAATTTGGAAGCAAAAAAAAAACAATTATCTGCAAAAAAGTTGAATCTTCAACAAAATATATAAATTTGAACAAAAAAATGTTATTTTCAAACAAATTGTTAAATTTTCAAGACTTAAAGAAGAATTTTCTACCAAACAGTTGAATCTTCAACCAGAAAATATTAATTTTCTACAAAAAGTTAATTTACAATCGAATAGTCGAATTTTCAACTAAAATGATGAATTTTCCACTGAAAGAAATTAATTTTTTACAAAGTAGTTCAACTATAAACCAAGTAAATGAGTTAAATAAAATAAAGATGAAGTCTGAACGAAATAATGTAAGACTTGATATTTCAAAAAAAAAACATTTAATTAGAATTTTATTTGTCAACCAAACAATTGCACTTTTAACTAAAAAGGATGAATTTGTAACAAAAATTAATTTCTTACAAAAAACAAAACGAATTCTCAACAAAATGCATAAATTTTGAACAAAATTGTTCAATTTCGAAGCAAAAAAAAAACAAACAATTATCTGCAAAAAAGTTGAATCTTCAACCAAAAATATGAATTTTGAACAAAAAAATGTAATTTTCAAACAAATTGTTCAATTTTCAAGACTTAAAGAAGAACTTTCTACTAAATAGTTGAATTTCCAACCCGTGAATATAAAGCTTCAACAAAAAAATTAATTTGCAACTCATCAGATGAATTTTCAACAAAACAATTAAATTTTCAGTGAAAAAAAATAATTTTTGACAGAAAAAAAAAGAATTCGGAACTAAAATTATAAATTTTCAACAAAAAAAAGAACCATCAAGAAAGCAGTTCAACTTTCACCCAAGTAGATGAATTTTAAACGAAAAAAATGAATTCTTAACAAAAAATATAATTTTTAGTTGATATTTTAACCAAGAAAAGATTTTAATTTTGAATAAAAAATAAATTAATTGCAACAAAAAGGGATTAAAAAAGATCAATTTTTAACCAAAGGTGGAGTAGTAGTTAAATTTTCATTCCGGAGAATGAATTTTCAATTTAAAAAAAACTAACTTTCTGCAAAATAGTTTAATTTTCTACCAAATAGTTGAATTTTCTACCAAATTGCGTTGAATTTTCAACCCGAGAAAATTAATCTTCAACAAGAGAATATTTAAAAAGATTTCAAAACAAATTTTAATGTGTAAATTATTGTTTATAATTTATAAAATTTATAAATTTTCTGATTAATTCTTCAATTCATAGTTTTGAAAATGCTAGCGTGTATTTCTGTTTTTTTTTTCAAATCTTTCAACTGTATAATGTTCAAAAGTTTAAATACGAAATTTCAGTTTAACTGCTTTTTATGGAAAAAATTTTAATTGAAAAGTGTTGAAAGCTTTCATTTTATACGCGTAAATTATTGAGCGTTTGAGTTAAAGAAATTTTGAGCTTTAATTTTAAAAGTTTAAAATTCAAAAAGTATTTCAGCTTTGAGTAGTTTAAATTGCAGTTCAGTTTTTGGAACTTCAAATTAAATTTTTTTTATCTTCAAGAGTTTGAATATTTTAATATCTATGACCGTGATCAATACTTTCTCAATTGTTAAATTTTTATTTGCACTCAAAAAATTGTTCTTTTTCAAACTAGGATGACAAATATTGAGAATATTGCAAAGACATTTTAAATAACATATATGATGTCCAATTGATTGCTTTATATTTGAAGAAAATAAATACAATAAAAAGTACAAAATTCGTCTCAGTAAAGGAAAAAATTGGTAATTTCCTACGTAATTTATTGTATTTATTTTTAGATTCCTGTAGAAATAATTTTAGTTTTCTGTACATTTCTGTAATAAATTTTTCCACCAGGATTCTCACCTTCTTGTGCTGTAAGTATTCTGTGAATTATTAAACATTATTCTTGACTATTCTCAAAAGATTTATCCATTAGAGTGAGAAAATAAAAAGTTTCTTACTGAAGATCCCACTTTTTTTTATTCCAGAATATAATATTTCAATTGTTACATATTAAAGCTTCAATTAAAATTGTTTTCAATATCAGTTATTCTAAACTATGACTTATTTTATAAAATATTTTAGAAATAGATCACTAGGAGGCAAATTACTATTCCCTACTCTTAGCACGACCGTTCGAAAAACTTTGGTACTTTTTTGTGGCGAGATTTCGCCCAAATCATCGTATATAAAACGTCAGATGCTGACGAGCATGCTTAAAGGTCAGAATTCGTTCAATATCAGTACGACCATAAAGCTCCTACCGGGAATTCCTTGGTTTCTTTTTCGATGCGGCGACATGGAGAATTTATTACGGAATTCGGCCTAATTTATTCCCCATATTCTGCGACCCGGGGCTGGCAAAAACCATCATGAGTTGCTCTCTCGTCGAACCGCCTCTCGTTTTCGTCGTAAAAATCTCACAGTCGTTAGGGTAGCAATCTGGAAAAAAGAGCACCGAAAACATCTGAGCAAATAGAAACCGGTAACACGCAACTGATGTACCCGAGCCGAGAAAACTGATTCTTAACTCACGGTGAACGATGTCAAGTTAGAGACCTCGTTTCGATAATTCTTCACGTGATTAAAAGAAATAAAATACCTCAATTCTGACACTTTGAAACACGCACCATCCTTTTTTAGGGTTTTATTAGGGTAATTTTTTCCGACTAAGTTTTTCCGTGAATTTATTTAGGGTTATCCAAAAATAACGTTAACCTTCACTTAAAAAATTAATTTTTAACAAAATAGATGAATCCTCAGACCAAACAGATTCGTCTTCAAATAAAAAGTGACATTTGTAAGCAAAAAAAGGAACATTATCAACGAGAGTTAAATTGTCAATGAGAGTTAAATTGTTAACGAGAGTTGAATTGTCAACGAGAGTTGAATTGTCAACAAGAGTTGAATCGTCAACAAGAGGTGAATTGTAAATGAAAGTTGAATTGTCAACGAGAGTTGAATTATCGACGAGGGTTGAATTTCCAACGAGATTTGAATCGTCAGCGAGAGTTAAATTATCAACGAGAGTTGAATTGTCAATGAGAGTTGAATTGACAAGGATAGTTGAATTGTCAACGAGAGTTGAACTGTCAACGCGAGATGAATTGTCAACGAGAGTTGAATTGTGAACAAGAGTTGAATTGTCAACGAGAGTTGAATTGTCAACGGGAGTTGAATTGTCAACGAGAGTTGAATTGTAAACGAGAGTTAAATTGTCAACAAGAGTTGAATCGTCAACAAGAGGTGAATTGTAAACGAAAGTTGAATTGTCAACGAGAGTTGAATTATCGACGAGGGTTGAATTTTCAACGAGATTTGAATCGTCAGCGAGAGTTGAATTATCAACGAGAGTTGAATTGTCAATGCGAGTTGAATTGACAAGGATAGTTGAATTGTCAACGAGAGTTGAACTGTCAACGCGAGATGAATTGACAACGAGAGTTGAATTTTCAGCGAGAGTTGGATTGTCAGCGAGAGTTGAATTGTCGACGAGAGTTGCATTTTCAATCAGAGTTAAATTGACAATGAGAATTGAATTGTCAACGAGAATTGAACCGTCAAATTTAATTGCTAATGACAGTTGAATTGTCAATGAGAGTTGAATTGTCAACGAGAGTTGAATTTTCAGCGAGAGTTGAATTGTCAGCGAGAGTTGAATTGTCGACGAGAGTTGAATTTTCAATCAGAGTTAAATTGACAATGAGAGTTGCATTGTCAACGAGAGTTGAACTGTCAAGTTTAATTGGCAACGATAGTTGAATTGTCCATGAAAATTGAATTGTCAACCAGACCTGAATTGTAAGCGAGAGTTGAATTGTCAACGAGAGTTGAATTGTAAACGA
Organism: Andricus grossulariae; assembly: GCA_011634705.1. Taxonomy (NCBI): domain Eukaryota; kingdom Metazoa; phylum Arthropoda; class Insecta; order Hymenoptera; family Cynipidae; genus Andricus; species Andricus grossulariae. The sequence goes on from JAABKJ010075445.1 coordinate 5,655,435, forward strand.
GAGTTGAATTTTCAACCAAAAAGATGAATTTTCAATAAAGAAGATTAATTTTCTACCAAAAGAGATTAATTCTCAACAAAATACATCAACTTCCAACTAAATAGTTGAGTTTTTAATCAAATAGGTCATTCTTCACACAAATATTTATTTATTCATAGGCTTTGTTCAGAGTAATTTTTTCAAACTGAATTTTTTCGTAAATTCATTTAGGGGTCATTCAAAATTAACGTTAACCTTCATTTAAAAAATTAATTTTTAACAAAATAGATGAATCCTCAGACCAAACAGACTCGTCTCCAAATAAAAAGTGACATTTGTAACCAAAAAAAGGAACATTATCAACGAGAGTTAAATTGTCAATGAGAGTTAAATTGTTAACGAGCGTTGAATTGTGAACGAGAGTTGAATTGTCAACGAGAGTTGAATTGTCAACAAGAGTTGAATTGTAAACAAGAGTTGAATTGTAAACGAGAGTTGAATTGTCAACAAGAGTTGAATTGTCAACGAGAGTTGAATTATCGACGAGGGTTGAATTTCCAACGAGATTTGAATCGTCAGCGAGAGTTGAATTATCAACGAGAGTTGAATTATCAACAAGAGGCGAATTGTAAACGAAAGTTGAATTGTCAACGAGAGTTGAATTATAGACGAGGGTTGAATTTTCAACGAGATTTGAATCGTCAGCGAGAGTTGAATTATCAACGAGAGTTGAATTATCAATGCGAGTTGAATTGACAAGGATAGTTGAATTGTCAACGAGAGTTGAATTGTCAACGGGAGTTGAATTTTCAGCGAGAGTTGGATTGTCAGCGAGAGTTGAATTGTCGACGAGAGTTGCCTTTTCAATCAGAGTTAAATTGACAATGAGAATTGAATTGTCAAGAAGAATTGAACTGTCAAATTTAATTGCCAACGACAGTTGAATTGTCAATGAGAGTTGAATTGTCAACGAGTGTCACTTGCATGCGGTTAGATAAAACTTTTAGGTTATGTCGTTATGACATCGGCGTCAAAAATTGGCGGCCATTTTATTCAGTCTGACAAATGACACTAAAAGCAGTTCAAAATGATCCGACTAGACAGATCATTATGATCTCGAAAGTCAAATGATCGTTGGAGCAAAATGATCTGCAACAAAAATAATCCTTTTTATTACTGTGCGTGGAATCGTAACAACTTGTCGATTCCAAATATTTTATTTTTAAATGGTACATTGAAAAATTAAAAAGTTAAATTCCGGAATTTTCGCAATAAGGAATTTAACCCTTTAGGAGAGTCTGGCGATATTAAGCAACATACAACTAAGCGAAAAGTGAAAATTTTGATTGACAGCTTTTAGTTTCTTTCATCTCATTTCACCTGCGTTTGTTGCGGCCTATTTATTTATTTTTTGAATTTTGATGCTTGAGTATAATAATCTTTATATAATCGAGTCAAACGTGCTCGAAATAAGTTGAAATTTATTTCACATAACCAAAATGTTCACTAGCAAAATATATATTAAAATTAAATCTCGTGATGATATAGACTGAATCCATTTGTGTCGATTTGTGTGAAATGTTCAGAATTATCTTGCATATGCAATATATTTTTGTACGTGGAAAATAAGGAGACACGTATTTTTGTTTTAATTCGCATAGCGACATTTTCATATTTTTGGATCTTCGATCGATTCAGATGTTGCATTTCACTTTCTTTGATCGATTCAAATCCTAAGAATTCCTTGGAATTCTCTTCACTTTATTTTGACTTTCCCAGAATTCTGACCACTCTCGTTTTACTTAATTCGATAGACTTTTTTTTTAATTTTGTTTAATTCATTCAAATTCTTATGAACTTCATCCAAATCTCTTTAATTTCTTTACAGTCTTCTCAATGCACTCCAGTTTTATTCTATTTTCAATATTGTTGTTTGAAGAATCAAACAAAAACTACGCGTCCTATCAAACAGTAATTAATAAAAAATTTGTACCTATTTTTTAGGCGCATAATTTTTGTCTCTTTATATTTTTTCATAACTTGCATAGTTTGATCGCAAATGCGATAACTGTGATAATTTTATTTTTATCGAGAAAAAGTTTGAAGGAGAAATTGTTTGACTTTCCAAGTACTACAAATAGTCCCAACAATTTTGAAAGTGCTCTAACTTATTGAATTTTCATAAAAAATAACTGGCTAACGAACTAGTCCTTTCCTTTGACGGCGAAAAAAGTGTGCTAATGCTCAACTAATTTGATCATTCTTACCGCAGTTATCATGCCTACAATCAGCTACTACTACAGACAGACAAACACCTTTGTGAAAATAATATTTTTTTCTGACTTAGGGGGTTTCAGAACGTGGAGATTTGATTAAATCCGTGAAACTCTATTTTTACGTGAAACCAATACCTCCTCATTGAGATAAGAATGTTAAAATTATGTTTTTACCATACATGTAAAATAACTATTGTTATATATTTTCATTGCATTACTTAAATTGGAATAATTATTGATGAAAACGAAAAATTACTATGAATGGTTAATTTTTGCTTTTTATATTAAAAATTTGAGTTTTTTCTACATTTTGATCCTGTAATATAAAAAATTACTTTTTAAAATTAGACAGTTAAGACTAACAGAGTTTATTTTTTATAATTAAGGTTGAAAATAGTGTACAAAAATTATTTAAAATGTTCAGCATTTTCTAGCTTCGAACATGTCAAAATAACAAACGTTTACAAATTTTTGATTTTGGGAAGTCACTTATTTTACAGAAGTCATCAAGTAAGCACTTTATTCGGTAAATTGGCAATGATTGATATTTTTGGTAAAGAACATCAGATTTAAAAAATACAACTTAGTCGTACCAACTTTTCACACTTCACAATAACAATTGTTGAGCAATTTTAAAAATCCTTATTTTAGGGATTGTAGTGTACAAAAAAAAATACCCGGGACCAATGCGAAATACTTTGTTAATGTCAGATTTTTCCGCTCAACTTGCCAAGAGATATTCATCTCGAAAATATACGAGAAGTTTAATATAAGGCCGACTGATTTAGTTTTTCCTAGAACTGCTGGCCTGTAGAAGAAATATTTGATGATCCTTTATCAAATGACAACGCACCTTTTCCCCATATTTGGTCGCAGGAGCAATGGATGGAAAGAAAAATGAGGCACGCATGGTTGAACTGCAAGGGAGGATTCTTAAGTTGTCATTCGTGCTGAATTTAAAGCACTTAGGTGCAGAAAAAATGCAAGGTATGTTTCTAAGTACGGAATGGAGTAATTTTTTGAAACTCTTATGTCAAAAAATCACGCAAGGTCCGTAGAAACCACATACAAAATTTTTAATACTGCGTATTATATAGCAAAAAATAATCGTCCTCACGATGATCATCAAGATTCAATTGAATTTCAAGTAAAAAATAATATATATCTAGGCATCACTTTGCACAGTCGTTACAGTTCGACTGAAATTAATGATTTTATAGCAAATGGATTTAAAATAAAACTGGGTAAGAGTTTGGAAGAGAAAAACGTAAAAATGTTCATAATGATATATGAGTCGACTTCGATGTTTAGGAAGTCAGATCTTATTGTTTATATTGTAGTGATTCTTTAGACAGTCACTTCTAATATATTGTTAGATCTCATTAAACTTGAAAATCAGAAGGCTGAAACTACTGTTAACGCATTACTCTCTTGTTTGAAATCATATGGCTTTGAACACGATTTTTTTTAACAAAACTTGCTTTGTTTTGCTAGTTATGGAGCCAGTGTAAAGCTTAGAAAAGACTCCGGCGTTCCATTAGTAATTACTTGTATAAAAGAACGACAGAAATTGCTGGAAATTAACAATAATACGTAAAAATGTGTTTTTTTAAAAATATTTTTGCGTCATATTTAAGGCGTAGTGTGGGGGGGGGGGTAAGGGTAAATAAAAATGAATGTTATTAGTGTGGTTTCATTTTGTAGACACTTCTCTTCAATCCCTGAAAAACTTGGCACGTTTCGATCAAACCCTGAAGTATGAGTTCAATTTTTCGAAAATCCAAAATTTCTTTATGCTAATTAAATGGGAATTTGTAGTGCCCGGTGGCACGTGTTAATATTTGAATTTCGGAAAAAAATCATGGGTTTTCTTTTTTTTGGAAATGGAAACTTGGGGGGGGGGGGGTTTCTTGCCCTATAGGTCGAAAAGCGTTTTTTTGACCACCCTGATATGCATAGGTTACTTCTGGGTCGTAATAAGTTTTAGTTTGGCTTTCTTAGCATACACCCAGCAAGTACAGTTTTTTGCAATAAGCAATAATAAATTTTTGAATTAGAAATTAGAAAAGATTGAAACATTTTTTTGAAGTTTGAATTTTATAAGAATGTCCAAATATTATTTTTAAACGTTTGTATACAAAGATTCAAATTCCTCTTTTTCCTACGCTAGAAGTTGATGTTCACACAGACGTCACGGAAGATCTGACAAACGTACACATTATAGAACAAGGTTTTGAAAATTTTAGCTCTATAATAAATGGCAAGATGACATAAAATTCTTACTGTAATACATCAATTATAATATAGTACAATATAATACAATTATAATATACGCGAAATCATAATATACTAAAACGTGGACATTTGACAAAAACCAGGGGGGTCAAATTTTACACAAATCTAATACCTTCTCTGGATGAGAATGTAAGAAGATTGCTTATTCTACTAAATTATGTGACAAAAAATTATTGTTTCCAATTTACGTACTGCGGACACGGGACAAATTAATTTTCAAAAAAAAAAACTCTGTCGCTGAAAAATTACCGTTAAAACAACTCACGCACTTAGCCTAAATTATTGCATATCCGAATTTCGAGCTATTTTTGGGATCCCCAAAACACTGAAAAATTATTCTAAAGAATCAACCCTTACCTTTGAAAAAAGAACGCCAGAGAAACAGATATGGGATAAGTACGAGAAAACATATACTGTAGGCGTGAGCTTGTTCTAAGTTGAGCTGCCTACAAACAAAAAATCCATAATTATTTCAATTAAGGATAATTACCACAAGAACATTTTCAATATTATTTGTAACGATTAAAATGAAAACTACGCGTCCGATCCAAAAGTGATCACTTAAAAATTCGTAGATTTGTTTGGAGTGTACAATTTTTTTAAATTTAATTTTTTGTATCTTGCATAGTTCGACCGCCAAGTAAATTTTTTTTTTTTTTTTGAATAACCTTTTTCAAGGTTGGACCAAAAAATACGCGTCTTGTAACTAGCATCATCGCCAGAAAATGTTTTTACACTTTCGAGATAAACAATTTTGCTTTCTAAAATTGTATTACTATTTTGTATAGTTTTGCCGAAAACGCCGACATTTGATGTAAAGACTGTAAACTGTAAAAAATTTTATTCCAAAATTACCTATTTTTTCTATTATGTTACGCTTACTCTCTATCTTCAAATCAAGAAATCAAATCTTTCTTTTCGCTAGCTCCACTAAAGGCTATTGAACCTCAAAATAGTGATCTTCGGCATTTTTTAAAATCTTTATTTTCAGAAAAAAAAGTGAGGCGGAACTTACAAAGTTGGTAGTCAAAAAATAAACTGAAATACTCTGTAAATAATCTTTTCTCTCGCAAATCTGAAAACCCTCCAAAATCTTGAGATTAAAAATGAAGATTTTTATATTTCGGTTTCGAGAATTGAAAATTCCGTGAAATTTAATTCAACTTGAATGTTCTAATTAAATAGTTATTTATTTATGAAACTATAAGGTATTTGATTTTGATAATCCTACAAAATTGTTGACAAATGGACATTTTTATTATATACATAAATGTGACATATCTCTATACTTATGCTATTTGAAAATGGAATTTTGACATAAAAACAAGGTAATTTGATAAATGTTTGTGATAAATGGGTCCTAAAAATCTTTCTATGATCCTCAAGTAGGAAAAAAAAATAAAACTAATTTATTATAATTCTTACCAATAGAATTGGGAATAACTACCCATTTGAAAAGCACAGTACAATGGATCCTCATTATTTCAAAATACAACAAAAAACTGATCAACGTAAAATTTTTTGAACACCGTGTCTAATAAATATTCTATCTAGTCTGATTACCTAATTCATTCTGGTGTCGATAATTCCTTGCGCACGTGTATTCTTATTATACTTTTATACTTGAGCAACTCAGATCAAATCATGAAAAGTAATCTAAAAAAGAATGGTTTTTAGAGCTCCTGGAAAAAGAATATGTATCCAATACCATTTTTCATCCTTCACTATCCTTAACCACAAAAATTTGAATCCGAATCAATTTTATTATAGCGAATTGCAAATATGCAAGAAAACTGTAGTTGAGTATAACAACCTGCAGAAGATAATGATCCTGCAGTAGATTATCATTATTCAAAAATACTAATGGATGTTAAATAATTGATTTTATATAAATTATAATTAACAAAATGATTCGTGTTAATCTATTAAAATTCTAATTGATTATTTCAATTATATTTGTGCTTAAAATGAAGGATTATCTCCTGTAGGGTGGTCTCGACCAAACAATGTGAGGAATGAGAAAAAAATTAAGGAACAAAATTATTCACCTTAAATATATCGACGAATTTTCTCAACAACATTTTTTTAGAAGACGCATAGTTTTTATTTTAATCGTGAAAAATTTCATAAAATACAACAAATTCTATTCACCATAAAAACTGTGCGAGATATATATGAAAGAATATTAAAATTTCATATAGTTCATTTCGATGAGATCTACAAATTTCCTTGATAGACTATTATTTTATCACGCACAGTTTTAGTTTTAATGAGAATTACTTCCTGAAGGCCAATGGAGCCGTAAGTAAATTCATTTATTTTTTAATGTCACATAACAATTTGAATAATATCTTTTGAAGTAAGAATTCCGACGATTCTGTCATATTTGCAAGTAAGATTCTTTTTACGCATTTATATTATTCAACCTTGAGAATTTCGCATAACTTACTCAAATAGGACACGAAAAGATTAAAATCTCTCTTCGACAAATATTTTCCAGGTAAGACTTTCATGTGATTACAATAGAGCCGTCCCAAAAAAAATTATTTTAAAATTTTACTCAAAATATAAAAATAGATAAATATCTTCATTAGAATCGAATGGAAGTTTCTAATGTGTCCCAGGAAGGAAACAGTTAAGTTTTCTCTCTGATTGGTTGAAGCAATTCAACAACTCATAGTCATTCTAATAGTTAAAATATTACTAATTTATTTTTCAATTTCCTTCAAAATGAAGTACTTAAACCACACTCAATCCACCAATGTAAAAAGTAGGTCATTTATTATTAAATAATAAAATTGTCGTAGATCATGCAACGCGCCTATTCGTTCAAGGGCATATTTCAGGTGAATCCTTTCATCAACAAAATATTGATAATGTGTCAAGCGGATTTAAATTGCTGAAGAAATATATTTCTCTCAAACTTTTTTAGCAGCTTTGGATCACTTTTCTGTAAATCGAATTTAGTTTAATTTTATTGGAATTATCAGTGAAAATCGATTTTATAATTCAGTCAGAGAAAAGTGAGCTATGCAAGTTTAGTCAAAAATTACTAAATCGATTAGTTCAAATATTTACTAGAATTGAGTCTTGAAAAAATTGTACTGATTTCCAAGTGGGGGGAGGAAGTAGATTTATATAATATAGTAAATAGCTATGTAGGAATTAATTTAAAAACTTCCCAGACATGAAACGTGTGTCAAATGGAATATTTCAACAAGAGAACACGATTGTGTAACATTTTTAATATCATTGAAAAAATGATACAAAAGCCAGTATTGTGAATCTTGTAATCAGGTGACGGTAGATCCACCAACATACGCGTATTACCAAGTTATTTCTTTCAAGAATAAATATTATAATTATGTAAAAACCCAATTCTTTTCACCTCACTTCTTCACGAAATTCTATAACGCATCATAAGACACAACCTCAAAAATAGGTCAATATTTGCTCTTATTAAGTATTATAAATAGACTTGTTTTGTTATAACATTTCGATATTTGGAAGCGCCGTTGAAATTCAATTTTTCCCTAATTTTTTTGGTAAAAATTACCTTGAAGGGTTTCATAAAGGATAATTCACTCAACGTAATATAAGTTTGCAATGCGAGAACAGTATCCGCGCATAGAATGAGCTTACTCATATGATGTGGAGCTGTCACCTTGAAATCACTAAGGTACTCCCTAATAAGAGTCTGTATACCTGCAAATATATAGATTTGCAAATTGTTCCATTATTAAGACTTATATTTTAAAGGAATGTAATTTTTAATGTTTTTTTTTCCTTATAGTTTAATTTTGAAGATTTACAATTGAAGATTCTTGAATTTTAAAGATTTTTAATTTAATAGTATTCAATTTTGAAGATTCTTGAATTTTAAAGATTTTTAATTTAATAGTATTCAATTTTGAAGATTTACAATATTAAAAACTATTTAATTTTGAAAGATGTATCAATAAAAATTCTTAAATTGTGATGATTTTGAAGATCAAAAGGCAAGAACTTTACATATTCCAAATTGATGAAATTACAAATTTAAATCATCAAAATTGCAGAAATTTTAATTTTAACACATCAAAATCTTATAATCTTGAATTGTAAATGTTTTAAAAGAAGAAATCTTCAATTTTAAAGATCAGCGATTAAAATTTTTACAATTTAAAATTCTCGAATTTTAAATATATAGATTTGCAAATTGTTCCATTATTAAGACTTATATTTTAAAGGAATGTAATTTTTAATGTTTTTTTTTCTAATAGTTTAATTTTGAAGATTTACAATTGAAGATTCTTGAATTTTAAAGATTTGTAATTTAAAAGTATTCAATTTTGAAGATTTACAACATTAAAAACTATTTAATTTTGAAAGATGTTACAATAAAAATTCTTAAATTGTGATGATTTTTAAGATCAAACGGCAAGAATTTTTAATCTTCCAAATTGATGAAATTTCAAATTTAAATTTAAAAAATGGTAGAATTTTTAATTGTAAGGCATACAAATGTTATAATTTTGAATTGTAAATGTTTTAAATGTGGAAATCTTCAATTTTAATTATCAACAACTGAAATTTTTACAATTTTGAAGTTGCAATTTAAAATTCTCGAATTTTAAAAATACAGATTTACAAGTTATTCTATTATTAAGACATATTTTAAAGGAATGTAATTTTAAATATTTTTTTTAATAGTTTAATTTTGAAGATCTACAATTAAAAATTCATCAATGTTAACGACTTTCAATTTAAAATTCCTCAATTTTGAATATTTGCAATTGAAAACTCTTCGTTATTATTATTGATATCAATAATTCTTTAATATTTTTTAAACTGATCTTTAAAGCAGCCAAGTAAATATTAGTGTTATAAAGTTCAATAAATTGGAAGTCGAGCGTTTTTTTACCGAAAATATAGATAAGAATATTATTAATTAATGCTTATTTATTAAATGTACATAAATTCCAAATGTATTAAGTATCAGCAAAACTCGAAATTATTGACTAAAAAGTAAACATTTTAAACATACTTGGATTACAACCAAAGAAATTTTAACAAACGAATAAAATATTACAAAATACATTTTTTTAAATGTTAAGTCTGAAATAAATTACTAAGTTTTACGTAAATTTAAATAATAAATTAACAATTTTTTCAAGTTTGAACAAATTACGATAAGATCCTCTTAATAGAGGCAATTAGATCTGGAACAACGTTAATTTCTTTTGAAAATTGCCAACTAATTATTTCCACTTTAAAAAACTGAAATGATTTAAAAACATTATTTTTTTACCTATTATATGTTTCAACAATATAACTTCGTGTTACTTTAAAACCGTTATTAATTATAAAAAATACAGACTTTCAATAATAGTTTTGCATTTTGCAACTTATAATAAATACAGTCCATTTAAAGGAACAAATTTCATATTACAAGATTAGAAATAAAAATAGAGGTTTTTGGTAGAATGAGAAAAGTTAACCTCAGGGGCTAAGTTTTGGGTTTCAAAAATAACTATTTAAATTTAAGTAATGCAATGAAAAAACTTGAAAAATGCAATAATTTCACCTGTTGTAAAAATAAAGTTTTTGATTGATATTTGAAAATGAAGTTACTTTTGCTCCTCTCAAATACTGTTGAATACGCATGGCTGTGGTTAAATAAAATTTGAAATTAATAAATCCTAATGTTTTGTTTTAATTAATTAAATTATTGAGTAATTGGTTTAATTTATACGACGACTTTTTATTAAGGACACGTATCGCGTGCAAACACCTACATTAAGTTTGGATAATTAAATGCAAGGCGAAGGAGGCACTATTTATAATTACAAAAGCAATGTTTGGAAAAAATTATTTTATATTTTTGCTGTAATTAAAAACATTTGGAATCATATAAACATTCTTTAGTGCATTCGAAGTGCAAAAAAGTCGAAAAACGATTTTCAGCTTTAATTTAATTTTTTTATTCGTAGCAACTAATGAATAAAAATGATTGGACCCATCATTTAGGAAATCTATTGGAGTTATAAAAAAAATTGAAAAAAATTTTTATTCTTGTTTTTGACGTCTATAGGCAATAGAAAATAATTGCTTTTTTTGTAATAATTAGAGAATTCTATTCAGCATGACTTTTTTTACCCTAATATTGGTAACAGGCTATTTTTCTCGGTTCCTGAAGTACTAAAAAAAATTATTAGAATTTCTAAAGTTTTTAAACTAAAAGAAAATTCGGCCAAAAAATCGTTTTTTTCTTTTTCGACTGAAAAATCTGTATTTGTTGGAAATTCGTCTTTTTTGGTAGAAAATTAATATTCTCCGTTGAAAAATCGTCTTTTTGGTTTTGAATTCATGTTTGGAAATTATAAATTCAACAATTTGGTTAATGATTCAACAATTTTGTTTTTTCGTTGAGAATTCATCTTTTTGTTGAAGATTCAATTTTTCGGGTTGAAAATTCAACTGTTTTGGTTGAAGTTTAATCTTTTTTCTTTGAAAATTCATCTTTACAGGTAGAAAATTGTACTATTTGGTTGGAAATTCAAACAATTTTTTATTTAAAATTTAATTATTTTGTTATAAATTCTTTTTTTTTTTTGCTTGAAATATCAACTATTATATTTTTCGTTCAGAGTTCATATTTTTTTTAGAAAATTTGATTTTTCGAGTTGAAAATTCAAATGTTTTTGGTTGAAGTTTAATCTTTGTTATTTAAGAATTCGACTATTTGGTTAAAAATTCATCTTTGTAGATAGAAAATTCCAGTATTTGATTAAAAATTCAAATTATTTTGTTGCAAATTTAATAATTTTGTTGACAATTCAAGTATTTTGTTCAAGCGTGATTTTTTTATCGAAAATTTAACTGTTTTGATGAACATTTTTCTATTTGGATAGAAAATTCGCTACTTTGGATCGAAAATTTATCTTTTTTTTGTTGAAAATTAAAATCTTTTTTGTTTGAAATATCTACTCTTACATTATTTTTGGAGAATTTATCTTTTTTGGTTAAAAATTCAATTACTTGGTTGAAGGTTGAACCATTTTATTAAAAAAAAAAAAAAAATACATTTTTCTGATGAAGATTCATCATTTTAGTTAAAAATTCATCTCTTTGATTGCAAATTCTTTTTTTTTTACTTTTAAAACCCGATTTTGCAAAATGAAAATTTAATTTTTTAAGTTGAAAATTCAACTATTTGTTTAAAAATTTAGGTATTTCGTTGAAAATCCGTCTTTTTTGGTAGGAAATGAATTTGTGTTGTTGAAAAATTCTCTTTTTGGTTGAGAATTCATGTTTGTATTAGGTTATAAGTTCAACTATTTGGTTGAAAATTCAAACTATGTATTTTGCTGAAAATATAATATGAAATCTTTCTGAAATCTTTTGTATTCATTTGAAATCATTAAAATATTTTTATTCTGTGTAAAATCTTTTGAAATTTTAGAAATGTGGTTAAAATGCACTAAAATATTTCAAATCATTTCAAATTTTTTAAACCTTTTAAAGCTCCTGAAAATTCCTTAGACTTTTTCGAAAGCGCCAAAATCTTTGAAATCCCTTCGAATCATTGAAATCTATTTAAAATGTCTGGGAATCTTTTAAAATAACCTAAAATATTCCAAATCCTTTGAAATCTTTTGACGCCTTTCAAATCTCTTGAAAATTCCTTGGAATTTTTCTAAATATCCTAAAATCTTAAAAATCCTTTGAAATCCCTTCAAATTATTGAAATCTTTTAACAATTCCTTGGAATCTTTTAAAATACCCTGAAATATTTTGAAACATTTTAATGCTCTTGAAACCTTTTAAAGCTCTTGAAAAATCCTTGGAATCTTTTAAAATACCCTTAAATCTTTTAAATCCTTTAAAATCCCTTTAAACTATTGAAATCTATTAAAAATTTCTTGGAATGAAATTCTTTGAAATATTTTTAATCCTTTTACAGCTCTTGAAAATTCCTTGGAATTTTTCTAAATATCCTAAAATATTTCAAATTCCTTGAAACCCCTTCGAATGATTGAAATCTATTAAAAATTCTTTGGAATCTTTTAAAATACCCTAAAATATTTCAAATCCTTTGAAATATTTTGAAACATTTTAAAGCTCTTGAAAATTCCTTCGAATTTTTCTAAATATCCTAAAATCTTAAAAATCCTTTGAAATCCCTTCAAATTATTGAAATCTTTTAACAATTTCATGGAATATTTTTAAATACCCTAAAATATTCCGCATCCTTTGAAATCTTTTGAAACCTTTTAAAGTTCTTGAAAATTCCTTGTAACTTTTCTAAATATCCTAAAATCTTTAAAATCCCTTCGAATTATTGAAGCCTATTTAAAATTCCTTGGAATATTTTGAAATACCCTAAAATATTTCAAATCCTTTGAATTATTTTGAAACATTTTAATGCTCTTGAAACCTTTTAGAGCTCTTAAAATTTCCTTGGAATTTTTCTAAATATCATAAAATCTTTCAAATTTCTTGAAACCTCTTCGAATTATTGAAATCTATTAAAAATTCTTTGGAATCTTTTAAAAACCCTAAAATATTTAAAATCCTTTAAAATCCCTTTCAACTATTGAAATATATTTAACATTCCTTGGAATCTCTTAAAATGTCCTAAAATATTTCAAATACTTTGAAATATTTTGACACCTTTTAAAGCTCTTGAAAGTTCCTTGGAATTTTTCTAAATATCCTAAAATCTTTCAAATTCCTTGAAACCCCCTCAAATTCTTGAAATCTATTAAAAATTCTTTGGAATCTTTTAAAATACCCTAAAATATTTAAAATCCTTTGAAATCCCTTCGCAGTATTGAAATCTATTCAAAATTCCTTGGAATCTTTCAAAATGCCCTGAAATATTTTAAATCCTTTGAAATCTTTTGAAACCTTTTAAAGCTCTTGAAAATTCCTTGGAATTTTTCTAAATATCCTAAAATCTTTAAAATCCTTTGAAATCCCTTCGAAGCATTGAAATCTATTAAAAATTCCTTGGAATCTTTTCCTTGGAATTTTAAAATCTGAAAATTCCTTAGACTTTTTCGAAAGCGCCAAAATGTTTGAAATCCCTTGAAATCTCATCGAATTATTGAAATCTATTTAAAATGTCTGAGAATCTTTTAAAACACCCTAAAATATTCCAAATCCTTTGAAATCTTTTGAAACCTTTCAAATCTCTTGAAAATTCCTTGGAATTTTTCTAAATATCCTTAAATCTTAAAAATCCTTTGGAATCTCTTCAAATTATTGAAATCTTTCAACAATTTCTTGGAATCTTTTAAAATACCCTAAAATATTCCGCATCCTTTGAAATCTTTTGAAACCTTTTAAAGTTCTTGAAAATTCCTTGGAATTTTTCTAAATATCCTAAAATCTTTAAAATCCCTTCGAATTATTGAAATCTATTTAAAATTCCTTGGAATCTTTTAAAATACCCTGAAATATTTCAAATTCTTTGAAATCATTTGAAACATTTTAATGCTCTTGAAACCTTTTAAAGCTCTTGAAAAATCCTTAGAATCTTTTTAAATACCCTTAAATCTTTTAAATCCTTTAAAATCCCTTTAAACTATGGAAATCTATTAAAAATTTCTTGGAATCTTTTAAAATGCTTTAAAATATTTCAAAATCTTTTAAATATTTTGAAACCTTTTATAGCTCTTGAAAATTCCTTGGAATTTTTTTAAATATAATAAAATCTTTCAAATTCCTTGAAACCCCTTCGAATTATTGAAGTCAATAAAAAATTCTTTGGAATTTTTTAAAATACCCTAAAATTTCCAAATCCTTTGAAATCCCTTCGCAGTATTGAAATGTATTAAAAATTCCTTGGAATCTTTTAAAATACCCTAAAATATTTTAACTCCTTTGAAATCTTTTGAAACCTTTTAAAGCTCTTGAAAATTCCTTGGAATTTTTCTAAATATCCTAAAATATCTTTAAAATCCTTTGAAATCCCTACGAAGCATTGAAATCTATTAAAAATTCCTTGGAATCTTTTAAAATGCACTAAAATATTTTAAATCATTTGAAATCTTTTAAACCCTTTAAAACTCCTGAAAATTCCTTAGACTTTTTCGAAAGCGCCAAAATATTTGAAATCCCTTGAAATCCCTTCGAAGCATTGAAATCTATTACAATTACTTGGAATCTTTAAAAATGCCCTAAAATACTTCAAATCCTTTGAAATCTTTGGAAACATTTTAAAGCTCTTGAAAATTTTTCTAAATATCCTAAAATCTTAAAAATCCTTTCGAATTATTGAAATCTTTTAACAATTTCTTGGAATCTTTTAAAATTCCCTAAAATATTATAAATACTTTGAAATCATTGAAAACCTTTTCAAGCTCTTGAAAAATCCTGGGAATCTTTTAAAATAGCCTAAAATCTTTAAAATCCTTTGAAATCCTTTCGAATTATTGAAATATTTTAACAATTTCTTGGAATCATTTAAAATACCTTAAAATATTCCAAATCCTTTGAAACATTTTAAAGCTCTTGAAAATTCCTTGGAATTTTTCTAAATATACTAAAATCTTAAAAATCCTCTGAAATCCCTTCGAATTATTAAAAGTTATTCAAAATTCCTTGGAATCTTTCAAAACGCCCTAAAATATTGAAAATACTTTGAAACCTTTTAAAGCTCTTGAAAATTCCTTCGAACTTTTCTAAATATTCTAAGATCTTTAAAATCCCTTCGAATTATTGAAATCTATTAAAAATTCCTTGAAATCTTTCAAAATATCCTAAAATCTTGAAATCTATTAAAAATCCTGGGAATCTTTTAAAATACCCTAATATCTTTAAAATCCGTTTAAACTATTGAAATATATTTAAAATTCCTTGGAATCTTTCAAAATGCCCTAAAATATTTTAAATCCTTTGAAATCTTTTGAAACCTTTTAAAGCTCTTGAAAATTCCTTGGAATTTTTCTCAATATCCTAAAATATCTTTAAAATCCTTTGAAATCCCTACGAAGCATTGAAATCTATTAAAAATTCCTTGGAATCTTCTTCTGAGCAGTGGTGTAGTCCTAAAAGAAAAAGTGGGCTGGCGGTACTATTCATAAACTACGTTACCAGTTCAAGGGGGGGGGGGGCTAAAAACTAATGTTGGTAACAAGGATGGGGAGGGGTCTAAGAGGAAATCACGTTACGAAATTAGATTGAAACATAAGCCCAACAAGAAAATCAAACTCATTTTTGGGTAAAATTTCTTTTTTTGTATGGAAAAGGCTAATATTGTATTTTGGATTCGGAATTCATCTCGTTGGGTTAAAAATTCTATTATTTGATTGAAAATTTAATTCTTTTGTTAATGCAATTATATTGTAAAAAGTCATCTTTTTTATCAAAAATTTAACTACTTTGTCTAAACTTCCCTCTTCTAAGCAGTGGTGTAGTACTAAAAGAAAAAGTGGGCTGGCGGTACTTTTCATAAACTACGTTACCAGTTTGAGGGGAGGGGAGCTAAAAACTAAGGTTGGAAACAACGAGGGGGCGGGGGGTATACATGCAAAGAACATTACGAACTTAGATGACATTTAGAACATAAGCCGAATAAAAAGATCCAACTATATTTTTGTGTGAAGGTTCATTTTTTTATTGAAAAGGCTACTATTAAATTTTTGGTTTGGAATTCATCTCGTTTGGTAAAAAATTCTATTAGATGATTTGAAATTCCATTATTTTGTTGATATTGCAATTATATTGTTAAAAAGTCAACCTTTTATAAAAAATTTAACTGCTTTGTCAAAAATTAGTTTCATCTATGGTCGAAAATAAATTTTTCAAACTGACAAACTTTTCCATTTTTGGTTAAAAATGTAAATTTTTTAGTTTAAAGTTCAACTTTTTGGTTGAAAATGCATGTACTTTGTTGAAAATTCGTCTTTCTTGGTAGAAATTCAATCTTCTACTTGCTTCGTTGAGTATTCATCTTTTTTGGTTGAAAAGTCAATTATTTGACTTAAAGTTGAACTACTTTGTATACACACTTTTTTAAGAATTCATTATTATAGTTGAAAATTCAACTATTTGCTTTCAAATGAACTTTTATGTTAAAAATTCTACTGTTTCGTAGAAAATTCAGCATTTGGGCTTGAAAATTCAACAATTTGGTAGAAAATTAAAATTGCTGGTTCAAAAATCATATTTTTGGGTTGAAAATTCAACGTTTTTTTTGTTGATAATTCGTCTTTTTGACTTTAAAATTCAATAATTATGTGAAAAATTCATATTTTTTGTTCATAATTCGTCTTTTTTTTGTAGAACATTAATCGCCTTGGTTGCATAATCATCTTTTCGGTTGAAAATTCATTTTTCTGTAAAAAAAAATTTTATTTGAAAATTTAACCATTCCATGTTTGGTTAAAACTTTATTTTGTATATTGGATAAGTTGGAAATTAGTATTTTTGATAGAAAATTAATCTTCCTGGTCGAAAACTCATTTTTTTGGTTGAAAATTTAACAATTTTGTAGAAAATTAGTTTTTTTTGTTCAAAGTTATTTTTTTTATCAGAGTTTTTATCTGAAAATTTAAGAATTCCAGTTTTCGTTGAAACTTCATCCCTTATATTGTATATGTTAAAAATTTAACTATTTGGTGGAAAATTTATGCATTTTGTTGAAATGTCGGCTTTTTGGATAGAAAAATAATCTTGTTTGTTGAAAATTAAAGTTTTTGGTTAAAAATTTTAAATTTTTGGTTGGAAAATTTAACTATTTTGTTAAGGTCATCATTTGTGGTCGAAAATTCAACTTTTTGATTGGAAATTCAACTATCATTTTCAAAATCCAATTATTTTTTGAAAATCTAACTATTTTCCTAAAGTCATCATTTTTGGTGGAAAATAACTTTTGAAAAAATAATTCTATTAGATTCGCCTTTGTACGTTTTTTTAATGTCAGAAACTGAAGGTCAATTTTGTTAGCCTGCTTTTTTGGATAAAAATTCAAAAAGTTAGAGCATTAAAAAAATTTTTGAGACTATTTTTCTCAAGATTTAAAAATTCTACGTACAGTTATTCATAGTATTCGAAAAGTGAAACAATTTACTCTCACGACTTTTTTCGATAAAAAAAATTATAAGAGTTATAGCATTTTCAAAATTCAAAAAGTCAAAGGAAAATGCAAATTTTAAGCAAGATACGATAAAATATATGCAGACAAAAATTGTGCAACTAAAAAATATCTACAAATTTCTTATGGATTGCTTTTTTATACAACGCATATTTTTTATTTT
This sequence comes from Andricus grossulariae, assembly GCA_011634705.1. NCBI lineage: Eukaryota > Metazoa > Arthropoda > Insecta > Hymenoptera > Cynipidae > Andricus > Andricus grossulariae. The sequence goes on from JAABKJ010075445.1 coordinate 5,673,232, forward strand.
ATTTATAAGAAACTACATTAAAAATAAATCAAATTAAATTTTTGGACAAACGGTACAAGCTAAGGAAAAAATAAATAGACAGAATTTGTTCACCGAAAGAAGAGATACAAATTTGTTATTGATCGTTTTTTGATAGTATAGGTAGTTTTTATTATAATCGTGAAAAATAACAATAAAAATAAAAAAATTAAATTTTTTGAAAAAGGACGCAAGGTACGAAAAAAAATTAATAGACAAAAGAGTTTCACCCAAAAAAGATCTACAAATTTTTCATTAATTATGTTTCGGTAGTATGCGTATTTTTTGTTCAAATCTTAAAAAATAACATTGAAAAAAAATTAAACAATTTTTTGGAAAAACTACACAAGGTGCGATAAAATGTTAATTGCTAAAATAGTTATTTTATAGGATGCGCACTTTTTTTAATTATAAAAGCAAGACAATAAATATATATTCGTTTCAATATCAATGCATATTATGAATTGTAATAATATAAATTTATTAAAATGATACATTTTTAGGGTAGCTGAGAGTAAAAATTAATACAAAATGAAGTGCAAATATTAAAGTAATCATGAAAAATAAAATTTGTACTTGATTTTGCAATATCTGAATAAGCAGTCCATATCTGAATAAGCAGAAGGAGCTTTAACAAAAGAGAATTCACAATCACCAAATGAAAGTTTTCGATGCTTTGTTTGGTTGAACATTAACCTTTTTTAATTGGGGATTCAAGTATTTCGTCAAAAGTTCACTTTTTTTTGTTAAATACAAATTACTCTTTATTTAAATTAAAATACTTTTTTTAATAAAACATCAACTGTTACTAGAGAGCTGATGAGTCACTGTCAAATTAATTTTTTTTTAAATTTTGATAATTTCTTTAGAAAGAAGTTGAAATTGTCTCATTTTTAATTCAAAGAGTTCAGAATTGAACAATTTTATTTTGAATTCAAGAGTCTCGAAATTGAATGATTTCAGATTAAAATTTCAAAAGAGGACAATTTCTAAACGTTAAAAATGGAATATTTTCCTATTACAATTTTCAAAAATAGATCATTTAAAACTCAGAGGAATGACAATTCTATCATTTTGAATTAAAAACATTAAAAATTGAATAATTTCAAAGTGAACACTTTTGATTTTCAATAAATTTAAATTCGAAACGATTAAAATATGATAATTTTAAATTGAAAACTAAATTGAATATTTCGTAGTGAAAGCTTCTGAAATTCTAGAAACCTAAATTTTTATTAAATTAAAAAATTATTATTTAACATCAAAATTGATTGGACAAGTTTGTCTAAAATCAAAAAATAAATCAACCTTATTTTTTCCGCTAAGGCCATGTGACGAGTGGGTCACGTGACCGGCTTCCTACCTTACCGACACTTTTTTTTATTTGTAAGCTTATTTTCACATTAAACAATTAAAAATTGTTTAAAGAGTCATGGAAAATATTTAAATTGTCCATTAGTAATTATTTATATGAAAAAGACGCCGGAAATTTCTGAAAAGTAACAATAATACGTAGAAATGTAGCTTTTTGATTTTTGGGCCATATTTGGGGCGCTGTGTGTGGCGGAGGGGGGTAAGGGTGGGTTAAAAATGAAAGTTATTAAAAATAAAGTTATTAATTTAAAGAAATGATTAATTTTTAACCAATTTTTTAAATTTTAAAATAAAACGATGAATTTCCATCCAAGGATGTTACTTTGTTTACCAAAAAGGACGAATTTTCAACGAAATAGATGAATTTTAAACTATGAAAAATCAATGTGAACATCAATTTCCAATAAACTCTATAAAGGTTTAACGAAAAAATGAATTTTCTACTAAAATCACGAATCTTCAACCCAAAAAAATGAATTTTTGACCCAACAGTTGAATTTTCAAACAAAACTACGAATTTTCTAGCGGGCAGATCAATTTTCTATGACAGAAGACGAATTTTCAACATAGTACATAATGTTTAAAATAAAAAAGCTACAATTTCGACAAAAAAGATCAAATTTACAACCAAAGGTACGAATTTTCAACTAACAAGGAAGAATGAATCTTTAACAAAAGTAATTCAATTATCAAAGATATGAATTTTCAACTGAAATTATGAATTAAAAAAAAAAGAATTAATTCGTAACCAAGGAGAACAATTTTCTAAGAAAAGAACAAAATTTCAGAATGATACATAAATTTTTAAATAAAAAAGACACATTTTCAACCAAAAATAGAATATTTGAATTTACAACAAAATACTCGAATTTGAAAAAAATAGATACATTTTAAAATAAAAATGCAATACTAAAATTTTTATTTAAAAAAGTGAATTTTCAACAAAGAAGGTTAGGTCTTGATAGAAAATACGAATTTTCAACCAAATACATGAATTTTAAAAAAATTAGTTGAAGTTTCGATAAAAAGAGGATTTTGAAACAAAATTGTTGAATTTTGTACAAAATCATTAAAATTTTATTCAAATAGTTGAATTTTGAAACAAATAGATCAATTTTATATAAAGTGGAGTACTTGAATTTTGAAAAACTTCCAGTTTTCGTATTCTTCGAAATCAAAAAACACAAATTTTCGGGCTGAAAAATTAATCTCTAAGAAAAAACAAAAAAAAAACAATCTATATAAAAATAGTTCCATTTTTAATAGAATGAACGAATTTTCAACTAAAATTCTGAGTCCTTGAACAAACAAATTAATTTTTGACCGAATAGTTAAATAGCTTAATTTTCAACCAAGAAGATCAATTTTCTACGAAAAAAGACAAATTTGTAACATAATACATCAATTTTCAACTGGAGAAGATACATTCTTAATCAAACCTAACATTTTGAAGGAAAAACGCCATTGTTAATATTTCAATTTAAAACATTAATTTTCAGTGCATTTTTTTAAATAATAAATTAGTTCCATGTTTGACCAGAAAAATTAATTTTTAAGTAAAATGATCATACTTTGAACCAAATATTTGAATTTTTAACAAACTAGTTACATGTTCAACCAAAGAAATGAATTTTCAACTAAAATGATGAATCTTGAAAAAAAAAGAATAAATTTTTAACCCAAAAGTACAATTAAAAACGAAAGGATGAATTTTCTAGCAAGCAGATCAATTTTCTACAAAAAAAAAGACAAATTTTCAATATAGTACATGAATTTTAAATAAGAAAAGCTACAATTTTGACAAAATAGATCAAATTTAGAACCAAAGATACGAATTTTCAACTAAATAGATTAATTTTCAACTCAAAAGGAAAAACGAATCTTTGACAAAAATAATTCAATTATCAACCAAAGATATGAATTTTCAACTGAAATTATGGATTTGAAACGAATGAATTTTTAACCGAAAAGAATAATTTTTTAACAAAAAGAAAAAAAATTCAACATGATACATAAATTTTAAAATAAAAAAGACACATTTTGAACCAAAAGAGAAAAGTTAAATTTTAAGTTAGAAAAATTACATTTTCAACCAAAAATAAATAAGTTTTCAATAGAATAGTTGCATTTTTAATAAGATGGTTAAATTATAACAAAATAGTTAAATTTACAACAAAAGACTCGAACTTTCAATTAAAATAGATACATTTTTAATTAAAAATGCAATAGTTAAATTTTGAGTTAAGAAAATAAATTTTCAAAAAGGAGTATTAGGTTTTGACAGAAAATACGAATTTTCAACCAAATACATGAATTTTTAAAAAATTATTTGAAGTTTCAATAAAAAAATTAATTTGAAACAAAATTGTTGACTTTTCTACAAAATCATTAAAATTTTATTCAAATAGTTGAATTTTGAGACAAAAATATCAATTTTAAACAAAAAATGGAGTACTTGAATTTTGAAAGACTCCCGATTTTTCGAAATTCATCTTTTCTTCAAAATTAAAAAACTCCAATTTTTGGTGAGAAAAATTAACATCTTTTACTAAAATTATGACTCCTTGAACAAAAAAATGAATTTTTCACCAAATAGTTAAACGGCTTAATTTTCAACCAAGACGAATAATTTTGTACGAAAAAAGACAAATTTGTAACATAATACATCAATTTTCAAATGAAGAAGATACATTTTCAACCAAAAATAGAATAGTTCAATTTGCAGTTAAAAGATTAAATTCTCAAACGAAGGAATGAATTTCCAAATATACCCGAGTCGAAATTTTAGCCCTCGGTTAGACCTCTAAATTGTAGGACTTAATAGGACTTAGGAGGGCTTGTAAAAGTCCTAATTTTTATTAGATTAAGCCCTCTTTTAGTAGTCCAAAGTGGTACAAAAGTCCATTTTTCCCACTTCCAGGGCTAAAAGAGGGCCTAATTTGTACACCAAAAGTACAGGGCTACATTTTATAATGTGATTATATTTTTATTAAAAGCAATATTGTTCCTTTACCACAATTTTTACAATAAACTTTATTACTCAGAAATTAGATTGATCACTTTCGAAATTCTTTTTATCAGTCTACTAATTGTTGCAATTGGTTTTAATGGGCGTTAGTTAAAAATTGTTGTGAAAAAGCAATGCTGTTTCTCATGTAAATATAACCAGACTATAAAATTAGCCCTTGACTTTTGGTGTCCGCCTGTTTGTCCAGGAGTGAAAGGTCATCTTCTTGTCTGACGTTACTTCTCACCTTATGAGATTTGGAGCTCTACCTGAAAAACTAGTCTAGATTATTATTTTCTAGGATACATAAAGGCAATCGAAGCAACAGGTTTTCTCATCATAAATTATATTATTATGAACCAAAAAATTTGAAGTGTACAACTACACAAAGTACAATATGAGTGAAACGTACACTTTAATCCTCGAAAATGATATTTGCATGAATAAATGCTTACCATAAAATTGGCGTTGTAAAGAATATTGCAAAATTCTATATAAAATGAATCAGATTTTGTTTGAAGCACACTTGTTTATGTGCTTTTTGAACGCTGGCTTGTTTTAAAGCAGGATTTTTTATTGTACATTTCTGTGATTCACAATGATTATTATTATTATTATTATATCATTAAGCCGTTTCCCTTTCGGGGTAGGCGTGAATTGCTCGGTGGTAAAGTATTGCGAGCTCTTTCAGTCAAAGTTCTTATTGTTAGTCTGGAAGGATGTCTTCTATCTGGAAACCGTTCAGCGTAAACCCTTTTTGCAGCGGCGTAGTTAACGGGACATTCCCCTAAAATTAGTGTCATATCAACGATTTCAGTAGGTAAGTAATCAGCTATTATTGCGAAATTTGGTCGAAACCTAGCATAAAAAGTTTGACTAATAAATTAAGCTTTTCAACCGAAAAACAAAACGAAGATGTGAGAGGCAAGGGGACTCACGGTAAACAAGCACCCAAAACGTGAGAGGCAAGGAGACTCGCGGTAAATAAGCACCCCAAAGGAAACAGAACTTACTACGTCCACGTCGTTGTTTCCGCGTAACGCTAAAAGTAAGGTTCTAACAGCACAAAAGAAAATTTCTCATAAGACATTTTTGACGTAAAAATTTCCTTTCTTTTCAAATCCGGAGTCAAAAATAGGGGTTTCCATTTTGAAAAGTCATCTTGACCTTCAAATGACCTAAAAAATTGACCTCAACGTCAACATTGATGGTACAGTCCTCTGTCATCCTCGGTCCTGGTAAACCTTTCTACAAACCATTTTTCGTAAATAAAGTATTTTAGAAGATATTTGGGGTTGTAGATTGAAATGGGACACGTATATACAGGGTGTCTCAGACACCCGTTCGATTGGAGGTATTTTCAACATCCGTCTTCCACCGAAAATAGCCCATTCAGACCAGAAGTCATTTTTTTACATTGGAATGGCATATGTTTCTTTATTGATTTCGATTCTACGGTAAACTTTTAGTAAAGCTTTTGTAGGACATTTTCTCCAAATTGTCGTTCTTAACCTGAAAATACCTTCCGTAATGTTACTGTTCCCCTCAGGAGCTAGAGAATTCCAAAAAGCGAATAGCGTGAGTAAAAAATCAATTAATTTTTTTGTTAATAAATTTTTAAATCCCTCTTGCTCCATCAGTCGAAGGATATTCCGAAGTGTATCCCTGAAGATTTTATTTCAAAATTCCGAAAGGTGACTGACTAAGCACGAGTTGACGTGAAAAACGAACAACGGCTCAGTTAGACTTCAGAAGGCATTTTGTGGTGGAAAACGACGATGTAGAAAAAAATTTTGTTGCACAAGTTACTCACTTTTTACCGTAGAATCGAAATCAACAAAGAAAAATATGTCATTTTATTTCAAAAAAATGACTTCCGGCCCGAATAGGCCACTTCGGGTGGAAGCCGGAAGTTTAAAATACCTCCAGTCGATCGAGCATAGTCCATTTACTATTAGGAGGTACTGAACTTTTAATTTTATTAGGTATTTTAGATTTTAAAAGGGGTGGACAGGTGGTCTGAGACACCCCGTATAATCGATAAAACTTTTTTTCTCACTACAATATTCCAAAATCGTAATAATACGTGGAAAAAATAAATTTTTTATCTCACAAAATTAACCGAACAATGTTAAAGTGTTTTAGGACAAATATTTGCATCAATTGCGAGAAATATAACTTGTATTCAAATATTCTTCCAGCTCTCTCAATATTTTCTTAATAATGAAAAAGTTTAAGACTTATTATTGAATTTTCAAAACATTAGATTAATAATTTCGTTCATAACATAAGAATATAATTTAACACAACTTGATAGAATAGTTTCAGTAGAATTTCATTAAATTGTTTTGTATCAGACTTATTGGATAGATTTTTTAAACTATCGAATGAAAGTATAGCATTTTTTTCCTAAATATTGGACAGTTTGGTTGTTGCATAAAAAATAAAATCTTGAACCTTGCCAGGGCATAATGCAGCAAAGTCCAAAGAAATGTACAAATTATTACATTTATAACATTTTAGTGTTACGATATGTTGGAAAGCCATATTACTTGTTTGAAGGCAATGTAAGAAGTTCTGAAAATAAACAGAAAATGCATCAAAACGATTTGCCTGTGTAGGGGAAGAGGGGGCGATAAAATTAACATTCTTCCGTCCGGCCCGCATCTTTTTTTTGCTCATCAACCATTTTTCCGGTAAAAAAGCGCCCCCAAGCATGCCTCCCACCCTGCGTCCAGAGACCCATTCTGCCGCTGCTCTTACGTATGTTTTTATGAAAAAAAAAAAAAAAGAATTGTTCTTGGAATCCCATAAAAAGAATGGCAAAGTCATTTTTTTAGACAATTTCTTTTTCTAAATATATTTTTCATAATTTTTCTCGCGACTTCATTGATATTCAAATTTCAATTAAGTAAACAATTAAAAAGTTGCATGTAATTATTTGAATTCCTAAATTATATGCTGCATGGTTTATTTGAAAAAAAAATTGAAATTAATTATGAGCACCCAAGACACGAGATATTGTAAAATTATATTGCATTCAAATTTAAATTGTCGCCTTATTGCTGCGCTTCGCAGCCGATGCGACACATTTGACGCTAGGGACGCGGAAGTTAATAGAGGTTAAGAGGTTAAGAGGGCAGAAGTTTGTTAAATTGAATGCATCATGCATATTGATACTAAAAAATAGCAGTGAATTTCTAAAGTTTGAGTTATCACTGTCTTAACCTCCAATTAAAATAACTTTAAAAGTCAATTTTAAAGTATTACGTGTTTTAAAAGTGTAAATGTGAAACTGTGAAAACGTGGTAATTCTTAATAATATTTTAACTTTAATGATTTTTATGGGATGTGGAAATTACATATGCGTTTATGATTTACAGGACGATCCATACATAAATACATGCACTTGTATTTTTGAGAAGTTTACGATCTTATTCTTATATCATAGATTACCTTATGATAAATCAGATTTATCTATTATTAGAAAAGTATTAATAATACATAAATCTGATGTAGTACAATCAAATAAATAAATAAAATGACACCGAATACACTCACATTTTACCTGCATGCGTGCGACTCGCGAGACGTGCGACCCATCTATCCCGCATATACTGACACACCTGGGTCATCCTCTGCGCTGACCGCGTGCGACAAAATCGGCACGCGTACGACGTGACGTACTTGCATCGCACTGTGCACGCATTTTGTTATCTGGGCTATTGTTCAGAACTTAAACCGTCCATGTGAGAACGGCTTAGAAAGTGCTGAGGGAGCGTCTATAAACCACGTGGACAGTTTTTCTTTTTTTTTTTAATCGTTGTGCCCTTTGTAACTTTAGGGATATATAACTTTCGTCTTTATTTAATTAGAAAAAAAAGTGTACACGTAGTTCATATATGTTCCCTGCGTTGCTCACGAAACCAGTCTCTGGGACTCGGTATCTCATTTGAAGGAAAATCCTTCAGGCGATACATTTCGGAAGATGTAACTTTGCCACGTTCTTGGCGAAGCTATTTCGATGGTAATTTTACAGATGGATTTTTTTAGAACCCGATCCGCAGATTGCCTAGATAACGCACTGAGTGACAGGGTCTACTTTAACAATGCACTAGTAGATACTGTCATGCCTCTACTTTTAGGAAAAGCACAGATTAAATCAGTTGCTATATCTCATGGCAGGCAGAAACAAGTCCGTCAAGTCATGTGCCGCTCCTTATACTACTTGGTCGATATTGCACAATTTTATACCCACAATTTAATTGATACGTTCATAGATAGTAGTGTGGTTTCTCGGGTGTTCATAGAGCGAAACGTTACTTGTATCTCGCAGCCAATCAGAGATCGCGTTAACTCTATCAGGCCGCAAAAGCCACTGTTCCCGGACAGAAATGCAGCCGGCAAAACGTACTTTCGGCTAGGGGACGAAGAAAAGTAATTTGTGTTTTGTAAATACAAACACGTTAGATCAGATAAAATTATTGAGTACCTTCTATTTCCTTCTCTAAACTTGAAACTCGATATCTCATTGTATGCAGGCAATAGTTTGTAAAAAGTAAGCGCCGGAAATGTAGATATTTGCTTATTTGTTGCAAATTTTGCTTGCAAAAACATTTTACTAAGTTCGAAGCCTGCTGCATAGAATTATTTCAGTTTTAATTAATGTCTACATTGAATCTCATTGAGTGCACTATCTCGATATCTAAGAATAATAAATTTTTGCAAATAAGGGTCTATGAATTTCAAATGTCTGCAAGGGTTTGCAGATTTTGATATTTTCAATGAGAAATTTACATTTCTCTTTCAAGATATTCAAATAATAGTTTTCTCTCTAGTAGTAGCAATTTTTTGTGAGGTTTCTAAGTGTTTGATGTGTCTGAGTGTACCTTTCTGAGGGCGTTTTAGTTTCTGGGAATGCGAGTAATATTACTGTTCTATAAAGTGTGAACACGGTGTACATAACAAATACGTACAAGGACAAGTCTATAAGTTTATATGAATTTAAAAATTATTATAATTTATGTCAAGACAAAATTTGTAAATAATTCAATAAATAATTTTAAAGAAAATTGCAAAATTATTATCGATTATTCTCAGCGAGTTCACAGCGGCATCCTTTTATCACTTGTACACTCTTCCTGTTCCGAGACCACGTTTATTATTCCAAGAAAAAATGTATTACTTATTCAAATTACAGTGATACTGTTGCATTCGCCAGTCATTCGAACTTGTCAATAAACAAAACAAAAAGAAAATCACAAATTGCATTTTTTATTCAAATTTAAAATTCCTGCCAAGACAGATGGGACTTTTACGGACACTGCATTTTTTCGTAGTACCATCCAGTGCGGTCGAGCTATCAGCGCCATAAACTGTCAGTCGGCTTCCTTCATACTTCACGTCATTGCTACACTATTTCACTCTCACTTTTTAGCAGTTATTTGTAACTTTTGAGTGCTTCACAGATTTCGCCATTTTTGTGCACCCCGCTCCAAGAGCATAAAAGCCGAAGGAGCTTTAACAAAAGAGAATTCACAATCACCAAATTACAGTCGTCGATGCTTTGACCTTTCGTTTTAAAAAGTCTGTGCACAAATGTGGGGGAAGTACAAAGTTCAAGCGCGAGATGAATATATTATCGAGCGCCAAGCACGGGAAAGAACAGATGCGCCCCCTAGGTGCGCTCAAACTTGCAAGCCGCGCGCGCAGCACGTGACGAGAATATGCCCGCGCAGTGAGCAGATTTTTCGTATTTAAAATAACTGTTCCTCAAACAGCCAGACGGTAGAAAATCATACATGAGTCACCTACTTTTTTCCAATTTCAATTGCAAAAATATATATGCTCCCAATAGCCACAAAATTTGGCAAAGTCTTTACGACATCGTTACGAAAACTTTCGACATCCTATGTCCATGTCGTTAAGATGTCTTTACGATATCGTAAAGACGCCGTACGATCTGACAATGTCTTTACGATATCGTAAAGACACCTTGACGACATGGACATAGGATGTCGTAAAGTTGTCGTAAAGATGTCGTAACGATGTCGTAAAGACGTCGTAAAATTTGGTGCCCACTGTGCTGCAACCGGAGGGGTGTACCAGAATGGCATTTCTATAAGTTTTATATACAATATAGATTATATGAAAACTTTCAACCGGTAGAAAGTTATACATGAAAAATGTCGTTATTCAGCTTCCGGACTGATACCTTAAATCTTTTTAAATCCCTCAAAAATTTGTAAACCCCTTAAAAACTTTTGATAGCCTTTGAAATCACTTTAAATCATGTGAAATATATAAAATTCAATGAATACCCATACAATCCTTTGAAATCCCTTTTATCCCTTGAAACATGATCTACGTCCAAAAGTTGAGTGGTTGATACAAATAATTCTGATTGAATCTACATTAACATATTTGAAATTTCCGCCAAAATAACGTCCAGAAAACCCACTCTGAATTTTTCAATAGAGTATAGTCGTAAATGTTGAGCGTCTTTCTTGTTTTAGCGAAAAAAGAAATAAAAATGAAATTCGTAGCATTGAACTCGCCGGCAAGGCATGGCATATGCGATGGACCAACATATATAGATATGTCACGTCGAACAGGTCACGCGGCAACTCCCACTCCACATCTACTTACACATATCTACTTACGTCCGCGTGAATTGTACCTGTTTATTGCCGTTAAAGCAACCTCATGACACAGACGCGCCGCCGCGCAGGTAAAAGCGGATGAAGGAGCGTTCCGACTTTCCGAACCGAGCTGTGTGCTCTGTTTCCTGTGCCATGTCATGTCCTCTATGACCTACTGAAGTGTACTTGACTGATATAAACGTGTGTTTGTGAATTATCATTGTGGGTTATGAAACGCTTTGAATCTTAGCAGTTCATGTAAGTCCAATCGATTCTTGATTTGTTTATAATCGTAAAATTATATCAAAAAATGCATACGACACAACTGCGAAATAAAGAAATCAAGGAAGGATTTTATTCATGATTATTGTTACTTAAGTTCTAAAATGGTTTAAGTTTTATATTCTTTCATTTAGTTAGAGGTTTAAAATAAATTATAAACTTGATGTGACTAATAAGTGTGCAAAGAAGTAACTTAATTTTGTTTTAAAAATAACAAATCTAGTTTCCTATCTGTCGGTTCTCGCAGACACTCCCTGTTACTTCATACGTTCCACGCGATTATAACTGGTTAAAGGATAAAAAATATACTGTTTACGTAAAATCTGAAAGAAAGTTGTTGAAGTTTTAAGTGCGCAATTCTTCGAGTAAGTATGATCGTGTAATACATTAATCTGATAAGGTTCTATTTTGTAGCATAACAATCGTGCACCATATGTAGAGCTGAGTGACTACAGGTGTGTGTGTATGTGTGTACCATGCCCAACTTGTAGCAGTTTTAAGTAGGTGCATGAATGAGAATGCACTTTCATATTCAGCTTCACTGAATTTTGTTTGAACGTGGAAAAAAATATAAGCCATCTAACGATACCAGCATATTACTTCACTCATTGACAAAACATAACTGAAAAAAGAGAATTGTATTTTATTTGAGACAGGTTCACACTTTATGACAGTTTCACACTTTATGGCATGGATAGTCACAGCGGCGGACTGGGTCTCCGGGCGTAGGGTGGGAGGCATTCTTGGGGGCGCCTTTTTACCGAAAAATATTTTGATAAGCAAAAAAAAAAAGCGGCGAATCGGACGACAGATTATTAATTTTATTGCACCCCCGCCACCACACTCTCTACATAAACAGGCACGTCGTTTTGATCCGCTTTCTGTTTATTTTCAGAACTTCTTATACATTGCCTTCAAACAAGTAAGATAGGTTTCCAACATAGGGGCCATCCATATATTACGTAATCAATTTTTCACCTATTTTTGACCCCCACACCCCCAGTGTAATCAACCATAATCATTTCATTGACCCCCCCCCCCCCCCCCCCCCCCCCCTGTCTAATAACACTTATATCCACAAGCTCAGGGTCCTTGGGAACGCCAACAATCTTTCCTTCCTTCAGATGAATTTTCGCACATTTACACAATATAAAGTCCATCACAATCTCTCCTGTGTACTTCATGACGATATTTACGGCAGTTTGAAGTTTGCCTTTATCAGAGGCATAGATCTTCAGGTCATCCATATAAAATACAAGAGTGACTTTATGCTCCCGCTGGTTAGTGTCGCCACAGAGGTATTTAGAAGAATTACGTAGTGCGAGAGATAGAGGCAGAAGTGTGATGCAAAAAAGCAAAGGGCTCATGGTATCGCCCTAGAAGACGCCTCTCTGGAAGGTGACGTTGTTGGTTGTCACACAATAATTTTTACATGAGATAGTAAATCTAGCTTTCCAAAGGGGCATCAATCTCTCTATGCATCTCACTATGTGTGGATGCACCTTCAAGCTTTCCAACAGAGAGATAAAAAGTCTATGAGAGGTTGAATCAAAAGCTTTTTGGTAGTCAATCCAGGGCATTGACAGGACGCGTTGATGAGCTGCAGTGTCTTTACAGACACACCTGTCAATTAGCTGGTTCTCTCGACAGCCTGCTACACCTTTTCTCGAGTCACTTTGTTCGTACATCTAACGCCACATAGGCTCAATTCGCCAAACAATCCTATTGTTGAGGACAGCTGTAAGGATCTTATACAGTGTGTTGAAACAAGTTATCGGCCTGTAATTCTCGGGTATGGACAAGCTGCCTTTTTTCGGTAGTAGTATAGTGCATCCTAACACCAGCTACTGCGGAATGGGCGTTTTCGACTTTAAATATGAGGTGAATATGCGGGCCAAATGTTGGTGTGTAGAATTAACTTTTTCCACCAGAAGTTCTTGATACAATCTGATTCAGCAACGGAAAAGTTTTTTGTGCTTTTAAGTGCTTTTTTCACCTCTTCGGCAGTGATTTATGTACATTCCTCCTCAGATTTTATGAGTTTGTCGCAAAACTCTTTGAATCGGATAATATTGTCAGTATCTTCTGTCAACTTTAGTGATTTCGGGATCTTGTATACCTCTCTCCAAAAACTCTCTACCTCGTTTGGGCTTGTGTGGATTTTTGACAAAAACAGGGTGATTACTGAACAGGCGAGATGGGTCAGCGAGGAAATTTTGATTCTCCCTGATCCATCAATCCCTCTTCTGTATTCTCCTCCTTGCTTCCGATAAGAGTTGTATTTTGTCAACAATATGCTGCTGGATTGTCAGCAGCTTTGACTTCTTCAGTGTGTGATTTAAGATCATCAGTTCTTGGGTGAACTTTCGAACTCTTTCCGCGAACGGTCTACCAGATGGTATATAGTCAATCACACATTGAACACGGGACGCCTTTTGTCTAACCCATCCAATCTTCTTGTTCAGTTGATGCAAGCAAGATTTTGCCTGGTTTATCCCATTTCCAGAGGTAGGCACGTTGATTTCTCAGTGATTAAATCGAAACGTGCTGAAGCTCTAGGTGTTTCTGGCACCACAATGTATGCACACGCACCATAAAGACTCGGTGAACAGGGATAATGCTGGCATCGTAGAAGTCCAGCAATTCATGCTTGAGTTGATTCGTCCACTCAATGTGGGCGTTTCGACGGTTCGTCGTCGTGTTCCATCCGAATATTTTTCAGCACCCCGAATTCTAGTATGACCGGCATTATTCGCTGACCCATTGTCGGGTGCTCTGAGCGTTCGATCGTTTTGAACCGCATCTACAACTTTTTAGTGTTTTCGGTGGTCTCATTGTTGTTCCCACGGGCAGCTAAGGAAAGAGATCGTCCATCCTTGTAGAGCCTCGCGTGCAAGGTTCAGGCTGCATACTTTGAGAGGTCGCCCGGTATCTCAGAGTCACCGTTTAAGACACCTCACCCAGGTGCCATTCAGCTTTCGGCACAGTTGTTCCGCCTCCGCTTAGGGGTTATTCCTTCTGAACCATCCTTGGACAATTGATCACGACTGCTTATTAATTATGGTAACCATATTCAGCAGAAACCCTTGGTACATATATATACATATAGTTAAAAGTTTGCCATAAGGAAAACCGCAGGATGACGCTGGGAGCAGGTGCTAAGCTGAAAAATTGCACGCGCTCCTAGCGAAATCGCGGTAAAGTGTCACCTTTAACCACATGTCACGACCGTGAGATAGATGGTTACAGTCTGCTATTAACCAGTCAAACGTTGGCACCTTCAAGAGCGCCGACGATCAAGGCGATTAGCTCAACATAATATTCCGGATATAACCGTCGCAACTCCCTAATAAGGTCTTTATATCTCTCTTTCTTTTCATTCTCCTTGGCTATCATGTTTTTGTCAGCTCGTGCCGAAAATTCTATAACGAACATGGTTTGTTTCTCGAAGTCAAGAAGAACTGTGTCAGGCCTCGAGTGCGCAACAGAAACAATTGTCAAGAATATGAAGTTCCAGTATATCCGGCGCTTCTCATTCTCGACAATTGACTTTATTTCCTTAGGATCGTTTAACGGAGCGGTATTTGGGCTGATGCATTGTGCCTCTGGATGTAGGTTGTTCCCGCATGAGTTGGATAACCAGACAGTATGTGTCCTAGATGCTCGAGGTGTGCATGAAACACTCTGCAGCTATCATCGGGAATGCCTTGGCTCAAAATGTGGCGATGTTATGCTAGAGTGGAAATGACACCATTTTGACATGTCAAAATGAAATCTTCTGTGCCCGACTTCAATCCGAGTGATTCAAGGAAAGCAAACGTTAGCTCATACGGCATCGACAGATCCTCCACATTTCTGTAGAAGATGCCGTGCATGTTCTTGTCGAGCAGCTGTTAGCTGAAGTTTTTCTCCTATGCTTTTTTTATTCGGGCCTTCCGAGTGAGTACTCGAGATGGATGAGATTTGATGCATTTCGCTCATCCCTGATATTGAAGTCAAGGCCGAGTGTTTTAGCAATCTCCTCTGCTGCTTTGTACAGAAACGCCCCTTGCCCACTTCTTCGTGCTCCCTAATCATTTTAAGAAGAGGGTCTTATCCATTTGCAACTGTATGTGCTGTACCCAAAATAATTCTGTTGTAAAGATTCAAGATTCAGTATTCCGCGACCACCTTGACAGCGTGAGATGTAAAGTCGCGGAACAGAAGATTCAAGGTGCATACTTTTGTTCACGTGCATAACCTTTCGGGACCCGATATCGAGGGATATAAGCTCGTCCTTCGTCCATGGAACCACTTCAAATGAATAGAGTACTACCGGGACGGCAAGCATGTTCGTCGCCGATACTTTGTTCCTCGCTGATAGTTCAGAAGACCAAATCCGTCGGATGAGACGCTTGTATCTGCATCGGAGAGTATCCTTAATAGATTTCACGTCCTGAGTGCGGCTCTGTGGCACGACCAGGTATGTATAAGTCTCTCCAGCGCCAAGGTGTCGTATAGCGCTTCTGCCGACAAGC
The DNA here is from genome assembly GCA_011634705.1 of Andricus grossulariae. Lineage (NCBI taxonomy): Eukaryota > Metazoa > Arthropoda > Insecta > Hymenoptera > Cynipidae > Andricus > Andricus grossulariae. The sequence continues at coordinate 5,689,071 of JAABKJ010075445.1, forward strand.
TCAGGGTCTTCCGGGATGCTACTAAGTTTTTCTTACCTCAAATAAACCTTGGCGCATTTTTCTAACCCGAACTCCATTCTAATCGCTTGAGTGTACTCTTTGACAATTTCTAGGGCTAGATGTAGTTTCTCTTGATTTTTAGCAAAGATCTTAAGATCATCCATGTAAAATACATGAGTGACCTTATGCTTGATGGTTTTTTACGCAAAAAATAATGCTTAATCAGCACACGAAATTCACTTTTTTCCATTTTCGTTAACATTCACGAAGTTCTCTCCTTTCAGTGGCTACCAAACACAAAATAAATGACCCAGCTTGCTCAAAATTTAACAGTAGTCTATTCATAGATGGCGTTGTCGCGATCAATGGTGCATTTAAAGTTACTGCGAAAAAAAATTCCAAAAGTCACTGACTTATCAAACAGCCCTCGTATATCTACCTCTTTTTATTGTAGTTCTAGAAGATTCAACATTATAGAAAAAAAATATTGACCTCTGAATTAAATTAGTTAGCTAGAAAGCAATAAATCATCCTCGATTTCCATAAAACTATATTCACAGTAGTACACGTTTTTCACGAAGTAACCTTGAAGCTATTTACGCAAAATTTAAAATGCGTTTTATATTCACGAATAATTTACTGCCTTTGCCTATTGAAATTCTTTTCTAAAAATTGTACAGTATTGCAGTGTATGATGCAACAATGTTCTAAAACGTTCTAGAACGTTCTACATTATAGTTGATACACCTAGAAACACATAAAATTCGTTTTTCGAAATTGCTCAATATTGCATCATATGATGCAACAATGTTTTACATGTAGAAACACGTAAAATTCTTTTCGTGTCATTGAGCAATATTACACGATATGACGCAACAATATTTTATGCGTAGAAACACGTATAATTCGTTTTCGCAACATTGCATCATATGATGCAACCATTTTCTATGCGTCGAAAGAAAGAAATTCTTTCCAGAAATTGCGCACTATAATTTGATGATGTCCTCCAGAATCTTGTGTGCATTAAATTAATGTCTTATCTTTAAGGAAGTAATAAATCATTCTTATTTTCTCGTAATAACCTTGAACGTGTTTTCACATTAATTCAGCTCTTACAATTCTTAAACTGCAGTAACTATAGGATGCAACCTGATCCGTTAGACGAAAACAGGATATCATGTCAAAGTTCACATATATATGCCTACATATTTGCGCACTAAATGATCTTGCTTACTCGCAATAACCTTGAAATAAATGACTTATCTATAAGGAAGTAATCAATCATTCTTATTTTTCTCGTAATAACCTTGAACGTGTTTACTTGAATTCAGCTCTTCCAATTGCGCAATATTATTCTGTGACATCATCATGACCTTCGAGAATGTTCTAGAAGCTTTGCAGAACGGTCTCCATGCCAGCCTCACACGGACACACACACACACATGCACTCACTAATACTAATCAGGCCAGAACCGGCCCTGCCTATCTACTCGGGAGCCAGCGAGCAACATCGATTTTCGAGATCAGATTTTGACTGACTCGCGACGCTAATCACTAATTGCTAATAATTAAATTTCAATAATTAAGAATTTTCGCGCCAAAATTATCCCGGATCGTTACAGCTCGAAACGGAACAGCGCCACACCTCGGCGTTAGAGTTTATTCGATCTGTGGGGTCGTGATCGACTCGTCCGTGTCACGACCCGGATATCGCCACATCAGTATTTGTCGCGTGGTTACCGGCCGGACTCCAAGGTAAGTGCGGTCCGTTAAAAAAATTAGAACCTATAAAGATAGGTGAACCCTACTAAAAAAAAATAGTCAGGAATCGTTAGAAAAGAAGTCAGGAGTTCTGACCATTTCTGACTACTTTTATTATATTTCTCGACAGAAATCGTCAGGAGAAGTCAGAATGCATGAGAAATGTTCAGAAATCGTCAGAGCTTGGGTCCGAAGGATTAAATGACTCTGAAGGTGAATCTGAAAATTTCGTCCGCTTTGATGTATATCCCTTTCTCTTTACAAGATTCATTATATTTAGCCTAGTTTCAGATATTTTAGGAAAATGTTTAGGTACCTGAAATCGTCGAAACTCGTTGATTCTGAATTTCTAATTTTTGAATCTGTATATGCAACATTGAAAACAAATTTATTTTCAATTTTTAATCCTTTTGGGCTGGCCTACCTGCGGTCAGGATGTTCAGGAATCGTCAGAACTTCGGACCATTTGTGACGATTCCTGACTCCTTTTTTAGTAAGGAGTGAAAGATAAATAATAATAAAGAGGAAATCGATGTAGGTATCCACTTTGATTATTTATTAGAGAGAAATTATATTTCTGAATTAATGCAACGAGTTTTCGGTTCTAGTTTTAAAATATAGAAGACTACTCCCAGAGTAGAGAGAGAAGAGGCAACTTCTCAATTCGAGGGATAGTCAAAATCTGACTTGAAATTTTTGTTTTGGACCTCCGAGGTCTCCGAGGGTCTTGGAAAAAGGGTTCCAATTTCTAAATCTTAGTTTTGGGGGTCGGTTTTAACCAATCAAACTTGTGGGTCCTCCCTTTAGAGGAGGGCCTTTAATCTATGAAAACCCAATCAGAGTCAGAAAGAACACGTGCTCTCGCTTTTCTTGACTTTTCTGGGGGTTCATTTATCACCCTTATCCACCGTCGGGGTCGTGGCTAGCGGTCCACAACAGCCACTTAAAACTTGAAGGGCCTCGGCTCTCAACACTTGGGGTTGTTACGACAATTTAAAAGTCGCAAACGTCTGACCTAAGAAGGAAGAGTGTCAAAAATAATTTTCGTTCTGTATATTTTTATTGCTGAGGGCTTGCGAGCATTTACACAGATTGGAGGAAAATGGTCTCGGAACTTTCCGGATCTCCGAACACCTGTTATTCTATTACTGTTTCAGTTTCGAGAAAAGCGTGTGAAACTATTAAATTTCTCTCGAAAATCTTTTACTTTGTTTTGAGATGCTTCCTTTCTTTTTCTAAAATACCAGTTAAATTGTATTTTATGATCGAATAAGTGCTTAAAATGCACATGAACTGACATTTTGATTATAAAGTAAAAGTTTCTCAGGGACATAATTTAGGAGAGGTCAAAGGTTACATATCTGCTTTTTGTCAGAATTTTACATACTTCAAAAGGGACTTTTCAGAAAATCGGTCTCGCTGGTGACTTATGATGAGAATATAAAATAAAACATTATATATTAACTTATAGTCTAAGTACATTCTTTTCCTGAGACGAGAAACAGATGTTTGTAGTTCTATTCTCGGTTTGTCTCGTTGGTGACTTTTATGATGAAAATATAAAATAAAACATTATATACTAGCTTAGTCTAAGTAAATTATTTTACTGAGATGAGAAAACGATTTTTCTGGCTCTTTTCTCAGTTTGTCTCGTTGGTGACTTTTATGGTGAGAATATAAAATAAAATATTATATACTAGCTTAATCTAAGTACATTCTTTCACTGAGATGAGAGACAGATTTTTGTGGCTCTTCTCTCAGCTTGTCTCGCTTTTGTCTCTTTCTTTCCCTTTTTCTCTTCTTCTGCAATAATGTAAATAAGTGAATCATTATTTAATAATTTACAGTATAAATTTGCTTTATTTTCAAGATTTCCCGGTATAATTGGTGGTGAAATTTTTTTCGTTTTTATCATATGCAAAAAGAGGTCGTTACGTTCATTGTAAGAGAACATACACTTTATTCGCTGGCTATAACGTTCGTTAATTTTCTATATTTCGGCTGCCCCGAAGAATAAGTGACTAACAAAGTTTTCCCTATACAGAGTGTATCAACTATATTTTACTTCGCTAGAGTGTCGTAAAAATAAAATTTGTGCAGTATTTCGAAAAATCTGAATAAGCATTGCCAGCTTGAGATACAGAAATAAATATGATATAAATGTGATATAATAGTGTTGAACATAGTGTAGAAAATTTCAGATTTTGGACAAAATCAAGTGCGGAGGACGAGATACGTGATCATCAGCAATTTAATAATTTCGGTAATTTTAAGTGGGTAAAATTTTAGAGTTCTGAATTTTCATGTTGAACGCTAAATATTTCATTTTTGCCTTTCATAGGTTTTAATTTTGCAATTTAAATTGAATTGGTTTGATTTTTAAATATCAAATTGTCAAATTTTAATTGCTCTATTCAAAATGATTCAAATTTACAAGTTTTAAATAATATAATTTTAAAAGCTTTTAATTGGAAAATGAACCATATGAATTAGGATTCATGTTTTTTATTGAAAATTCGTGCCCCCCCCTTTTTTATATTTACACTATTTCGTAAATTCATCTACTTCGTTTCTATTCAATTCAAATTTAAGTTATGTATTCGTAGCTTTCTTTTATATTACCCGGCGTGGTCTCCCGAGCCAGAGAGGGTATATATACCCATCCCGGACGAACCGGATCTTGGCTGGGAGGTTTGGCCGACAGAACTTCCCCTTGAATCGGAACTCAGTAGGCCATATACGAGGGCCAAATGGATTCAAGAATATACTTGGGATGAGCGCAAATCCCAGTATTTAAGAAGGGGATATTGGGCCCTGGTAAGGATATCATTTATTTTTTAATTGTCTGATCCCTTTTGACTCGCGCTATAGTTGATTTTTTTGCCTAATTTCCTTTGCTTTTGGGGATCCCGATTCCATTCATACACCGTGGGATGGTGGGAGAGCGATAACCTAGTGTTATGGCAGGGGCACGTGTGGCCCAATATTTTTATCGATTCTTGGTGAGTGCCTGAAGAGTTTGAGGATTGACGACAATAAAAGGGAGAGAAAAAAAATGAAAGAAAGAAATGAACCCTTCCCTTTTTCTTCTTTTTTCAGCCTCCTCAGTGATCTGCTGACGATGCTCCCGGGAATCGGTTACCAGGCCGCGGACCGCACCCATAAACTCGTCTGGATCCAGAGACATGAACGCCCCGCAGATCAGGAGCCTAGAATAACGTTCCGCTGGACTGTCGTAAGTCTTAGGATTACGTTACGTCCATGTCTTAAAGACTCGGGTGTCTTTGTGCGTGCATTAATAAGCCCCCCTCCCCTTTTTTATAGCGTCTCGTCCAGGAGTTGATCAAGTATTTGGTTCCGGTCGGTGAAATGGGGCACCTGTTTCCCGCGGCCACCGCCGGCAGGCCATAGAGGAAGCATGAATTCTATCATCATAATATTCGCTCGGGAGAATTATTTCGCGAGTGCGTCTCTCCATTTCTGCGGCATCAAGACCGTGGTCGGTGATTGTCTGCAGGCAGGATAGTCCGAATCCTGGCATGCATAGGGTTGACGAATGTTTGAATCGTTGCTCATATGAATTCAGGGGCCCCTGGATTTTCTGAAGATCCATAAATACGGTGACTACCGTGGTATTTGGCTATTATTTTTGGTCTTATTTCGAGTGGGGGCACCTCCAATTTTCCATGACAAATACCGCTTTTTTATCGTGAAAGAATAAGTTAGGTATCGACCTGAGGAGTGACTAATACCTGTCCCGTCTTGGGTCTGCGTTCCCATAGATCTTGAGTGACAATGCGCTCGGTATCGATGAGTAGTTTCGCAATGGAGTTCGTGGGTTCACAGTCCTCCGAGATGAAATGGGCGTAATTGTCTCTTCTATAGGTGAGAGGTTCCGTCCATTGATGTAGGGCATGAGGCCCGTTTCTATTTAAGTCAACTGAGTTCATCTTCACTGCAATGGGGGCTTGGAGGGGGATCTCGGTATTGGGAGAATCGTCAATATAGGGTATCTTGACGTCAATTAAGGAGGAAGGGAGAGGGAAAGGGCTCGTCCGAGAATGGTTCGGTGTTTTCTGGGTTCTGACGTTCGAGAAATTAATCCGGGTTTCCTGCCGGGCAGGGTCCCGTCTTCTCTAAAGTGAGGGCGCATCTGTGTGGTGGTGAAAGGTGTAGATCTAGAACCTGGTGCCATTTTAGGGGCTGGAGTGAAAGATAGAGTTTCCATTTGCTGATTCCTTCCTATGATTGGGAACCCTGGGATAGGCTCAGTCTCTTCAGGGGGGTTCTTGAATCAAACTGTGATTCTTCTTACTACCACGGGGGGCGGGCGGGGTAAGGTAGCTGTTCTATTTGTGTAGTAGGATCTAAGGGTCCTTTATCTGAATTTTCTGTGGTAAAGAACGGAACAGGTTGCGCTGATTCGGCTCCTGAGCCTTTGTCGATTTCCTGGGTAGTTTTATTTGCATAGGCTTCCAGAAAGTTCTTCCCTCTTTCTGCGAACATGTCATCGTCGTATCCCTCATAGGGGTCAAGGAGTTTTAATTCCTTTAGTAGTTTCTCATCCTGTTCCCCTTTAGAGACGCATGTACATGGGACTTGGTTCCTTTTGTCTAGACCTTCGTGATCCCGACTCAAGGATGTTTGAGCATCGAATTGTGCGAAGGACTTCTGAGGGTCTTCCTTGAAGCTTGCTTTGGGATGCGGCACTAGTTGGTCTGATGTTCCGATGTCGTCATCATCGTCTCCATTACTTAAAATCGATGGGTGCAACCGAATTACTGCTGACTCGGAGGGGTAGAATATTTGTTCCCCTTCAGCAACCGTTGGGCCATCAATAATTTCTCTGGCTAATTTTCTGCCATTTCATTACCGATGATCCCTTGGTGTCCAGGAACATGTTCCCAAATCACTTCCAGGGGCTCTGGGGCAGCCTGTTTATTCTCGAATTCTGAACGGTTCTTAACTGGCTTATTCTCGTAGGTCTTCCAGTCATTGGCTTCCCATTTAGGGATCCAGTCGGTCGCGCTGCTAACAAGGAATTTTAAGTCGGTTTTAATTCTAAGCTTCTTTATGCCGGCTTCTTGGGCTTTCAGGGCTGTTACGGTAGCTGCCTCTATTTCGGCTGCTTTATTAGTCTGGCGACCTTGGCTACGTTGTGAGACATTCAGGTGGCAGTTTGGACCAAACCAGACACCTATCCGGGCCTTCGGTTCCTCATTCCCATTGTAACTACACGCGCCATCGACGTACACATCTACAAATGTGTCTTGCAGAGGAGTGAGCCATGGGTTCGGGTTCTTGATTCCAGGGGGGGCACTCTTGGGGGCAGAACTATCCTTCTTAGCGATGTATGAAGGTTCTAGATTGGGTAACACGCTGTGAGATTTTCGAAACACAGGCGCGTCCGAGAGGTCGGAATCTTCATCGTCCGAGGATGGCTCGGTTGAGGATTCACGTTCCGTAATCGGTGGTTTGTTTGCTCCTCTTCCCCTTGTTAATCGTTTGCCTATAGAACTTTCCTCTAAGTCAGGAGGAGACATTTCCTCTGGAATCATATTGGTTACATCCGATTCCTCGGGTACCGCAATTTTTCTTGGCCTTCCTCGTTTTCTGGGTAATCGTGCAATGGGAGCCTCAGGTGGTTGTGGAATAGCCGTTTTTGTCTTGGTGGGCTTGAAGGCAGCTCCTCTAGATACTGCCGGCTTCGCTGTCTCCTTCAGCAAGGGCTTTCAAAGTGATTCTAATTGATTGAAAATGTGTGATATGTTTTTTTTATCAATAAAGAAATATTTTTTATCAATAATTGTTCATAACAAAATCTTGCCATAGTCACTATTGAGTACTTTTTAAGTACTTTTCTAAGAAAAAAGTAATTATATTTGATTGAAAATGTGATATATATTTTTTATGAGTAAACAAATTCATTAAAAGATATTGTTACAGAAAATTATCAAAAAACTATTTGTTTATTGATAAAAAAATATATATCACATTTTCAATCAAGTATAATTACTTTTTTGTTAGAAAAGTAGTCAAAAAGTACTCAATAGTGGCTAAGGCAAGATTTTGTCATGAACAATTATTAATAAAAAATATTTTTTTATTGATAAATCAACATATCACACATTTTCAATCAATTAGAATCACTTTCTTGCCATGAAAGTACTAAAAATGGGCCAAAAAGTTATCACAAGTGGTGATATCAAGCTTTTGTTATAAACAATTATTCATTTACCAATGACAAAAGCCGTTTAACATATGACAAAGGATTGACTCCACTTTTATTTGTTATGTACAAACCTTGTCGTAGGATTGACACGAAACGAGGTATTTCAAAAAAACACAACTTTTTCGTTTTTAGTCAAAAATGCAACAAAAAAATGAAATTTTTGAAACCTTGCAATTCCCAAAATAATAGGTCTAAAAGACTTTTTTTTTTAGATGTACACAGAATTTTATAGACTCTATTTTATCCTCTAGCATCATCAATGCAAACTAAACGTGACTCGATTTATTTTGAAAAAACTAAACTCCACTTTTTTGCCCGTAAAAACAGGCTAAAATGGCCAACTTTGAGGGGTATGCAATGGGAATTATCCGTCCACGCAAAAATAACTTTTGGAACTGTTTCCGGAAAAAAAACCCGGTTTGGCAATTGATCTGTTATTCTAGCAGTTTTTATATGTTAAAAGGGACTCCTTAACGAAACTTTCTCATTAAAAACATTTCAAATGGGAATTTTTCGGGAACCAATCTACCAGATGACTGGACCACGGGATGCAGACTACGGACACCTTCATAAATGTTTACATAAAACTAATACCTTCTTATTAGCATGAGAATGTAAAATTGCTTTGTTCAAGTATATTTCAGTTTCATCAATTTTATTTTTCAGTATTGTTCTGTTTGAACTATACATTTTCTTCGTATATTTTTTGCATGACCTCTCAGATAATTTACTTATCCCTGAAACTGAAAACAGATATATAAATCGATGTGAGAAACATTTTATTGCTGTATGTTCTTATGATTATACGATTACGCAAGATTTCAGCTGACCGTTCAGAAACAGTAGGAATCTTCGTTATCGCAATGAACATACAAAATATCAAAAGAATAAGTCTTTCACAGGTTTTTTTCAAATCATTCTAATTGAAAAATTTACTTGTGTAAAATATCAAGTGTGTCATTTTTAGTGTTTAACTAAACACAACCAAATTAAATAAATTTGAGTAAATTAGAAATTATACAATTTATGTAAAAGTCTATACTTTGCAGCAAATAAGAATTAAAATAAATTCGATATATGCAAAGGAGATGAAGAAACCATTTAATCTTATGTGTATATTCTATTTTTCTTTTTAAGACATTTTGTCCAAGTGCGCTACATCATCAACCCTTTTCCTATCGGCCTTACTTACAAATAATTATAGTTTTAATAAAGTAATAAAGGCATTATATTAAAAATATCGTATTGAATCTAATCAACCATGATTAGATTAGTTTTTCTTTTGAGCAAAGTATACATTTCAAAATACGTAGAGCAATTTGAAATTCATTGACTTATACATTTATTTAAACGAAATTCAATGTTTATTTGTCTTGGTATTATTATATAATAACTGAATTTTGAATCTAAAAAAGTATAACAATGATCACGAGTGAAAGTCTAATATTTTGAAAAACTTAGATTTAAAACCATACATTTTGAACATTTTCAATTCAAAATTGGACAATTTAAATTTAATAGACCTTAACATTTTTCTCTGGTATATTTTTCTCAGTATGAGAGAAACACAAAAATGGATATAGTGGAAATCTGCAGTTTTTTTATGAAATCAGGGGTTTCTGAAGCCTCAATTGTCTATCATGGTGCAGTATATAAAAATCAGTCAATAACAGAGACTTTCCTGACCCACAGCAATAATAATTCATCACAATTATCAATTAGAAAATATTTCAAGTCAGATACTTACAGATCCCGTTACATATCAGAATATATATAATTTATAAACTTAATATTGTATATCGTCTTTAGCTAAAATTTTATTATAAGGAAAAATTAAAGCTTGTTCTAATTATGACTCACCACTGCAATCGAAAAGCTGACAACTATTAACAGTTTTTTCCTAGTTCCGGGGTGCAAGTCTTTGGTGGTTTGCTCCCTGGCTGGTGTGTTAAGGGTATGTCTTTGGCGTCAGAAGCCACCATCTGAGACAGCGCAATAATCCACACTAGGAAGAAGACAATAATAGTTCTTGGGAATACCATGATGAAAGTTGAATGAATTTGAGATATCTTTCTTATGGCTCTACAGTCTATATATAGTCGAAATATCCCCCTCCCTGCTTATTATTCAAGTCATCTATGGGAGTTTCCGGAAGATTCCGTAGTTCATGTGACAGTACATAAATACACATTTATTGAGAAAAATGAAACAATAACACCTTATTCATCCTCAGTGTTACATAATGAAGGCTATCGACAAATTTCGTCAAAATACAATAATGGAATGGGGATCAGCGCCAAGGACATTTCCACATTCAGTCCACAAGCTCATGAACATGAATTTTAATGCGCTTCCTGACGCAATTTTTTTACATATAGGTACCTAATTTGGCTGCAAAAATGATTTTATTGAAATCGACCGGAATTGAAAAAAGATACAAATCAATTAATTGTAAACCGAATGCATTTTAAATTGGGCTTGCAACTTATATGATCAAGTCGCAGACTCATTTTCTAACGAAATATGTAGTTTTTAAATGGAATAAGACGACACATGTATCGCCGATTATTTTTAAAAAAATTGCAACTGAGTACTTCAATTTTTCAAGCCCGTAACGCCGATTATCAAAAAGTTTTTTAAATTTTCTGTTGAAGTATATGGTAATGTCTATTAAGCTCTCACAATTTTACGTTGGTATGAGAGAAATTATACATTAATTCTTCACATTTGTTTACATTTAAAATAACTCTAAAAGTTTTCAAATGCAAAGTTAATGCATAATGAATTACGCATGAGGTCATATAGCCTGATAAATTACCGACATGTTAAGCCCAAAACGAACTCTTTTAGTAAAAAAAAAGAGTTGTTGGGGCACTCTTAAATTTGGAACTTCAAAAACCGCTTTTCGAGAAAAACGCATTTAAAGTCGGCGAGTGCCATAAGCTCACGTTTTATACTTTTTCTCTGGGCATGAAATATATACACAGCCGGTTGTTTCAGGACATAAGTATGTCAAGTTTAAATAGATTCAGTTCACGGGGAAAAAATTGAGTGTCTCCGCCAACATAACGTATTTACAAGTTATTATTATTATTATATCATTAAGCCGTTTCCCTTTCGGGGTAGGCGTGAATTGCTCGGTGGTAAAGTAGTGGATAGTTTATTGTTTTTTCTCATGTATTTCAGTATCATCTGAAACTTGAAGTTTCTAAAATTCAAAGAACGATATATTGGCTTGTAAAAATCCGTTTAAAAACAGTGGGTAGTGGGTTTTAAAGTATAAGATACTAGCTCTGATGCCGTGCCTAGATTTGCAATAGAATAAAAATTCTCAATGTGAGCGAAGCTCAAACATAGCAAAAAACCGTCTTTTTTGCACTTTTAGGATAGGATATCTTGGAAACCTAGGATGATGAAGCAATTCAGAGTTCACATTCGGATTCAGCGCGTCAAATTCCTTCGGGTACACTAGGTCCGGTCTAGGGGTGTGGTATTTCATCGAGTTTTGTAGGCCTGTGTAGTTCTCGTTTAGTACTCTTCGTGCATCAAGTGCAAAGTGGGGTGGAGCTCCATCTTGTTAAAACCACATTATTTGTTGCAAAATATTTGACACGCCGCATTCGTCTAAAAACTCTGGTAGTTCGTCTTGCAAGAAATGAGCATAAAGTTGACCATTGAGCCTATCAGGCATTATGTACGGTGTTACCTGGAAACGTGTTATTATTTGAATTTTGTTAGTTATCATTTTCTTTAATTTATGTAAGAACATAGTTTACTTAACCTGATCTGGATTATTTAAATTTTAATAACTAAATTGTGCGAAGTTCAGTAGATTACTGAACTAAAATCGTAACGATTTCACTTTTAATAAATTATTGGCTAACAACTTTCCACTATTTAATTAGCAAACTACTAATTCGGGTTAAAAAAGGTAAGACGTATTTATTTTATGATTTATTCAAGTTTTGCTATGTTTTGCAATATTTTGAAATTCAAGCATAAGACTTTTCAATTCTGACTTTTACATTCAAATAAACTAAAAATAATTTTCATTTGAGAATTTTGTCTCAAGACACTACGGAACAATGATATTCGGGATTAAATCGTGAATTTTCATAATCAGGCCCGAATTTCGGTTGGCAATACTTAAATATTGCAGCAGAACTTGTTGCGATGTAAACCCATCGTAACAGGTTTTGCAACGTAGCAGTTTCTGCCACCATGGCAAAAATTTCTGCAATGTAATTAGGCTTATTGTTTGAATGAAATTATAATTTAATTTATTTTTATTCCAAAATAAGATTTCTTATTTAGCACACATGTTTGAGATAAACTGATTGTTTACACGTACCGAGAATTCATCAACCATTCCACCCCAAACGTTTATACTAAATCGGCGTTGATAACCTCGAACAACCTTTTCGTGAGGATTTTCCTCTGCCCAGTAGTGATTGTTGTGGATATTAAATATTCCTTCACGTGTAAAACTAGACTCATCACTCCATAATATTTCACGAACAAAATCAGGGTCTAAGTCATCTTGGCGAACGATCCACTGGCAAAACTCAAACCGTGACTGAAAATCTGGGGGTAGCATATCGTGAACTCTAGTTAAGTGATATGGATGCAAGTTATTTCTTTTTAAAATCCTGTGAGCCGATGATTTTGACACATTGCAGACTTGCTCAATTTGACGACGACTTATTCTTGGACTATTTCGGCTAGCTGCTAGAACAACGTCTTCTGCCTGATAATTTATTTGAAGTGCTTGACCTAGTCCTCTTCTATTAGGTATAATTGTTCCGGAGACACAACCGTAAACTTCATTATATAAGTAAAAATGATCACCAGTTGCTTTGTATTCAATCACAATACATTTAATCTTGTGATGTTCGTTTACAATCAATTTGGGTCCACTTACCTGTCTCTCTTAAACGCCTTTCAGCTCCACGAATTACATTGGCATCAGCATGCCTACGATTCTGAAATCAAAGAGCATACTCCCCTGCTGCAGCACCAGCTTCTCCGTTGCATGCTCGTAGCACAAGAATCATGTCACAATAATCTTCATTTGAATGAGTCATCGTAACACCGGTAACGGTGATTATGACATTTAAGGGTTACAATACATTACAAAAAACGAAACTCATAAAAGCACTTCTATTTTTTTTAATTATTCCAAGACGGGGGATAAATAAATTCGGTAGAAGATATTGATCAAGAACCCGTTAAAGATAATGAAAATTAAACGAATTCTTATGAAAATAAATAATTATTTAAATAACAATTTGTTAAGGATCATTAGAGGTATTATTTAAATTGTTGACTACTATTATTTAATTAATTGATACATGGCCATAAATTGAATTTCATCCTAACCATGACAAAAAAATCGAAGGGAAGCTCGAAGGGACTGATTTAAAAACAATAAATTTACCTCTCTAAATCTAAATAACTAAATTCATCTAATCGTTACTCAAATGCTGGCTGACTTCTAGCATCACTAAGTAATTGCAATGAACTAATTGTTAGTCAAATCTAGCTAATTCTCAATAAAAAATGTAGCGAAACATTTTTGAAAATAATGTAACTAAATTTATAGTCAAATCGAAAACATAATTTTTTAAAAATAAATTCTTCAGCTAAATTCAAGTTGAGATTAGTTAAATAATAGTAACCAATTGAATTAGTAACTATCTTTTCGAATTTCAATTAGACATTATTCATTAATTCAGACTTGCTTAGAAAGTAGAGTTTTACTTACCTGCCACATTCGAGTTACGTGAGCCTTCATTCACAAATTCAGTTGGTGATTAGTATTAATTAATTAATTGATTGATACTTGGCCATAATTCAATTTCAGCCTAACCATGAAACAAAAATCTTTTTTTTAGAAAAAGCTCTAAGGCTCTGATTTAAAAACAATAAATTTACCTCGCTCACTCTGAATATTAAATTAAAAACTAATTATTACTGAAATGATGGCTGACTTCTAGCATCACCAAATAATTGCAATTAACTGTTAGTCGAATCTACATAATTCTTAGTAGCAAAATGTAAAAAATTACATAAAATACAGGTTTCTTTTCTATTCAAATTAGTGAAATTTGATATACGGTTAGTTAAATAATAATAACTAATTGAATCAGTGCTATATTTTTGCTTTTCAATGAGTACTTTTTCATTAATTCAGATTTACTTAGAGAACAGAGTTTTACTAGTCTGACACGTTCGATTAACGTGAAACTTGATTCACACAAGGTTCATGATCTTGTTGAGTATTTAATCAACAATTGTACATGTTTTTACTAAGATTACGTACAAATAAGCTTTTTCAAACATAAATTTGATTAAGCTTTGTAGGTTTTAAATTACGAAATTATTTTAATCAACTTCAATCATTTAGATAAGAAGAACGTTTGATGGTTTATTATTTTTCAAATCATTTCACGTTTCGTCGCTGCGAATTTGTTTCGAAAGGTGACTGTTGTGAACGATAAAACTGTTTAGCGTGAATTGGGTTGCTGTCGAGGATTTTTTTTTTCAACTGAAGTACCACTGCCAATTTTGAAAGACGCAACGTGACTGGCCAACTTTGACCTTCTTTATCTAAATAAATAATGAGTATTTAACATTTTTGAGCTATAAAATATGATTTTAGTTTTTCACCAGTATTCGAGTTATGTGGTCCGTATACGCGAACTTTGGGAAGAGACTATTGACTGCGGTCGCGGAAACAGCCTGGCGCCATCTGTTTTCCAAAAGTGGCAATTCCTGAGTGATGAATTCCACTTGTTTACATGCGAACTTTGTCCATCAGTGTTTTCCCGCATATTGTGCGCAGAGGTTTCATGCCAATCGCGTTAATTTTACTCTTGTCCTTCTCTTGGCAGGACCATGTCTCGCTACCGTATAGTACAGTCGGTACAAATATAGAGTTATACACGGTCATTTTATCTTTTTTGATATGCTTTTATTTCTGAGAATATACCCTGCTTTCTCTAGTGAATAGGCTACCCTGATATACGTACTTGTCAACTTGTTCTAATCTCTCATCATTTAGGACAATGTTGCACATTGTTTGCTCACTTTTTCCTTCAAATACCATGATTTTTGTTTTATTTACGTTCATTTTGAGGCCCGTGTTCTTCATGTCACAGTTTTCGATTTGAATTACAATATTTTTATTTCAAAAAGTGCGTTCGTAATGCACGGATGAAACGTACGAATACGAGCGCGCGACGGGAATGTGCCCGCGCAGCGGACATATTTTTATTGGGTTAGTTCGAGTTGGTGAAAAACAATCCCCCTCTTAAAAATCCTTAAAGTTTTGTTAGTTTTTACTTAGTTTAGTTTTTTTTTAGTTTTATTTAGATTTTTTAATTATCGATATCTGTTTACTGCTTCAGGTCGGGGTGGCCAAGGACTAACCCCTTTAGAAAACCCCGAATATGTTTCCATATTTCGCGTATCTTTCACCTTTTCAAGATAACTCAAACATTTTTATTGTTTATTTAAAAACTCTTTTTATTGGGTTAGTTCGAGTTGGTCGAAAACAAAACCTTTTGCAAAACCCTGAAAATTTAATTAGTTTCCAGGTATCTCTGACCATTTTCGAAATGATTCAAAATTTAGATTTTCAAAATTTTGAAAATCTGTTTACTGGTTCAGGTCGGGGTGGCCGGGTACCACCCCCCTTCAGAAAACCCTGAAAATATTGTCAGGTTTCGCGTATCTCTCACTGCAGCTTAAACTAAACCAAACCTAAACTATTACGGGTTTAGGTCGGGGTGGCCGAGGATATTCCACATTAGAAAACCTTTCAAGTGTAGTCATTTTTTGCGTATCTCTCACCGTTTTCGACAAAACTAAACATTTTGATTTTGTTTTATATTTTGAAAACACTTTTTTCCCTTTCGCCTATGTTGAGAGAAAGGACGATGAATTTCACCTAATTTATAACTAACGCGACTTTAACACACTTATTTGTATTCTTAATTTCTAACTATTTTATTAATTCATCATAATAATTAAGCCACACCTGTTAACTCTCTTGAAACTTGCGCCTACTTGAATTATCGAGTTATCGAATCTTTTTTTACATTATCGACTTATTGAATCTTGCTCTCGGCAGCTGATTGGCTAATTCTACTACTAAATCATAATGTTGAATTATTACAATAACGGTACAAAATACGTGAAAACTAACAAATCTTTAAAGATTTTTAAGAGGGTCATTGTTTTCGACCAACTCGAACTAACCCAATAACAAGATTTTCCAGATAAAAATAAAAATTTTCCGTTATCTTTAAAACGGTGAAAGATACGCGACATTTTCAGGGTTTTCTAAAGGGGGACCTAAACCAGTAAACATATTTTCGAATTAAAAAAAATCTAAATTTTGAATTATTACGAAAATGGTCAGAAAAGCGTAAAAACTAATAAACTTTGAGGATTTTTAAGAGGGGGTTGGTTTTCGACAAACTCGAACTAACCCGATAAAAAAATTTAGAAGAAACAAAAATAAAAACTTGAGTTACCTTGAAAACGGTTAGAGATACGCGAAAACTGACAAGACTTCAAGGATTTTTAAAGGGGGATTATTTTCGTCCAACTCAATCTAACCCAATAAAAAGATTTTTATGTAACACGAGTATGATTTCCTCATTTTCTCGGCGTAGTTTAGAGCAGCAAAGTAGGTCTTTGTTGGTGGTGGGGTACTTTACCGGCCTAGGCCGGTGAAGTGCTCTTCATTGTCTGCGAGAAATGCGCGTTCGTTACTTCGACCCACGCGCACTGTTCTGCATGGTACTTGTCCCTTTAAACTAACATCAACCAAAGACGTAATATCATGATAAAACTCGGAAACCATACTCTTATTACATAATACATCGTCCGATGATGACTATATAAAGATGACTATACCGAGGCAGCGAAGTCTTTTTACAGTCTCACGTGTTTGCAAAAAGTCACGCTCGGACGTAAAAAGACTATTTCGCTGCGTTGGTGCACAATATACTATTTAAATTTAAAAAATAAAAATGAAATTTTGAATTATCTTGAAAACGATAAGAGATACGCGAAAGCTGACAACATATTCGGGGTTTTATAAAGGGGTTGGTCCTTTGCCACCCTGACCTAACCCAGTAAACAGTTTTTCAGAATAAACAAATTTATATTTTGAATTATTTTGAAAACGGTCAGAAATAAGTAAACTCTAACAAAGCTTTAAGGATTTTTAAGAGGGGAATTGTTTTTCACTAACATGCAGTGGGAAAAAATCCCTAAAACATGGTCAAATAATGAAGCTTTGACTTCATCTTCACTAAAACGGAGACTTAAGGGTTTCAGGGGTCGCTGATTACGAATTTGTTATATATTTTTCCAAAAACAAAATGGCGGATCCAATAACATTATGGGGGTTTTGAGGTCGCTGATTACGAATTTAATATTCATTTTTCAGAAAAAGAAAATGACGGATCAAAGATGGTGGACAGTTTTCCAAAAAAATGTCTGATATCGCTTAAGTTTGACATTATAAGGTTTTTGAGGTCGCTGATTACGATTTTAATATACATTTTTCAAACAAAAAATGGCTGATCCAATATGGCGGGGTGCAATACCCATCCAATATGTATTGAGGGTGCAATACATTATATTTACTCTGCCGTATAAGTTAAAAAGACACTTAGGTCTGTTCAGCTTCGA
The DNA here is from genome assembly GCA_011634705.1 of Andricus grossulariae. Lineage (NCBI taxonomy): Eukaryota > Metazoa > Arthropoda > Insecta > Hymenoptera > Cynipidae > Andricus > Andricus grossulariae. Next base: position 5,706,772 of record JAABKJ010075445.1, read on the forward strand.
ACGTAGAAAATCAATTAAGATGATTTTATCTCGAAAAAGTATTACGGAATTCATTTTTTATAAATGTTTCAACACCATCCATACAAACTGATGAATATTTTTCCCATTCTGTAAAAAAATTTTAAATTTTCCGTTATTTGCAATAAAAAAATCGATATGCGGTGGTTCATAGAGAAAAATACAGAGGGGAAAAAACCGCGAGTCTTATATCCGTGAAATAGCATTAGACCTTATTTTATTGAATATGGATTGTCATACCTGGTGTTAGAGGCCAAATACAACTTTTAAGTGACTGACTGTTTGATCCCGCAGAGAATTATAAATTTCATTCTAAAAAAACTTGTTATTTAATAAAATATATTTGTTTTTCAGAATTCATCTTTGCGTAGATAGATGCAGCTTTCTTTTGCGAATTTTGCGAAAAACCTGATTTTCGTCAAAAATGTGACATAAGTGTCTTTTTAACTTGTACGACAGTACTGCAGGGTGCATTTTTGCTTCCTGTTGCGAAAAATTTCATAAAAGCAAAAGCCGCAGATAGCTGCGTCATTAAAGTACATACCTTCAAGATTTGAATCCATTTTTCCGAGTCCTGACAAGTTTGAAAACATATATATATATATATATATACCATTCGGTTTCGGTTTCTATTCCTTTCGAATAGAACTGAAGAGCCTATGACAAAGCCACCGAACACGTCCTCGGGTTGCGGATAGAGGGTCCCTGTACCAAGGGTTTCTGCTGAATATGAGCCGCTCCGATTTAGCGCGCTATGGTTTGAACCGCAGACCCGAGTTAGTGAGAAATGTGACTAGTCCCAGTACAGTATATACAATCGTTATGGTTACGTAGTTAAAATTGTGTTACAATGTTTTGTCGAACTTGCAATTCTACTTTCACTAAATTTTCTAATTATAAAGCACACGTAAAACCGCTTCGTCCTGGTGAGAACATAAAAATGCACTCTTTTCTAAATAGAACCTGACATTAAAGATGTTTCTCAATTTGTTTTTAATTTAATCGTAGCGGAGTTTGATAAAGTGCCACCTCATAACCCGAAAGAAAATTCCGTGGCAAAATGTGCTAAATGCCACAAGGAATTTAAAAAGCACTATCATTTAAATGTGCATATGAAGGAAGTTCACAAAGGTAAGTTTCTTATTGTGAATTATTGACTATAAGGAGAGCATTAGCATTAGGAAGTTTATTATGTTTATTATATAATGATATTAGGAAAATATTAGCCGCATTTTTTATGATAACAATTATTTGGTGACAGTGAATTTGTATCGGAATTTGAAGTAATATTTCTAATTGAATATTTTGAATGTTTCAAAATGAATAACAATAATGATAATATATATTAGTGTACCCGAATAATATGTGGTTCAAAATTTAATTATTTTGGGAGAAAATTCATATTTTTAGCTTGAAAATTCAACATTTCGGATGAGCTCTTTTTTCTTTATTGTGCAATTAATCTTTCTTGGTTAAAAATTCAAATATTTTGTTAAAAATTCCTCTTTTTGGTTTGAAAATTAGTCTGTTTTGGTTGAGAATTTAACTTATTTGATGAGAATTCGAATTTTTCGGTTTAATTAAACTGCTTGTCATTGAAAATTATGTTTTTATGAAAATATCAACTTATTACACTATTCGTTGAGAATTCTTTTTTTTTAATCAAAGATTCATCACTTTGGTTGAAATTGAACTATTTTTTTTAAATTTCTTTGTTGTTTTTTTTTTAATTAATTTTTTTAACTGAAACTTAAGCTGTTCCATTTTTGGTTGAAAATGGATCTATTTTAGTTAAAAATTCATTTATTTGGTTAAAAATAATTTTTTTCGATTACAAATTTATTTTTCGTGCTCAACATTTACCCATTCTGTTTTTAGTTGAAATTTCATGTTTTTATTGGGCGTTTTAGGTATTTTTTGAAAAATTGATCTTTTGTCATATATAATTCATCTTTTAGGTTTAATATTCAACTATTTCGTTGAAAATTAATTTTTATTTGTTTAGGATCAAATTATTTGGTTGAAAATTTATTTTATTTCGTTAAAAATTATTTTTTTTTTAAACTAAAAATATAACTATTCTATTTTTTTCTGAGAAATTTATACATATTTATTTTTGAAAATTCATTTCTTTGTTGAAAACTCGTATTTTTGGGTTGAGCATTCAATTCTTGCGGTAGAAAACTCATATTTTGGGGATTAAAATTCAACTTTTTGTTAAAAATTCATATTTTCGTGTTGAAAATTTATTTGGCTTGAAAATTCAACATTTTGGATGAGATTTCTTTTCTTTATTGAGTGATGAAACTTTCTCGGTTGATAATTCAACTTTTCTGTTAAAAGTTCCTCTTTTTGCCCTAAAGCCAATAACTTACATCAACAATTTCTACACAATTGAACTATTTTTTTTAGAAAACATTTTTTCTCTTGGTGGCAGATTCATCATTTTAGTTGAAAATTCTACTCTTTCATTGAAAACTTAACGATTATGTTGAAATTTTTTTCATTCAAACATTAATTTTTTTTACTGAAAATTAAACTATTCTTTTACTAAGTTTTGCAGTATTCAAGATTCACAGGTATCACTTATACTGGGTTGAAAAATATAAAAATCAAGGAAGATTGGTATATTTTAGAGTAGATCAATATTTTAGCCTGGAAATTAGCCTGAAGGGTCACCACTCGATTACAGTTTACGAGCAAAATCATAAATTTAAAAATCATAATATTTCTTTTCAGATGATTTAGGGAGCGGCAGAGAAATAGGGAATTATAAATGTGATGTGTGCGACAAGCAGTTTGGTTATATGAAAAGTCTGAAATATCACCAGAAGTGCCACGTTTTGCAGCAGGCTAATATAGAAAACAATTTAAAGTGCCCGATATGTTGCGAAGGTTTCCAGGAGCAACAGGCAATATTTAATCATTTTGAAGAAATGCACTGTATTGAAGTTGAAACAGAAGTTTTTCACTTTCCTTCTGTTGAAGAATTTCAGGTTTGGAAACTTGAGACTGAAAATAACACGAAATCGAACTTCAGGAAACCTTATAGTTCATATTCAATTGCAGATGCTATAAAATCTAACTACATTTGCCATCGCTCAGTAGATTTTTTATCAAGAAGCCGAGGAAAGAGGCACATTAAGCTACTAGGAAGTAATAAGATTAATGGATTTTGTCCAGCTGGTCTAAAAGTGATAGAAGAAAACGGTTGTTGTGAAGTACAATATACCAAGACTCATGTAGGACATGACAATGATATTGCCTATTTATCCCTTGCGGAATCCGAGAGTCATGCTTGCTACTAAAATCGCCACAAAAATTCTATTTGATTCAATCTTAGATGAAACACGATATTCCAAGCAGTATTCGTTAACGGATTGTGAATATATTAGATTAAATATGCTAAAGAGGAAGGATTTGAATAACATTGAACAATGTTTTAACCTGAATAGCTCATCTGTGAGACATAAACATGATGCAGCGAGTGTTGACGCTTGGGTTAATGAAATGAAAGACCGGTTGCGTGTTATACTACAAACCTCAAGACACTGTTTGTCCAAAGTATCCCTTTTTGAAGCAAGAAGGTTTCGTATTAATTTTAATGAATGAAGGACAGAAGGAGATGCTGCGGCGTCATGGGAATGATTGCATATGTTTGGATGGTACCCATGGACTGAATGCATATGGGTTTGAGCTCACCGCGCTCCTAATATTCGATAAAATGAGAGAAGGATTTCCTTGCTCATTCCTAATCTCAAATCGTTCGGATGAAGTTGTCATGAGAATATTTTTTCTCATATTAGGGAAGAGATGGAAACACAGTTTCAACCAAAAGTATTCATGTCGGATATGGCCGAAGCATTTTACAATGCATGGCTAGCAGTCATGCTTCCCGCTGAGTTTAGGTAGGCATGTTAATGTTTAACAAATGAAAACCTGAGTTTTTAGATTTTTAGATTATTTTGTGCATGGCATGTAGATCGTGCGTGGAGAAAAAATTTAAATAAAATTGACTCCAAAGAGATGCAGGTAATATATGCTTTCTAGAAGGTGTGTATTTTAAATCCAACAAAAATATCTTACGTTATTTTAAATTTATTTAAAATGTTTTCAGGTAGTTGGGTATCCAAAAGCGCGTGTCTTGATGCAAGAAACAGATGTGGCTGCTTTTGATTCCATGATTCAGGGATTTTAAAATCATTGGAATTAAATCCAGTCACATCTGGATATGCAATTTATTTAAAGGAAAATTATCTCCAGAATGTAAAAGCCTGGGCGCACTGCCACAGTTTACATTCTGGACTTAATACTAATATGCATATTGAACGAATGCATAGGACCATTAAATATTTGTATTTGCACGGAAAGCATAATAAGAGACAAGTTACAAATGTTTGAAAGTAAGGCTTTGCTTCAAAAACCCAAAAATTATACCCCCTCTACTTTGATAAATAATTAACAAAATGAATTAATTTTTGGTCTGAGAAAAACTATCTAATAGAACTACAATTAGGTCAATTTTTAGCCCGATCAAACTAGTTTCATTTTGGAGGTGGGTACACTTCAGAAATTATGCCCCGTATCAAGGTTTTAGAGCAATATTTCTAATATTCCTTCAACTGTAGGCACTTAAAGTTCCTTGGGGGCTATCCCAAGGGATATTCGGCGAACATACAGAACTAATTTTTCAGCCACGACTACATTCGCTCTGAATTTAACAAACGATCGACACTTTTTCTTATTTTTTTACGCGGAAAAACCGGCTTGAGGTAATAATAACCTGAGTGCGATTCGTGGATACTTTCAGTGATTAATTACGTACAATCAAAAAAGGACGAGAAATACTCAAAAACGTCACTTCTTGACAAACAGCCGGCTCTTGTATGTAGAACTGCAATCTAGTATTCTTCTTTTAAAACCTCGCCGGTCTTACAAAAAATCATGGTTATCTAGACATTTTTTCGAAAAAATATTTAGGATAATAAACATATTTTGCAGGAGGCTGTCTTAGACCCTTGTCGTAATCTTTATATATCTTATACTCCTAGACGTAAATGACAAGAATGATTTTCCAGCTCATCCGTTCTTTAAATATAACCTACCTGTAAGTAAAGTTTTATTTTTATTGTATGTGTTCATTCAATTATTGAATTAAATACGGATATTATTTCCCATCACAGAACTTAGAAATGATGAAAAAAATTGAAGAAAAATAATTAAGTTAGGTTAGAATATAAGTGTGGCATAATGAGGTATCTCTAGTGAACACAGCAGACTTGGGGCAATCTTCGACAAAACCCTTAACTGAATGAGTAAAAGTATTTCACAGATTATTTGATCCTACTTTAGATCACAAATAATATTGTTTTTCAGTTTCATATTTTTGTTTCTTTTCCATTAATCATGTGAAGACATGTCGTTTACAAATACCATTCTAAGTCTCTTTGATATTGGCCTGCTAATAGGACATTCCTCGTATTCTTCTGGAGTCATATCTTCAATCGTGCCGCTGTACATGTTTATTTTTACCCGTTTTTCTATCCGATATCCAGAGACATATATTTCTTAATCGATTCCACGAAGAATTGTATTATTTCTCATCAGTATTGCTATGACGTCTCCATTGGATGCTGATGATACCATTTTGTTCTCAGGTTGACATTGGTCGGAGGGCATTACGACTTTCTGTCAAACGAATCGGTTCATCGAGAGGAAAAGTGTATTTTCTAATTTCAAATCGCCAGTTTGGATTCTTGTGGGGAATGAGCCGAACAGACCTAAGTTCTTTAGTTTTTGGTTAACCCAGGCTCCAAGAAGAATGCCCTGCAAGAGGAGATCTGGACCTGACACGAAGAGAAGGCAGAATTATTATCATGGAAGAATTATGTCCTTCAGAAGAATGAGAAGGCCTGCGACGTGGAATACCAGGAATAGGGTCGCCATTTGGTAAGCACTTGAACTGTGAACCTGAATCTGCAATAAGATACAGAGAATTTAATTTTCTCAGTGTATTCTCTTGGGGCATATTTTGCCGGATTTTAATTGTCTCCTCCCGCATATTTTTCTTGTACGAAGAAGGAACCACCTAATCTCATTCCTTAAAAAAAAATCGCAGTATTATATAAAGAAATGCATGAAGAGATTGTCACGTTCCTCCCCGTGTCAAATCTGAATTTTCTATTTTTTGTTAGATCATATAGTATATCATATAACCTTCATCTGCTAGATTACAGGCGTCAATCAAAAGCTTTCAAAAATTAATTCAAATTCTGCAAATTTAGTTTGTCTACCCAAAGGTTGATTTTGAATTCCTGGTTTATTCCCGATCAATTGTTAATTTTTTTTCGTCAATTTGAACAAGTTAATAATATTTGAATGATTGCGAACAATTTTTAATGATTTTCAGAAATTTTCATGAATTTGAAGAGATTTAAAAGACATCTGATTTGGAACAAAGAATGTTGGAAATAAATATATAATTATGAGTTTGAAATTTATACAAGGTGTTCCGCTTTGACGTGAAAATTTACCTCTTCTATTTTTGGTTAAAAATTCATGTTTTTATTTCAAGTATTGGCTAAAAAATTTCTTTTGAAATTCAAATATTTGTTTGAAAATTGATGTATTTTGTCCGGAATTATTCTGAATACCACAAGTAAAACTAGTTCCTTCAAAAGAACAATTGGGTGAATCAAGTTTTTACTGAGGAGCCTTTTGGGTTTTTTTCCTTTTCCGTTTTTGCGGCAAAGGCACGCGAAGAGAGGAGGGGAGGCAGAATTAAGTGAACTCTCTGGAGTGAGAGCGATCGGTTCAAAGTTAGTTTTGATGATTTTTTTTCTTGTTCAGTAATATAAGGTAACCGGGCCCTCCCGAAAGAGAGGGGCCGGTGCGAAGTTATTCCTAGTTATTCATTATTTTTATTAAATAACATAATATCACTGGACAATCCCGTAAGAGAGGAATTGTTGCGAAAATATGGGTTTATTATTTGTTATTTTTGTTGAATAATATTAGTTTAACTAGACCCTTCCGAACGAAAGGCACCGGTGGAAAGTTGGTCCTAATTATTTATTATTTTGATTAAATAACAGAATCTAACTGGATGGTCGTTGAAGCGGGTTCAGAGCTACGAACCGGAGCCAGATAATCGCTATGCCACGGTAGGAACTACGCTTGTCGTTGAAGCGGGTTTGGTGCTGCAAACTGAAGCCAGATCATGGCTCTGCGACTTCAGGAAGTGAACTGGTTGCTGAGGCGTGTTTGAGCTACGACCTGGAGAGAGATCATCGATATACGACTGCAGGAAATGGACTAATCGTTGGTGCGCAGCGAACTGTCTCATGGTCTGGGCCGCGTTCACCGGTGCGCTCGTGGCGCCACGCGCGGAGTGGAAATATACTAATGGCTCGGGCTTGAATCGCTTAAAATGGCGACACATCGTCGGACAGAAAATCAGAGGAAAGGAAGCAGATTCTCGTTTCCGTTGGTATATCATTTCATGAAAACAATAGTCCGATGGGGGAAAAATCTGGTATCAATTCCTCTCCTAATATCAATTCGCTTTATATCTTCATATCTCAATCTCCTCATCTCAATTATTACATATCAAACTTTTTACTTTTGGAATAAAGATTCCACACAACACTTTTGAGTATTTATAGCTCTGTTTTGTTTATTAATCCTGAAATAAATATAAGCTGTATCAATAATAAATGAAGTCTAATGTTATTAACTTATTAAATTAAAGTACTAATTTAGTACATTTAAATTAATATATTTTTTCCGTGTATATGAAGTCAAAAGGAGAGGCTGGCGTATATGAAATAAAATTGAAATGTTTTGATGTCTTAGGATGTCTTACCCTGTACTCTTACAAAAGCTACGACAATAGCTTTAATCAGATACTCATTGTATTAGTATATTTAATGAGTTTCGAGCATTTACAATTGTATCTTATTACATGTAAGTGAAGAGCGATTCTAACGGTATGAGCACCTCCTGCGTACAAATTAAGCCGACCCTGTGATAACTGCACCAAAAATGGAACAGTTGAATTTTTAGTTAAAAAAAATCATTTCCACTAAAAAAAATTGATTTTCAACCAAAGAAATGAAATTTGTACCAAAAGATTAACTTTCTACTAAAAAATACAAACTTTTTTACAAAAAGCATGAATATTTAACCAAAAATGTTTATTTTCTACCAAAAAATCACAAATTTTAAAAAAACTATGTGAATTTTTAACTAAAAAAGATAATTATTCAACAAAAAATAGAATAGTTTAATTTAAAATTAGAAAAATAAGGTTTTAGGCAAATAAAATTAATGATCAACGAAATAGTTAAATTTTTAACAACAACAAAAAATTTTCTACTAAAAAGATTAAATTTCCATAAAAAATAGACATAAAATGAAATAGTTAAATTTTTAGTTTAAAAAATTAAATTTTAATAAAAAATTACTTTTCAACCAAAGAATTGAAATTTCAACCAAAAAGATTATTCTTTTATAAAAAAAAAGTTAACAATTTACATGAATTTTCAACCAAGAAGATTAATTTTCTACCAAAGAAAGACAATTTTTTAACAAAGTAGATGAATTTTTAACATAAAAAGATTAATTCTAAAAAAAAAATAAACAAAATAGTCTAATTTTCAGTTAGAGAAATAATTTTGTAAGCAAATAAAATTAATTTTCAACAAAATAGTTGAATTATCAACCAAAGAAATGATTTTTCTACAAAAAAAATAAATCTCTATAAACAAAATTTCGACAAAAAATTTAGTCCAATTTTTAATTAAAAAGCTAACTTTCAATCAAAGAAATTAATTTTCGACCAAAGAAATTAATTTTCAAACAAAAAGATTAATTTTCTACCAAAAATACAAAGTTTCAAAAACATCCCGACATTTTCAAACAATTAGTTGAATTTTCAACTGAAGAAGATTGTTTTTCAGAAAAACATGATATAGTTACATAAATTTACAGTTGGAAAATTAATTTTCAATAATAAAAACTAATTTCCAAAGCCAAAAAAATGAAGTTTGAACTGCAAAGATCCATTTTTGACCAAAAGAAAGATTAATTTTCAACAAAATACAGAATTTTCCAATAAAATAGTTAAATTTTGAATTAAAGAAAATAAACTTGGAAACAAACGTAGAATAATTAAATTTTCACTTGAAACAAATTTTTTTTAAATTTAACAACTAAAATTTATTAAATTTTAAGTCTTTTTTGTTAATTATTCAAAAATGTCAGAATGATTTCAAATATTATAAAATTGGTATAAGTTTTCCCACTTTAAGCCTTTCAAAACTATTATTTAAAAATTTTGCAATCATGCTGATCAGCTTTCAGCACGAAATTTTTAGCCTTAAATTATTGCAAAGTGGAATCGTTTAGAATTAAAGAACTTTGAGTTGAAAGTATTTAAAATAGAATAATCCTCTTTCAAAAAATTGAAAATAGCTCATTCTTTCATTGTTAGGTTTTATTTTAAAATTTTTCAAGATTGTATTCTTTGAGAAAAATTATATTTCATACTCTCTCTCTCGAAAAAAAAAATATATATAATAAAAGAATATCTGGTTGAGCTTACGAGAACATCTGGTTAGAAATTATGGTTTAATCTATCCGAAATTCTCATAAGATTAACCATAATCTTCTGATTCTTTTACCCGGAATTTATAGTAAGGTTATCGCAGGGGTAGCGCATTGGGATTCGTACCGGCGGCCAGGGGTTCGATTCCCCGAGCTGGAGTAAATTTTTTCTGACGCTCACTCGTTACGCCACCAACACTCGAAAGTCACCCTTCCTCTTCCTTTCCCTGAGTAGCTTTCCCGGGCATGTTAAATTTAACATCTGATTCTAATTGCTGCGAATCACGACATGATTGAGTTCGTGTCGTTTATAACCGGTACTTGGGGACCGGGTTATTCTCGAGAATAATTAGAGTGTCGAAGACTCGAAGATCCTCGAGTGAGAGGAGAATGTGTGGATGATTAATAGTCAAAGATCCATCGATTAATTCTTTTACGATTATGTCTATGTCTGACATGAATTCAGATTTCCAAGCACAGTGCGGCGGAACAAAACTGAAACTCGAGGTGGGTATGTGACCTCCTTGCCTTATTTATTAATCTAGTCGCCTCTCCCAAGATGAGTGTCAATTTCCTACTTCAAGTGATGCTCTCCCTCAAAGTAATCACTTTTAGTCACTTAATTCGGAACCAATCCACTCAGACTATTGCATTTTTCAAATTGAAAAAACTTATCAAACAATTGTCAAAATTGCCCACTTTTTCAACATATTCGAAAAATATTTAAACATCACAGAAAAAATAAAGAAACAATTTAATTCAAAAAATAAATAAAAAATATAAAAAAATAGATTAAAAAAAATTCACAATAATCTTCACCGGCAACATAAATTACTTTTAAGTGGTAAGATAATAAAATTTACCAACCATGTTGGGTATGGTGGGAAAGAATTCTGGTAATCGAGTATAATGCGATTAATCCAGTTTAATCCATGGTAATCCACTTCTCATCCATCTTAGTCCAAGTAATTAAAAATAATCCACTTGTAGGCCGCAGTAATACACTTGTAATCCGAAGAACTACACTTGAAATCCAGTTCCAATATAAAGTAATCCAGTTTAATCCAGCTAATCCACTTGTAATTTTCTGAAATGATCTACTTTTATGCGAAGTAATCCACTTATCCAAGGGGGAAACAACTCAGGCAATCTAGTATAATCCACATAATCCAGTTTAATCCACAGTAATCCAGTTGTAATCCGCCGTAGTTCAAGTTATGAAGAATAATCCACTTATAGCCGTAGTAATGACAGTTGTAATCCGAGGTACTGCACTTGAAATCCAGTTCTAATATACAGTAATCCATCTTAATCCGAATAATCCACTTATACTTTGCTGAAATGATTCAGTTTTATGGGAAGTAATCTACTTATTCGAGGGGGATAAAACTCTGGAAATCCAGTACAACCCGACTAATCCAGTTTAATCCATAGTTATCCTCTTTCAATGCGTAGTAGTTTAAGCAATTAAGATTAATCCCAGTATTCTGGAATAATCCACTTGTAAGCCGCAGCAATACACCTGTAATCCAATTCTAATCTGATGTTATCCATTTTAATCCTGATAATCCATTTGTAATTTGCAAGAGTTTAAGTAATTCGAAATAATCCCAGTATTCTGGAGTAATTCACTTGTAATTCAGAGTAATCCACTCTTAATTCGAAGTAATTCACTTTTAGGCGAAGTAATCCACTCATCCGAGGGGGAAACAACTCTAGTAATCCAGTGTAATCCGACTAATCCAGTTTAGTCCATAACAATCCACTTTTTATCTGTGGTAGTTCAATCAATTAAAATTATTCCCAGTGTTATGCAATAATCTACTTTAATTCGGTAATACACTTATAATTTCTGATAGAAATCTGTATTATCATCGAAGAAAGTAACGCATCGAGAAGAGAAATCCGCACATAAAATATAAATCTACAATATCGACCAAAGTTATAATCTCCTATACAGAAAATATTTTAACGTCAGTTCAGACAAGATGGAGAATAAACATTCTTAATTAAATTTTATTTAGAAAAAAGATCTTCTCCTTTCACTCCGCTGGGATTCGAACACCAGGTCAACTGATTTCCACTACTTTACCACCGAGCAATTCACGCCTACCCCGAAAGGGAAACGGCTTAATGATATAATAATAATAATAATTATAAATTTTCAGTAAAAAAATAAATTTTGAACCAACTGGGTTAATATTTAACCATAATCATGAATTTTCAAAAAAATATATAATTTTTAAACTAAAAAGGATAAATTTTCAATCAAAAATAGATTGATTATATTTTCAGTTGAAAAATTTAAATACAAAAAAGACGAATATTTAACCAGTCGAATTTAATAAAAAATACAATGTTTTAACAACATAGTTGAATTCTCAACCGAAAAGAAGAATTTTCAACCATAAAGATTAATTTTCAACCAAAAAAAGATGTATTTTCAACAAAACACATAAATTTTCAAACTAAAAAAATATTTTTTCAACCAAAAATAGAATAGTTCAATTTTCAATTTATAAAATGATATTTCGACAAAAAAGACGAATATTCAACGTGTCGAATTCAACCAATAAGGACGAATTTTTTATCAAAGAAATGAATTGTCAACTATAATGATGAATCTTCAGTAACAACAAAAAATGAATTTTGAACAAACTAGTTTAATATTTAACCATTATGATAAATTTTCAATAAAAAAAAGAGTTTTCAACCAAAAAGATGAATTTTCAACCATGAACATTAATTTTCCACCAAAAAAAAGACGAATTTTCAGCAAAACACATGAATTTTCAAATCAAAGAAATATATTTTCAACCAAAAATAGAATGGGTCAATTTTCAATTTGAAAAATGATATTTCGACCAACAGACAAATATTTAGCATGTGTTATTCCACCACTAAAAATGAATTTTTTAACAAAATATTTGTATCTCCAACCAAAATAATAAATTTTCAACAAAGAAAATTAATCTTCTACCCAAAAATATAAATTTGGAACAAAAAAGTTTATTCTATACCAAATAGTTGAATTTTCAAAGAAATAGTTCAATATTCAACTACATAGTTAAATTTGTTATCAAAGAAATGAATTGTCAACTATAATGATGAATCTTCAGTAACAAAAAAAAATGAATTTTGAACAAACTAGTTTATTATTTAAGCATAATGATAGATTTTCAATAAAAAAAAAGAGTTTTCAACCGAAAAGATGAATTTTCAACCATGAAGATTAATATGATACCAAAAAAAAGATGAATTTTCAATAAAACACATGAATTTTCAAATTAAAGAAATATATTTTCAACCAAAAATAGAATAGTTCAATTTTCAATTTGAAAAATGATATTTCGATAAAAAAAAACGAATATTTAGCATTTCAAATTATATCAATAAGGACGAATTTTTTAACAAAATAGTTGAATCCTCAACCAAAATTATAAATTTTCAACAAAGAAAATTAATCTTCAAACCAAACATATAAATTTTCAACAAAAAAGTTTATTTTACACCAAATAGTTGAATTTTCAAAGAAATAGTTTAATATTTAACTACACAGTTAAATTTGTAATCAACGAAATGAATTGTCAACTATAATGATGAATCTTCAGTAACAAAAAAAATGAATTTTGAACAAACTAGTTTAATATTTAACCATAATGATAAATTTTCAATAAAAAAAAGAGTTTTCAACCAAAATGATGAATTTTCAACTATGAAGATTAATTTTCTACCAAAAAAAGATGAATTTTCAACAAAACACATGAATTTTCAAATTACAAATATACATTTCCAACCAAAAATAAAATAGTTCAATTTTAAATTTAAAAAATGAAATTTGGACAAAAAAAACGAATAGTTTGCATGTCAAATTGAACCGAAACAGACGAATTGTTTAATAAAATAGTTGAATCCTCATCCAAAATTATAAATTTTCAATAAAGAAAATTAATCTTCTACCCAAAAATATAAATTAAAAAAAAAAAGTTTATTTTATACCAAATAGTTGAATTTTCAAAGAAATAGTTTAATACTTAACTACACAATTAAATTTGTAATCAAATAAATGAATTGTCAACTATAATGATGAATCTTCAGTAACAAAAAAAAAAAAAAATGAATTTTGAACAAACTAGTTTAATATTTAACCATAATGATAAATTTTCAATACAAAATAATCAGTTTTCAACCAAAAAGATGAATTTTCAACCATGAAGATTAATTCTTAACCAAAAAAGACGAATTTTCAACAAAACACATCAATTTTCAACAAAACACATCAATTTTCAAATCAAAAAAATATTTTTCAACCAAAAATAGAATAGTTCAATTTTCAATTTAAAAATTGAATTTCTACAAAAAAGACTAATATTTTGCATGTCAAATTCAACCAATAAAGACGAATTTTTTAATAAAATAGTTAAATCCTCATCCAAAATTATAAATTTTCAACAAAGAAAATTAACCTTCTAACCAAACATATAAATTTTCAACAAAAAAGTTTATTTTACACCAAATAATTGAATTTTCAAAGAAATAGTTTAATATTTAACTACACAGTTCAATTTGTAATCAACGAAATGAATTGTCAACTATAATGATGAATCTTCAGTAACAAAAAAAAAAATGAATTTTGAACAAACTAGTTTAATATTTAACCATAATGATAAATTTTCAATACAAAAAAATGAGTTTTCAAACAAATAGATGAATTTTTGACCAAAAAGATGAATTTTCAACCATAAAGATTAATTTTATCCAAACAAAACGAATTTTCAAAATGTTCAACCAAAAATAGATTATTTATATTTTCAGTTAAAAAATGTCAATTAAAAAAAGACGAATATTTAACCAGACGAATGCATTTTCAAATGCAAAAATCGTGACTAAGTTACGTCACAAGTTACTTTTTGAAAAAGTAACGAAGTTACAATCAAAATATATTAAGGTCAATTTTCTGGTGTTGTAAATTTTGTTCTTAATTTTGGTATTTGGAAAGTGTGTTTATTAGAGATTTAACGGTACACTATTATAGAATAAACTCGAAAATTCAGTCAATTTTAATGTATGAGGTATTGGAAATTTTTTCCATTCACCTACATTAAAGTGTTCGACATTAATTTTTATGTACCGTAAAATCAGACTAGGCTACTTTCGGTTTTCGACGATGAAAAGAAGAAACTCAAATTATGTATTGATGCTCTTCAAATATATAATCTTTATCTGATCATCATTTTTTAATATATAGCACAACATCAATTTCAATCCTAAACTATTAATCATTTTTTGAGGTGTGATCGACCCCATAAAGTGGGGCAGAGAAGATTAATTTTCTACCGAAAAAGACGAATTCTCAACAAATTACATTAATTTTCAACGAAGTAATTGAATTTTCAACTAAAAAAGAATAATTTAAAAAAAGAGATTCTTTTTCAACTAAAAATGAAGAATCAATTTAAAAAATGAATTTTTAACAAAATTGTTGGATTTTCAACAGAATATGTGAAATTTCAACAAAATAGTTGAATTTTCAACTAAGAAGATTAATTTTCTACTGGAAAAGACGAATTTTCAACAAAGTATGTGAATTTTCAACGAAGTAGTTAAATTTTTAAATGAAAAAAAATTTAACAAATAATGGAATAGTTAAATTTGCAGTAACAAAATAAATTCTCAAAGAAAAAGAACGATTTTCTATAAAAAAAGGTAAATTTTCAACCTAAAAGATTAATTTCACTATCCAATATTGTACACGCCGCATTGCATCCCCTAACACTTGAAAAATTCGCCAAAAATACGATAATAGGAAAAAGTGCAATTTTCATCCGAAAAATTATTTCACTAGTTGTACAAAGGCTGAGAAAAGAGTTGCATCCCTCTAGAAAATGCTAAAAATGCCCCAATTTATTATTTATTTATTTATTTATTAAATGCCTCTAACATTTAAAAAGTTCACAAAAAATAGGAAAATCGGCAACTTTTCCCACGAAGTTATTCTACTGGACGGACAACGTCTGGCCAAAAAGTTTCATCTACCTAGCTAATGTGGAACACACCCCATTTCATCGCGTAGAACTTAAAAATTCACCAAAAATACCATAATACGAAAATCTGCAATTTTGTTTTGCAACAAATTTTTTCACTGGGCGCACGACGGTGACCGAGAAAGCCGTATACCCCCAGCAAATATTGAACATACCCCAGTTCATCTCATAACACTTGAAAAATTTACGAAAAATTCAATAATTCTAAAATCTGCAGTTTTCTTCCGAAAAATTATTTATTTGGTGCGCAAAGATTGCTCAAAAAGTTTCATCATGTGTTACACATTTTCTATGGGGATGGAACTTTTTGGGTCATCTTTGTGCGCCCAATAAAATAATTTTGTGGAAAAAATTGCAGATTTTCGCATTCTTGTATATTTGTATTTTTGATGAATTTTTTAGAAGTTAGGGGATGAACTGGGATGTGTTCAACATCAGATAGGAGGGGAGTGGGGGGTTAAACTTCTTGGTAAATTTTTTTGCATTGTATGAAATAGTTTTCATAAAGACAATTGTAGACCTTCCACTTACTGTATTTTTTGTTATTTTTTTAGTTTTTGCGTAAAGAATTGGGGTGTGTTACACACTTGCTAGGAGATGAAACTTCTTTGGCGATCTTTAGGCAGTGAATAAAATGATTTCTTGAAAAATATTTCAGACTTGCTGGTTTCAAAAAACAATTTTTTTTGCTTTTTTTGCGTTCATCATAAATGCCGCAAACATGAATTGCATTTCCTTAGTAGAGCTGAAAAAAATTCTAGCATCCTTCAAAGTAAATTTAAATTAGTATATCTGTGAGGAATGTCTGGTAAAAAGTTGATAAAAAAATGACGCGCAATAAAAAATAAATTTCTTATACTCCTCAAAGCAAATTTAGATGGGCGACCTTGAGGGGTTGGTTTCTGGGGCATAATCCAAATGCATCTATTGAAGAAGTGTGTCACTAAAGTAATTAGTATGTGTCAGAAGGATGCATCTCAAGACAAATGAAATTTTCTCTTAAATTTGAGATTCAAGGAAATTTCATTTGTTAATTCAATGAATATTATAATAATTTAATTATTATTATAACTATCAATTAATTATTATTATTATATGAATCATTATCATTATTTATTTAATTCAATTTTTTCAATTTGTCTAAAAAAGAATCTGTTCGTAGCGAACATTCCTTTTGTGATATACTGCACCTGATCTTTCAGAAAAATCATTCTGTTTATAACAAAATTATATTCAAGTTTTTCAAATCAAAACAGGCAAGAGGATGACGTTTTTGTTCCGAAACAACTTTTCTCTGCATGCTAAAAAATTAGTAGATATTTTGACTAATGGAATTAGTGGGTCACTTTTCTGTAAATTAATTAGAAGAGTTTCAATAATCAGGTATTTAAATTTCACAAATTTATTGATATGAAGAGCACAGTGAGTCAGAAGAAAAGCGGATATTTTAATTTGAACGTTTTAGAACGACAAATAAATATAGAGCAATTGAATATGTATTTTAAATAACAAACATTTTTGTACTTACGAATAGGATTAAGGAATACTACTACGATGTAACAGAGAACAACAATCACAGCCCGCATTTTCTTCAAATAAAGGCTGCAGTCGTCACTACACGCTATTTTTCCAGGTCAATGCACGGCGAATGTTTTATTTTTGATCAAATTTCCAGTATATTAAGGTTGCTCTGAATAATTATCAATATAAATTGTTCAATTACACTTAATTATTTACAATGAACTTGAGAACAGAGTAAAAAACGAAGTGTCAATTGTGGACAAAACGACAGCACTGATTTTTCAAGTTACAAAGTAGGTCATTGCATACTTATTGTGTATGTAGTATTAGTCACTATCTCGTTTGTCTTTTTTAATTATTCGTATTTAATAGGTTTATTTCTCCAAAAATGTATCTAAAAAACACATGTATTATCACGCTATTGAATTCAATTTAGAGGGGAAAATAACATATTGCACAATTAGGCAATGACTGGTTAATACTATTAAAAACCATGACAACATTGTATCTTTCGATCAAAAAGAAGGTAAACATCAATTTACGTAGTATACGATTTATTACTAGAAAAAATGTGGAAACTGAGAAGAAATACAAATTGAAGAATTATACATACAATATAAAATCAAGTATTTACTAATCAATACATTTTTTTCAAATCTTCTTCAATGTTGAAGAATTAATTTCTAGAATTTCTGAAAGGAACGCCTTGATAAACTTCAAAGTAATAAATATTTAGCAATTGTTGAAAAAGAGCATGTTTCGTCCCGAAACTATTCAATGATTTGTTGAGCATGCACTGACTGTTATATTTATATAAATTCCGCCTTTGAAAACATACATACAAAACACAAATATTTATACCAAATACAAAACTCTAAACCCTAAACTATTATCGAGAACTGAAACAGTTTTTTGTATTTATTATTCAAAAATTTGAAATCTTTCACCAAAAGTTATTCAGGATTTATGAAATGCTGGTAGCCGTCTTTTTTTGTAATAATAACTGCGTTTTCCAGATTGTCATTTTTGAATTCCATTGATTAATAACATAAAGCTACTTACAATTATTCAAAATTAACAGTTATAAAATATTATACTTCGAGGTCCCTCAAGCCAAGTAAAAGCTAGACTTAACATTTACCTTTTAGGCAAAGAGAATATTATTAACAATAATAATCATTTTTTTGAAAAGTTATGCTGTTTAACAATAATAAACTCTTACCGCACTTAAATTAAAAATTAGCCAAAATTTTTCGTTGAAAATTCTACTTTTCGTTGAAAATTTAATTATGGGTTAGTACACGTCAGAAATATCACGATCTGCAGGTGGTTGTTCGATTTTAATCAAACTTTGTGAAACTGTAATACTATACAAAGGAAATTTTAGCCCTGAAGGATTTTCGAAAATTTTCATAATTACGGAAGTTACGCCATGGTGAATTTTGGAGTTACTTTTTTTTGAATTATCAATATCGCTATAAACGCTGATTGGATTTCGATAAAATTTGGACACGTTAGAGTTAAAATAATATATTTCAAGAATATAATACAATTAATAAAAAAATAAAAAATTTTGCCAGGAAAAAAGTGAAAAAAAAATTTTGATTCAATTTTTCCTGAATTACTCCCCTCTGCATATTTTTTAAATATCGATAAAATGATTCCTTGTGAAATCAGCTTTCTTTAAAAAAAAAAAAATTCATGGAGACTCTTATAGGTCCCAAGATATCGTCATTTTAGCGAAAGCGTGCGCCGCCTCTCCACTGCGGTGCGGTGTCAGTGTCGCGGCCCACGAGCAGTTGAAGCTCTTTTGTTTCAGTAAATTTTTTGGTTAAAAATCAAATTGTTTAGTTGAAAATAATCTGTTTTAGATGAGGATTCAAGTATTTTGTTAAAAATTTATATTTTTTGGTTAAATCCAACTGTTATTTATTTTAAATTAAAATCTTTTTCGTTGAAAATTCATCCTTTTAGATTAAAAATTTAACTTCTTGGTTGAAAGTTGAACCACTTACTTAAAAATTCTTTTTTTTTTTTGGTTCAAGATTTATAATTTTATTTAAGAAACTTTGTTTTTTTTGGTTAAAAATGAGTTTTTTTTTTAAACTGAAAATTTAACTATTTTGTTGAAAATTCAACCGATTGGTTGTAAAATAACTTTTTTGCTGAAAATTCATATTTTCGGGTTAAAAGGTCTACTGTTTATATAGAAAAATCGTCTTTTTGTCTTAAAAATTTCACAGTTTGGTATAAAATTCAACTATTTGGTATAAAATTAAACAGTTGCGTAGAAAAATCGTTTTTTTTTATTCAAAATTAATTCTCCTTAATAAAAATTACACTACATCATGTTTTGCTGAAAATTTATCTTCTTTAGATTAAAAATTCAACTATTTAGTTCAAAATTTTTAGAAACGAAAAAAATATAAACTAAAAATTAATCAAATAAAATTTGGACTAACATCACATCCATTGTTCAAAATTTATGTAATTTGTTGAAAAACTATTTCGTTGAAAAATGATGTGAATGGTTAAAAATTCGTCTTTTTGGTAAAAAATGTATCTTCTTAGTTAACAATTCGACTACTTTTTTTTTTTGTAAAAAATTAATCTTCTTGATTGAAAATTCAACTATCAGATTAAAAATTCAACTATCAGATTAAAAATTTTTTTGTTTTAAATTATTATTATTTTATTTTTAATTTTCCGGTATGTTGTGATTTACTGAGATGGCGGACATATTATTTTAGCCAATTAGCAAAGAAGTGTGATGAGTCAGAGTCAAATATGTTGGTAGCAAATTTAACCATTTGGTTAAAAGTGAACTTTTTGGTTGAAAATTCATGTTTTTTTGTTAAAAAATTAATGTCTTTTCATTCAAAAATTTAATTACTTGGTTGTAAATTAACTATTTGTTGGAAATTCAATTGTTTTGTAGAATAATCGGTTTCTTTGGTTAAATATTCAACTATTTTGTCGAAAATTGTTGAAAATTTAATTATTTTGTACAAAACTCATTTTCTAGGGTTAAATATTAAACTATTTTGTTGAAAATTGTTCTGCTTTGTAGAAAATTTGTCTTTTTGGCTTGAAAATTAAAATATTTTGGTAGAAAATTTAACTATTTAGATGAAAATGAACTTTTTTGTTAAACGTTCATGTTTTTTGGTCGAAAATTCAACTAGTTGCTGGAAAATGAACTTTTTTGTTGAAAATCTAATTTTTTTTGTACAAAAATCACTTTCTTGGGTTAAATATTCAACTATTTGTTTGAAAATTTAACTATTTAGTCGAAAATTCGTCTTTTTGGGTGAGTCCGAGGCCTGCGTTTCATCAAATCAAAAATTTTTAAAAAATGCATTACACTTTTCTTAATATGAAAACTGTCCTTGAAAATCTGCATCACCTTATCAATGTTTCATAACGCACAACGCATAATGTATCACTGACTCATTGTATTCAAGCTATCAAGTTTCAGCAGTGGCATTCTTTAATAAACTACTTTTGCGGATTTTAAATATTTTTTACAATAATAAAAAATAAATTTTCCTTTTTTTGAATTCCTAAATCTTGAAAATTAGTTTCTCAATTATTATGTCTCATTTTGATAATAAAACGAGGTTTCAGGATTACAAATTTAATTTGCATTTTTAAATCAGAAGCTATCGAACAAAAAGTAAAAGTTACTGGCTAGATTGCAATATAATCGTTATTTGTGTAATGCAGTGATTCTCTTCAAACATTATCATTACAAGTAACCGTGACGGTAAATCATCGGTATGAGGAATGTGTCATTTTATAAAGTACAAACAATTCGCTTAGAACGTTTACATAAATTTCTATAAACATCACGTAATAAGTTTGTACACAATTCTGATGAAACACAACATTCTAGAATAGATTAAAAACTTTTCTTTGAATTGGAAAATTCAAAATAAACAATAAACCTTTAAAAACGCTACCAAATATTTTATAATTTATGGGGTTTATATTTAATTAAATTTAAAACGCTTCAAATTCCTAACTTTTCTAGTAAAAATATTAAATTTTCAACAAGATAAATTAATTTTTAACTAAATAAAATGAATAAAATAAAAAAACAAACAAATTGTCAACCAAAGTAATGCATTTTTAACTTAAATGATGAATCTTTAACTGGAGTAGATGAATTTTAAACCAAAAAAATAAATTTGTAACAAAAGAGTTAAACATTTAGCTAAGTAGTTTTATTTTCAACCCAATGATAAATTTTCAACGAAAATTATGAATATTTAAGTAAAATAATTGAATTTTCAACAAACAAAAAAATAATTTTTAACCAAGAATATTAATTTTTAACAAAAACAGATGATTTTTCAACTAAAGACATGAATTTTCAACTGAAAAAGATCAATTTTCAACCAATAATTAAATAGTTAAATTTTCAGTTGAAAAAAATTAATGTTAAACCAAAGAAATGAATTTTCGACCACAATGATGGAATATTCAAACGGAATAATTACATTTTCAGTTAAACAAAAATTATATTTTTTTAAATAGTTATATTTTTGAACAAAATTATGAATTTTTAACTAAAATAATAAATCTTCAACTGGAATGGTTAACTTTTAAAGCAAAAAGATGAATTCTCAACCAAGAATATTAATTTCTACAAAAAAAAAAGATTCTTAAAAGAAATAGATGAATTTTAATAAAAAAAGATAAATTGTCAACCCAAAATTGAATCGTTAAATTTTCAATTAAAAAAATTAATTTTCCATACAAAAAAAAAACGATTGCACACGATTGAAACCCCAAAAAGCTTTAAATTTTTAATTTAAATTTATTAAAAAAACACATTTGTAAAAAAAGTAATGAATTTTCAACTAAAATAATGAATCTTCAACTGAAATAGATTAATTTTGAACAAAATAGTTGAACTTTCAACCCAGTATTTTTATTTTCAATCAGATGATGAATTTTAAGTTAAAATGATGAATATTTAACTAAAATAATTGAATTTTCAACCAAAAAGACTATTTAACCAAGAAGATTAATTTTGAACAAAAAAAAAGATTTTTTAACTAAAGACATAAATTTCCAACTAAAAAAGATCAATTTTTAACCAATAATTAAATAGTTAAATTTTCAGTTAAAAAAAAATTAATGTTAAACCAAAGAAATGAATTTTCAACCAGATGATGGAATATTCAAACGGAATAGTTACATTTTCAGTTAAACAAAAACTATATTTTTTTGAATAGTTCTATTTTTGAACAAAATTATGAATTTTTAACTAAAATAATAAATCTTCAACTGGAATGATTAAATTTTAAAGCAAAAAGATGAATTCTCAACCAAGAATATTAATTTCTACAAAAAAAAAGATTCTTAAAAGAAATAGATGAATTTTAATAAAAAAAAGATAAATTGTCAACCCAAAATTGAATCGTTAAATTTTCAATTAAAAAAATTAATTTTCCATACAAAAAAAAACTGGAAATTTAACTATCAATTTTTGGTTGAACATTTATCTTTTTCAGTCGAAAATTTATCTATTTTGATTTATTTAATTTTGGGGATCAAAAATAAAATTTTTTTAATAAATTCAACACATTTTTCTGAACTCTGGGAAATTTTAATGTGTTCAAAATATTTGTAATTAAAAAATTAGGAAAACTTTAGCAATTAGCAGATACTTCTCTACATTATATTTCTTAAACGGAAAACATTAACTTTAGTATTTCAAAGTGTTGAAGGCCTTTGTTCAACTGATTATTATTATTAAATTATTGAATATATTATTTAGACAACATAAAAGATATTTCTACCAAAAAAGATTTTAATTTCAAACAAAAAATAGTAGAATTCATGCCAAGAAAGACCAATTTTTAACAAAATAGTGACATTGGCAACCAAAGATATGAATTTTTGAATAAAATAATGAATTTTTAGTAAAAAAAAATGAAAATTTAAAAAGTAGTTGAATCCTCGACCGAAAAATATTATTGTTTCAATCAGTTACATTTTTAACCGGGAAACACAAATTTTCAACAAAATAGTTGAAATTTTATAAAAAAAAGAATTTCCAGCCACTAAAGAAAAAAAATTCACCCTAATTATTATTTTTAGGGGATAAATAACTTAAAATACAAAATAAAAATCTCTACCAAACATTTCTTTTTTATGTTTATGTGTTCATTTGTTTTTAAAGTTAAATACATTTTTTCATTTTCCTAAGATTCTTGACAAAATTCAAAAAAAAATTTGAAGCCTCCAGATATGTCGAAAAAGTATATTCTTTTTTTCAGGATTTCGAAAAATTGTAGGAAAATTCGAGTCAATTTGAAATATATTTAGGACTTTTAGAAGTTTTGAAGATAAACATCTCTTAAATTGATTCGAAATATTCCTAAACTTTTAAAGATGTTTTAAACTTAAAAAAATTGCCCTCAAATCTTTTCAAACTTATAATCATATTTTAACCATTTTCAAAACTGTTAAACCTTCTAAATATCTTTTAAAATTCTTCGAATTCTTCAAAATTTTTTTTTTCTGAAAAATTAAAAAACTTGCCGTCAAATTTTCCACATTCTATTTTGACAATTTTGGAAGTATTTTCAAAATTTTTGAATCTTCTAAATGTGTTTTAAAATCATTCGAATTTCTCCTGAAGAGTTCTTAAGATTCTGAAAAATTACCAAAATTGCCTTAAACTTTTCCAGAATCTTGTTTGAAGATTTTAGAAATATTTTGTAATCTTTTAAAATCTGTTGTCATTTAAAATGTTTTCAAATATTCTCATGAAATTAATTTTTCAAAATAATAAATCGGTTCAAATTTTTAAGAAAATAGTCACATTGTGATCCAAAAAGACGAATTTTCAACCAAATAGTTAAATTTTTAACAAAAAAAGTTTTTCAGTAAGAAAGAAAAAAAATTGCACCCAAATGATAATTTGAGGGGATAAATGGTTTTCAATAGAAAATGAAAATTTCGAATGAATATTTCCTTTCTAGATTCATTTGTTTATTTGTTTTCAAGGTTATAGAGATATCATTTTCCTAAGGTTTTTGAGGAAATTCAAAAAGATTTTTTAAGATTTCGGATATGTCGAAAAAGTGTCATTTTTTATTTTACAGGATTTTGCATAATGTTAGGAAAAATTCGAGCCAGTTTAAAAGATATTTAGGTCTTTTAGAAGTTTGGAAAATACATTTTTTTTAAACTTACTCGAATAATTCCTAAAATTTTGAAAAATCTTCGAAAATTAAAGAAATTATCCTTAAATCTTCCAGATTTTTTTGACATTTGCAGAAATCTTTCGAAATGTTATGCAACATTCTTTAAATTTTCTTTAAAAATTATTTTTTTTTAAATAAAAAGACATTAAAAATTGTTCAAGGAATTTGAAAAAAAAAGTTTTTTGTTTTCTTGAAGCCTTTCAAACTTCTTAGAAAGCTTCGAAAATTTGGTCGAAATCTGCAAAAATGTACATTTTGTTTTGAACTTTTGTAAATCTTTTCAAATTTCAAATTATTTTTTAATAATTTCCAAACATTTAAAACTTCTAAATATCTTTTAAAATTAATCGAATTTATCCAAAAGTTTTCTTGAAATTCTGAAAAATTGCCTTAAAATCTTCCAGAATCTGTTATGACGATTTAAGAAATCCTTTGTAATCTTTTAAAATATTTAAAAATATTCTCTTAAAATTAATTTTTCAAAATTAAAAACCAGTTGAAATTTTCCTATAAATTCTAAGACATTTTTTTTATTATCGTGAATTTTTTCAACATCCTTAAGAAACTTTGAAATTTTTCTCTCAAATATTCAGAAATAATAATATAATAAATAGTACATTTTTTTAATTTTAGAAATATTTAAAACTTAAATTAATTTTGAATATTTTATGAATTTAGAAATGCCATAAACTTACTCGAATTTTTATAATTCTTTGAAATCTTGCTAATTGATCTGCTTTAAAATCTTTTCCATTCTTTTTCGAAATTTAAAAAAATATTTTAAAATCTTTTGAAATCTTAATTTTCTCTTAAAATTTATTTTCAAAATAAAAAATCAGTTTACATTTTCCCAGGAATTCAGAGGCATTTTTTATATTATCTTGAAACCTTTTAAAATTCTTAAAAAGCTTCTTTGTTTTTGAAATTTTAAAAAATCTACAAATTGAATATATACCTATTATTTAAATAACCTTACATTTCTCATAATCCTGAAGTTTGCAGATTCTTTTTTTAAATGACAAAAAAGAAAAACAATTAAGGCTTCATCCAATCACGAACACGAATTTCCGGACAACAATAGTTTCAAATTGTTTCGAATAATTTCGAGACGGTTCGAGAAATAATCGAAAATGGCGCCATGCGCTTTTTAATATAAGGATAAAGGATCGTATGAATCATGGGGGAGAGGGACTTTATTGACTTGTTTATGTTTTCGGTACTCGTCAATAAAGTTTTTATAAAGTCTATATTCTCCCCCTTGGTGCACAATATACTTTTGTAGAGCAACTTGAATAAAATTGTTATTTTTATTTGTTTAGGATTCTATAGAACTCTTTCTGGGCCGCTATATGATTCAAGAAGACGAGTCCATCAAGTGCCCTCTCGAATCCGAAAGAAATTGGCGTTACGCTACATTCCCTTTGGTTCTTTTAATCGCATCCTCGATGTTAGTCGCTCACGTGATTCTGCCTTCGAGGTACACCACAGAAGTACTACTTTATATGCTTTTTTGGGGAGGTATGGTCGCGGGTACCTTCGCCACTATTGTTCATCATGGAAAGCAGTATGTAGACAAGCCAAAATTAACTTAGTACTTTCAGTGAAAGAAGGTTGCGCCAAGTCCAAATTCTTAAGGGAGCCATGGTATGTTATGATTGTGTTTGATGGAATTATTGTACTTTTGATTGGAAAATATAGGATACATATGTTAAAGAAAGGTCTATTTTCTTCGGTTTATAGAGTACGCTAGAAAATTTCTCGAATTTTCATAACAATTTTGTAGGTAAAATTTCCTATTAGTTGAATTTTATTCAGAAACAAGATTTTCTCCTTTCACTCCGCTGGGATTCGAACACCAGGTCAACTGATTTCCGGTCAGGTGCTCTAACCACTAAGCTACTAAAAATAAAAAATCGTTTCAAATTTTCTCAGAAATATTAGGTAATATTTTTATTCTCTTGAAACCTAAAATTCTTAAAATTCGAAATTTTTTGAAAACTTTTGAGAAATATTTTAAAATTAAAAAGAAATGACCTGAAATATTTTCAAGTTTCTTTTATTTTTGTATCTTTTTTAAAACTTCTAAATATGTCTTAAACTTATCTAACGTTTCCCTTAATTTTTAATCTTTTTGAATTAAATAAATAATAAATATATGAAATGTTTACTGAAAATAAATAATTCAAAATTTTGAAACAATAATTAATTGTTTCGACCTGAAAGCGCTTAGAATATAAAAAATATATAATAAACGATTTTCAATTGAAAATTTTCAATAAAATGGAATGGAATAGCTACATTTGATTTTTATGGTGAAAAACACAAAAACCTCATAAAATCGTTGGTTTTCGAGTTTATCTCGAGAACGATTGAAGATAAAAAAAATAAAAAAAATTTAAACAAAAGTTGTAGACCTTATCAAAAACCCCTTTTCCAATATTTTAGTAGTTTTTATTTATTCAGTTATATTTTTTATTTATTATTTTATATCTTAACATTGGAAAATTCTAAATTGTTTAAATTCGTCAATTTGATATAAATTAAAAAAATTTCCCTACAATCTTTTTGAGTTTTCATTTATTTTTGTATCTTTTTAAAACTTTCAAATATCTCTCAAACTTACTTGATTTTTTCCAAAATTATGAAATGTTGCTAAATTCAACATTTCTGCTTCTAAATATTTCACATCCTTTTTCGAAATTTTAGGATATAATTCGAAATGTTTTGAAATCTTTTTCAAATTTCTATTTAAATTCGTTTTTAAAAATAAAAAATTGTTAAAAATTTTCTCAGGAATATTAGGGAATATTTTTATTCTCTTGAAACCTTCTAAAATTCTTAAAATTGAAAATTTGTTTAAAACTTTTGAAAAATCTTTCAAAATTAAAGAAAATGACCTGAAATTTTTTCAAATTTTTTTTTATTTTTGTATCTTTTTTAAAACTTCTAAATATCTCTTATACTTATTTGCTTTTTCCAAAATTTTGATGTTTTTGAATTAAGTAAATAATAAATATATGAAACGTTTAATGAAAATAAATCGTTCAAAATTTTGAAACAATAATTAATTGTTTCGAACTGAAAGTGCTTAGAATATAAAAAATATATATTAAATGATTTTCAATTAAAAATGTTCAACAAAATGGAATGGAATAGCTACATTTTCAAGTTTATCTAGAGAACAATTGAAAATTAAAAAAAAAATAATTAAAAAAAAGTTGTAGACCTTATCAAAAACCCCTTTTTAATATTTTAGTGCTTTTTTATTTATCTACATTTTTAATTTAATTATTTTTCATTTATTATTCCATCATTGACAAATTGTTAATTGTTTAAATTCTTGAGCTTAATATAAAATACAAAAATTTCCATAAAATCTTTTTAAGTTTTTATTTATTTTTGTATCTTTTTAAAACTTCCAAATATCTCTTAAACTTACACGGTGAAAACCACAAAAACCCTATAAAATCCTGGTTTTTCAAGCTTATCTCGAGAACGATGGAAAATTAAAAAAATAATAATTTCAACAAAAGTTGTAGACCTTATCGGAAACCCCTCTTCCGAGACTTCAGTATTTTTTATTCATTTTCCATTTATTATTTTATATTTTATTATAGAAAATTCTTAATTTTTTTAATTTGTGAATTTGATATAAATTACAAAAATTGCCATAAAATCTGTTTAAGTTTCAATTCATTTTTGTATCTTTTTAAAAATTGCAATATCTCTCCAACTTAAATGATGTTTTTCTAAAATTTTGAAATGAACCTTGCTAAATTGAAAATTTTTGCTTTCAAATCTTCTCAAATTTCTCTTTAAATGCGTAAAAAAAATCGTTTTAAATTTTCTCAGGAACATTAGGTAATATTTTTATTCTCTTGAAAATTTTTAAAATTCTAAAAATTAAAATTTTTAAATGAAAATAAATAATTCAAATTTTTGAAACAATAATTAAGTGTTCCGAACTCAAAGCGCGTAGAACACAAAAAATATATATTAGACGATTTTCAATTGAAAATTGTCAACAAAATGGAATGGAATAGCCACATTTTCAATTTTATCTCGAGAACGTTTGAAAATTAAAAAAATAATTACTTAACAAAAGTTGTAGACCTTATCTAAAACCCAGTTCTCAATATTTGATTATTTTTCTATATTCTTTATTTCATTATTTTTTATTTTATATTTTACTATTGACAAATTCTTAATTGTTTAAATTCGTGAATTTGATATATCAAAAATGTTGGGAAACACCTAAATAACTGTCCAGATAAAATATTATTCAAATGGGTCAAGTTCATTCTTGGACTAACTTCCAACAAGGAATTTAATGGTGACCTTTATTTTGATCTTGACCATGACTTTCACGGTCATTTCAAGGTCAAATTGATTTTTCCAAAGAGGAACCCCTATTTTTGACACCGTGAACTGAGAGAGCGAAAAATTTTACGTTCAGATATGATCTTGTCCAATTTAAAAATTTGACCTTGCAAGGTCATTGCAAGGTCAAACAACGTACAGTAGGATGACTCGACTGGCATGCATTTTCGAAGAAAATTTCAAACGCAAGAATTGTAGCATTTTCGAACCCCGATTGATTGGTGACCTTGAACTTGACCAGGACCTTCACCAGGACATTTTCTTTAAAAATGCATGCCAGTCGAGTCATCCTGCTGTACGCTGTTTGACCTTGCCATGACCTTCCTTGGTCAAAGTTTCGATTGGTCAAGGTCATATCTAGACGTAAAATTTTCCGCTCTCTCAGTTCCCGGGGTCAAAAATAGGGTTTCCCATTTTAAAAAATCAATTTGACCTTGAAATGACACTGAAGGTAATGGTTTCCGGAATTTTTGGACACCTGGTATCGACAATGTTATTTCAGAAATTTTCTTTTTCGGGAATTTTTCAGCAAGGGACATGTCATTTTCCAGATTTTTCAGTGGTCCCTGAAAATGTATCTCTTTTGGTAAAAATTTAGTTTTTTTACATTCTCATCCAGAGAAGGTGTTAGATTTGTGTAAAATTTGACATCCCCGGTTTTTGTCAAATGTCCACGTTTTGAGACCCCCTCAACCCAAAAAACAAGTTTTTACGAATGAGTCTGTCTGTCTGTATGTATGTTGCTCTGTCTGTGAGCACGATAACTTTCGAAAGAATTGACCTATCAGATTGGCCTTTGGTATACTCTTTAAGTTTCGCAAACGAAAGGTCAAGTTCGTTAGCCAGTCATTTTGGATGAAAATTCAAAAAGTCAGCGCATTTTGAAAATTTTTTAGGTCATTTTTTTCACAATTTGGAAACTGTATGTACGTCTGTTCATAGTAATCAAAAATTCAAACAATTTATTTTTACGACATTTTTCGATAAAATGAAAAACACGAAAAAAATTCGAGGCGAAAAAAATGTTTCTTTTTGCACGCCCTACAGGACTATCATAACGACTTTTTGAATTTTCTTGAAAAATCGAAAATTCTCACTTTTATTGCACAAAAAGTAATGAAAAATCAAAAATTCAATTCCACGGTCAAACTATGCAAGATACGACAAATAATAAGCAGTCGCTAATAATTTTCATTATAAAATGACTCCATTCCTGGAGCTCATTGTTTATCACTCCGTGTACTGTCTAGCTCCATCTGCTCTTATCGACTTCTCTTTCTCCTTCTGCTTTAAATCATGTCTCTAAGTTCGAGTCTTGACATACAATTTGCTCATGTAATTGCCATTGTTTATGCAAATTTCCCTTTTCTTCTAGTGTTCACATCTCTTACATTTCCTTCACGGTTGATGTATGTATACTATCTACAGTTGCAAATACTGCTTGGTCACTATTTTTCATATACCTTCTTTTTTACGAACCGAAAAACCTTTTAGTCCCTGGAACCAGTCCGATACAATCAAGTGATAATTTATATTTTCAAGTACCTGTTAGTATTTTAATAATGAATCAAATTTCGTGTCGCAGAGGTCATGAACAGCAGCCGAAACGCGCCCAATAATAACGATATTACTGAAGCAGAAGACAGCTCAGGGCAAGAAGATCACGTCCACGAAGTCGGGGAGCGTCAATATAAATCCTATGCTCGCCGTCCAGCAGCATCAAAGTATTGTACCCGCCAGCAGCCCTCCACTCAGTCGCTCGCTTACCTTAGGCCTTCAACAAGCCGCAAGTCGCCACCACAATCTTCTGGGGACGAGGAAAGTCCTGTTCTCGACGTGATTGAGGAACAAAATGACGCAAGCGATGAATATGACTATCACGAATCCCCACAGTTCAGCTCAATCCCGCTTTTCAGCCCCAGTATTCCAGAAATAAGATCTTCTGTTCGCCGTTCAGCTGCATTAAAATATTTTACCCGCCAACTGCCCTCATCTCAATCGGTAGCTCACTTAAAGCCTTCTACAATTCGTGAGTCGCCACCAGAATCTTTCGTGGACGACGAAAGTCCTGCTGTTCACCTAGTTCAAGGGAAAAATGACAGAGGCGATAAAGATACTTCTTACGAATCCCCACAGCGTCCATCAAAATCGTTTGCTCATCGTAAGCCTGCACCTTCTGCAGTTCCACTGGTGATTACTTCCCCAGAGATAACTGTCGATTTAACCAACAGTCCAGAACTTTCGCGGCATCCTAAAATTATACTACACCGTAAAATTCAACTCCCATCAAAAATTCCTCGCCCTATTGCTACACGACTCACCACGCCACACATCACAAAGAATCCCACTTTGAGGACATATGACACGGACGATACACTTGACTCAGTTCCACCGTCCTTCAATAATCCTCCTGCACAATCTCCAGAAATACCTCAACATCCATCTAAATTTCATGTTTCTACTGCGGCACCAAGAGTAACATTTAAAATTACACACAATCAAAAAATCAATCGAAATCAATCTTTCACTCCGTATAAACGCTTCAATCAACCTTCGACCTCAAGCAAAACCGGCAAAACAACGGAGCGCTCTGCTCTTTATAGGCTTCCTTCTCGATCACACCGTTCACCATCACGCCCTTCACGACACACACGATCACGCACTCCAGGACATCAAAAATCAGGACACTCACGATCAACATCCTTACGATCAAGACACTCCCAGTCACGCAACTCACGATACTCTAGGTCACGCACTCCACAATACTCAAGATCGCGCACCCCACAATACTTCAGATCACGCACTCCATGGAACACGCGACACTCACGATCATGCACTCCGCAAAATTCTCCATCACGACACTCCAGATCACGTCATCCACAGAGAAGGCATTCTCATTTTTCACGATCACGCAGTCCACGCCACTCACACAGTCAATTTCATTGCCGTTCTCACCATTCATACCGTTCACATAATTCACACCATTCACACCATTCGCGATCACGCAGTCCACGTTATTAATGCGTTGTACTCATATATGATTATCTTCCTTTCGCATTGCAAAATACTTTTTGCGAATCTGTGTGTTCTTGCATGTTTGGCAATTTGTCATGTTCATTATATTTTTGTTGTGCTACAAGCTTCTCTCTGATTATTGTATTCAGAATAAGTTTTATATACTAAGTTAAAAATATAATTTTTATTGATTTTCAATTGGGTTTTCACTTAGTCGTTTACATAATAGTTCACGTTATCGATTCACTTTTTTCAAATTCTGTAGTTCCGTTTTCACGATGGCAAACGCAATATCAAGATAAAACTCTACTCTTGGAACTTGCGAGTTCACTAAACATAAATTCGGAACGCAACAAAGGGTAATAATCAGTGTGAAAAAGTGACTGCATAGTTTCAAAAATGTATAAATATACGTTTTTCTATAATTAAAAATAAACACCTTTTATTTTTAAAAGAATACTTATCATAAACATAATTGAAATCTGGAATAGGGCAAGAAAACTGTGATGCATCTTAACATTGGAGACGCAGTTCCTTCCTAACTTGAAAGATCAGATTTCTCGTCTTATCGTAAAATGAGCAGCCTCAATAAAGATATTCAATTTCTTGATTAGGAACATAGATCTCTAACGCCTCTTAAGAATGAAGACGCAATTCCTTCCTGACTTCCTGAAGAAATATTTCTTGTTACTTAAAAATGAAGAAACTTATACAACATATTCAATTTCTCGATTCGGACCTAATTTCATAACGCTTCTTAATAATAAAATAGGTAAACACTCTTCATGTTATTTCAAACGGATAAACCTAATCAAGATATTTCACTTCTGGATTAGGACCACTAACTTCTCCTGCCTCTTATCATTGGAGACATGATTTCTTTCTCACTTGTAGACGAAATATTTCTTCTTATTTCAAAATGGACTAGCTTACACTACCGTCGAAAATGACGCGTATAATGATTTTTAATGGAGATATTTTTCACCTTTTGGAGATAATATAGCACGTCCCTGGCGGACGGGCTGAACGCAAATGTTACGCCACAGCGTGAAAATAAAGTAACCCTAAAGTAATCTTGAATTATAATGAATAAAAGAGACAAAATAAATATTTAAATTGTTGCAATTGTAATTGTACGTTGAAATTAAGATTGAAAGGTAATGACGTAATTGCAATAAGTTTATTTTGTAGCTTAGGAAATTAACAAAAAAGCATAGTGTCTGTCATTGAAGTCGCCTCCAGCAGATCTTCAATGACAGCCACTATGTTTTTTTAATTTCTAATGCTGAAAAAAAATTTATTGCAATTCCGGCATTACCTTCTTAATTAAATTATAACGTACAATTATAATTGCAACAATTTAGATATTTATTTGGTTTCTTTTATTCATTATAATTCGAGATTGCTTCACGATTACTTTGGGAATACTTTATGGTTACGCTGTAGCGTAACGCTGCCGTTCAGCTGGTCCGCCAGGGCTGAGAAGTTTACAAAAAAATCCGCGAATTTCTTGAATTTTGTATGGCCGTCTGTGGTGACTAAGTTTCAGATATTTGCTACAAATATCATTGGTCACGCCACAAGTTCAAATAGAGATACAAAATATGAGAAATTCTTGCATTCAAAGAAAAACCTCCAGCATGCTATATTGTTTTCAGAAGGTCAAGAATATCTGTTAGGGCTCACTCGACGCGTAATTCGATAATCTTTTTAACAGTTTTTTTAAGATTCAGACCAAATTTGATAACGCTTCCTACCAACAGAGACTCACATTTTGAAACTGACAACCTTAATCAAGGTATTGAATTTTGTGTGACCTTTATGTTCCGTTCTTGGAACACGTGTGACATTCTAGAGATATAACAGTTCTGTCACTCTGGTCTATATAAGTTACATTACAGAATTCCAGAACTGTTACATATCCTTATAGTAACAGCGTTGCAGAACAGTGTGACCTTTATGTTTCTTTCTAGGAACACTTGTGACATTCTAGTGACATAGCAGTTCTATTACTCTGTTCTATATTGGTTACATTACAGAATTCCAGAACTGTTGCGTATCCTTACAGTAACTGCGTTACAGAAAAGTGTGACCTTTATGTTCTGTAATTGTTATGGCACACGATTGTAACAATGTTCCCTTATTGTTATGTAACATTTACAGAACGTGTCCGCTGGGTTATTGACTCAAAAACGACAATACTCCAAAATCGTAATAATACGTGAAAGAAATCAATTTCTTATCTCACAAAATATAACCGAACAATGTTAAAGTGTTTTAGGAAAAATATTTGCATCAATTGCTAGAAATAAAACCTCTAAACTACGTTAGTATAAATATAATATTACAGATATTTAACGAAATATATCTTTCTCAACCGAGACTTGTATTCAAATATTCTTCCAGCTCTCTCAATATTTTCTGAACAAAAAGTTTAAGACTTATTATTGAATTTTCCAAACATTATAATAATAATTTCGTTCATAACATAAGGACATAATTTAACACAACTTGACACAATCGTTTTAGGGGAATTTCATAAAATTATTTTGTATCAGACTTATTTGATACATTTTTTAACTATCGAATGAAAGTATAGCAGTCCAAAATCCAAAGAAATGCACAAATTATTACATTTGTAATATTTTATTGTTATGATATGTTGAAAGCCATATCACGTATCTGTGTATATAAAGAGTGTGGTCTATTTTTTTTTTTTGCTCATCAAAATATTTTGCTGTAGAAAGGCGCCCCCAAGCATGCCTCTGACCCTGCGTCGAAAGACCCAGTTCGCCGCTGTACCGACCACGTTCTTAGTTTATTTAGTTGTGGGAGTGACTATATAGCGAATAAGGGTTTTAGCCCGGGGCCAAGAAGCCCTAACATTGTTAAAATTACAGTTTTGAGTCATGTACATTCTGGCTCTACTGTAACTTTGAATGCTTTAAGTTGCACTTTAGATTTGAATTTTTTTTTAACTATCAACTTTGAAAGCTTGTATTTAAAATTTTTAATGATTGTGAAAAAATATTTGTAATTCAAGAAATGATGTGGAATTATTTTCTCTAGATTTTAGTATCCCCCCTGAAAAAATAATAACTGCTTGCTTAATTTTTGTGTACACTTGATTATGTTGTAATTGAAATCCTGTAGTGTCAAAAAGCCTTGAGTTTCAATCCATTGTGCCGCAAAGCAAATACACTTCATCTTGCTTATGTACTCACGTTTTATGTACTTACCATCTGATCAACAGGATAAAGAGTGTTTATATACAAGAGGTTCCTCCACCAGTAATTCGGACAGTTTTCATGATCCGCAGTTGGAGCCTCGAAAACTGAATTGTAGTGGAACCACTTCATGGTGACCTCAACAACTCCCAGAACAAACATATATGGAGCTGTGAGCCTGGAGAATCTGTAAGCCAAGAACCCGATGAATTTAAGAGTTCCAGCGATGAAGCCACGAGTGCCCTGAGTAAGCTTATTCAGGTCGCCTTTGGCATTTGACCGGAAGTAGAGGAAACTGACAAGGAGACCGCCCATAAAGAAGAAGGTGTCGACGCTGAAGGCTCCGTTGGTGACAGTCTGAAAAAGAAACCTCTTCTCGACCACTCTTCGGAATTCCATGTTGTCTGAGTACTTGAAGACGATGATGCAAGTATGGCCCAGGATTACCCATGCCATCGAAATTACCCGGAGACCATGAATTGTACTTATTGTATCCCTGCCAACGCTACCATCGCAAATGGTTCTCATATTGGCGCGAATTGAGAAGGATAGGAGTAGCTCTTCACAAACGTCTGTTATCGGAAAGAGATTATTAGATCATGTTAGTGCAATAATAAATTAAAGAGATCCAAAAGCACTTTGAAATTTAGTGTTGCATATTCAGATCGACCAAGAGGTACCATATTTTCTAGATGAATAAACAGAAATGATCAGAACACCTGCAGCATTGTGGAGTGAAAACACTGAAATTATTAAATCATTTGAGCTGAGCAAAAACAATGTCTTTCATTGCACTTTAAAAAAAGCTGGTAGGTTTGAAGGTAGGAACTTGAACAGATCCCGCACAAAATACATGGGACAAAGTCTTTCGATGGATTTTACTAACATTAATTTATTTTGTATTTTATGAAACTAGAAGAAATTTCCCAAAAGGACTTGGACCAATTATGACTAGTTTTTTTGTGTGGGGTCTGGTCTTCACTTTGAACCGAAGAAACATGCCATTATTTTATTATTCTTTGAGTCAAAATGAAGAGATTTCCAGTTCAACATGTATCACATTTTTTTTAAATGTGTAAAAGTTATAATATTAACATTAAAATTTCGTCCTCATAATAGAATGAAAGGCAATCAAATTATGCGTCTACTATCGGCGAGAAAATTTGAGCCCTCTGTCTTTGACGTTAACCCGTAGATATCACACTGGTGCGAATTCGCACCAGCACCAGCCCGGTAGGTAAAAGGGTTTCTCTCTCCCATGTTAAATATGTCCGTCCCTTAATGAGTCATGCCCCATCAGGCCCAGCGTCATTCGCCCTTAATTGTTCGTGAGGTTCGGTTCGAAAGTTGGGTTTGGTGCGAATTCGCACCAGCTTGGTGCTTTACGGTTGCAAAGTGAGTGCTTGGGAAAAAATCAAATTTCGCCAGATAATCGTTTTTTCGACTTCACTTTCCCTAGAGGTTAATAATAATGTCTTATAATGCGTTCAAAGGCGCGACTAATGCATTTGATCAAAAATGTCACACGTATTCTATACCTTTACAATTTTATTTATGAAAATTCAACCCTTATCCGCTCA
Organism: Andricus grossulariae; assembly: GCA_011634705.1. Taxonomy (NCBI): domain Eukaryota; kingdom Metazoa; phylum Arthropoda; class Insecta; order Hymenoptera; family Cynipidae; genus Andricus; species Andricus grossulariae. The sequence goes on from JAABKJ010075445.1 coordinate 5,743,386, forward strand.
AAATTGTTGAGAAGTTTGGGTATTGCGCTCATCAAGGAGCAATTGCAACGTCGCTTACAAATTCGAACCATGCGCCGAAGTTTCAAGCACTTAATTTCAAAAATTTTAAAAATTGATCTACCAGCGCCACAATTTTTAGAAGTGATTCACGATTCCTTAAAATATGTACTTTTATCTTCAATTAAACAAAGTGCGTTTTTGATCATTACCAAATAAATGGCAACTTTTTGAAAAAAATGACATTTCAGAAAAGTTCTTCTTACTTTTTTCTTTTTTTACTATTAAAAAATTGTTTATAACATTTATTTTTCTAACCAGTGCATTTCTCAGTAATTTTTATCCCAAGAAACGTATATTATAAGTTATAATTACATTATTTATGTACGAATTATCAACATTTAAAAATCCGAAATCCCCATTCGCACCAGTGTGGGGTATACGTATACGCAGATGGAGTGTGGTATCTGCGGGTTGAAAAAGTAAGTGAAGAAAAAATGGTAGCTCAATGAATGAAGTATTATTTCAAAGGTCAAAATGTTGTACGTTAATAAGCCGGAAACGAATATGCCAAAAAAAATGTATAGCTTACAGACCCGAAAATCTGTTAAAAAGTAGGGAAATTTGACAGCTTTTAAAGACAGTGAACTTTGGAACCTAGATTTTTTAGAAGGGGGAACCGAACTTCCATATTTTTCCAAAGACGAGACATTCCAGTTTGAAAAATCGTTTGTACCTTAAAATCCCCTGTGTGTAAACGGAGGGTTAAGAACTTCTTTTGCAAGTAATTCAATTATTTCATTTTGAATTCTAGGTCCTAAGTGCATTGGCATCCTTCCAGCCTCATTATGCTGTACACGTCTAATATGTTCCACCATGACTGGATCAAATTTACCAATCATTTCTATTGCCTTTAAAAATTTCTGCTGCCATGCTGAAACAACTTACTTGACGATCCGCGGAAAGCCAGATTTTGTTGCGCTTAATATTGTATTACGTAAATTATGCGCCTACCCCGAAAGGAAAATGGCTTAATGGTATAATCATAATGATAATGCGCTCAATGAAGGAATACCAGTGATGCTTCTCCGCTTCAAAGAGTGCTTGATCGCCTGTTAGAGTTTTTCTTGTTTTTAAATCTCGGACCATTTCCTAAAGTTTTCAATATGCAATAAACTTTTTTCATGCCGCCCTGAGTGACGCAATGCATGTTGCCAATCATGAAAACCTTCCTTATTTAAGGCATTTCTAGCATTATTCAAAGAGAATATTATTAACAATAATAATAATTTTTTAAACAATTCTTTTCGTTAATATTAATTAGGTATTACCTCGCTCTAATTGAAAATTAGACAAAAAGTGAAATTTTTGTAAAAACAAACCGTGACTTTCCAACTCCATTCTAAACGAAAATTTCTAAAAACAATAATAAATTGTTTGAACAATTTATTTCAAGATTTCATTATCAGAATAGAGTAGTGCTTCATGTAGCAAAAACAATTTGCATTAAAAAAACACAAAAGGAAATCATAATAATAATATGAAGAGAAATATTAAGTTTCAACCCGATTCAGCTAATATTAAGGATTCTGAATACAGTTTACAAAAACGTCTTTTTTTCTTATGGAAAATGCGTGTTAAGCTTCATGGGGCTTGCGCCACCTTTAAATACAATTTTTTTAGAAAAAAAATGGATTTATTTTTGTGTGGATTTGAACGAATTTCTAGGCGTTATTCATAAAATTCGAGAAAAAAAATTCTAATGGATTTTTGGACCAACCTAATGTACATTGGAGGAAAAACTTTAATAAAACGATTGGAAACGACAAGAGGGAAACTGTTGGAACTTGAATTTTGCAACTTTTTATCAACGATTGATACGTAATATTCATTAATTTAGTAATTTATTACTAAAACTTTAAAATGATTTTCAACAATTGATACAAAGATGCGATAAGAACCAACATTATTTTTGTAATTACCTTTTTTTTTATTTTAACCGTAGAAGCATCGCACAGAACTTTAACTGATGAAGAACAAGTGCAAACTAAAATGCAAACGGTTCGGATTTAGGTATTCTCTGATGAATAATATGGGTCTTGAACTCTCCCTCCCGAGATAAGACGTAAATGACAATACTAGCATATTAAAGTATCGAGACCAAAAATGAAGCAGGTACATTTGCTTGCTTGCGCCTTTATCTGAAGTGCCCAGGTAGAACTGTAAAGACTATAGGGTAGTACATGGAAAGGAAATTCTCGAAATCAAATTAATTGCCAATGTATAACTATTGTGTGATACAGACAAGGGCGGCGCAGTCTGGCACGTACCAGGTATATACTTTATAGCAAAGGGATCAGTAACCTGGCGAAAGTATCGGATAGGAGTTCCTTCCGAACCATTCCGAATCATTCCGGAATCTGTATGCGACTCAACCCGGTTCAATGCCAACTCAAAAACGAACCAATCTGAACCAATCTGAACCAAATTTTCAATCCAAATGAATCCGAATCAATCAGAATTCGGATTTATAAACACTGAATTTTCAATCCGAATGAATCCGAATGAATCCGAGTTCGGGTTGAATTGGATTCATTCGGATTGAAAATCGTTTCAGTTCAATCCGAGGTCGGATTCATTCGGATTGAAATTTTTTTATGATTTATTCGGATTGGTAGTTCGGATTGAACCGGATTGAGTCAGATTATTTTTTGACCGATTCAGATCGAACGAAATGTAGACATTTTTTCGGATTGGTTCAAATTAACTCGGATTGATTCGGATACAGATTCCGGAATGATTCGGATGACTTCGGATTGGTTCGGAATGAATTCCAATCAGATATTTTCGCCAGGAATCTTGAAACCTTTTCCAGCTCTCCCTTCAAAAAAATTCTTGTTAGTGACTGGTCACAGAAGAGTGATCTGTCACGTCTCGAAACCTTTTCCAGCTATCCCTTTAAAAAGTACTTGTTAATATCTGGTCAAAGAAGAGTGAATCTCGAACCACTGTTCCAAGTCTCCCTATAAAAAAGACGCTTGTTAGTGACTGGTCACAGAAGAGTGATCTGTCACATCTCGAACCTCTTTTTGGATAATTTGAAGATCATTTTTTAATTGTATAGATGACGAGACGTTAATCAATAAAGTTTTTAATATTTTTTAAAGCCATGCTTACTGCCAAAAAATTTGAAAGGCGAAAAGAAATTTCATTGATGTAAACATTTTCCGTACTAGAAAATTTAAATCTGGCAAAAAATGCCGGACTACAAAATGAAAATACGGCAAAAAATGCGATGATCAATTCTTTAGTGTGCTTATGTTCTTGATTATATGACACTCTGTGTGTATTTATAACTTAATATTCTCCATTTTATGATAAAATAGTAAAATATTGTACTATTTTCCAAAGTAGCAAAAAATATTATCTGAACAGAAAGTTCCTTATTGACACAAAAAGTTGCCAGACTAGAAACTATAAATGCAGCAAAATTTGCCGGAGCTTAATACTCGACCCTAATTTTACAATACTTTACATAGACAGAAGTGGTTTGGTAATTAGGATAGAAGCAATTGGTTGCTTAAAGCGACATATTTTCTTGAAATCATCAATAAAATTTACATGCCGTTAACCTCTAAGTATGGAGGTGATTTCATTTTTGCACTAACATGGACTTGAGGCCTCACAGACCGCTATATATATTTATATCTAATTAAATAAGTAAAGAAGATTTTGTTATCTGACTTATACAAATATATGAAGGGATATTGGAATAAGTAAGGAATTAATACATTTTATTAACTTCTATTATTAATGATATTTTACGCCAGTGGGGAAAGGACTTACATATTAGAAGCATGGTGCGGTCTGAGAGACCGCACGTTCATATACTAATTTATAATTTTTAATCAAATGAGGGATAATCCGGACTTAAAATTTGTCTGTGACGACCGCGTTCCGTATACTCTGGGGTACCCGCATCAAGCTCAAGGTTGTTTGTGTGTGACATCTTGTGTTTTAAATACCTTGAAAATAATTGAAACAGAAATATAAAATTGTGACGCTACCATGGACGTGCGGTCTCACGGCCGGTGTATGAGCCTTTAACTGAGGCCAAATTCATTTCCAATCGGCTAGGCTGTGCGAGCTCAAGTTGCAGAATCGTTTTAACAGGAAATATGTTGTTTTGCAAAGGATTTTAGACGACACTTATTTCACCGATTAGATGAAAAAAAATTTTTTTGACAAAGTTATGAGTATTTGAATTTAAAAAATTGAAAACGTGGATTACCAAAAAATTGTCAACATAAATTTTTTTAAATTATTCAACAACAGAAGAGTTCGGGGACGTCCGTTAGCATGTTCGCTATCATTCCCCAAATTTTAAAGGCAAAATCTTTATTATTGTAGGGAAAAAGCAGGGGGAACCTAACACTGCTAAAATCGAAAATTGTCTAAGTATCACATGCCCTTAAGTGGCACAGGGCTGCTCATAAATACAAATAATGTTATGCTAATATCACTCAGAAACTAGAAAGTACCATTCAATTCCTTACACATCATCTTTACCACAAAACCAGCTTCATAACATTTATGAGCTTCCAAACTTTGATATGCTTTTATTTGATTTATGATGTAAAAACGGTGGGATTTAATCTAATATGACACTATCCACTATAGCGATCGATGGCATTGCACTCACATTTTCACTATGATCTTTATCTTTCAGAGCATACGGATCAAAATTTTCGATTTTTTCATTTTTTTATGTATCGGGTTTTCACAGCTCCCGACAATTTTAAAAACCTCCTGCAACACGTGCAAACCATAGGGATATACATACGGGCACCCGTTATTCCCCCAGAGGTTCGCTATTTTATATTTTTATAGCTCAATGAGAATGCCCTATATGTTGTGAAACGTCATTTTTTTGTACCGCGAGAAAAAAATCAGCCACGATTTCACGGTAAGTAGTTTTGGAAACTATTAATAGTCATATAAAAACCTATACAGCCCGCTTTTGGATCCATAATTATTTCAATAAGTAAAAAGATTAAATAAAAAACTGCTAAAATGGACATACTCAGACGTAAGTAAGTTTCAAACTATTTACCCAAATTGACGACTTGGCAGAAGATTATTCGTCCATTTTTCAATATCAGTAATGGGAACGTCGAACCTCGGCGAAATAACTCCGCATTTGTTCAACCTGCCGGTAAGGTTTACAACTACTTTGCCGCTACGGTGATCATCAACGATTTCAAACTCTCCTATGTATCCTGCAAAAACATTAATAGTTTTACTTAATTTATTGTTTATTACATAGCAGAATATTTAAATGAAAAGTTTTGTTGGCGTATTAAAAAGAATATTGGAATGCATGAGAATTTAAAGCAAAATTTAATCTCCTCTTGTGATTCTAAGAGTGAATGGATAATTTGCTTAGTGTAAATAAAAATCTGATGTGATGTTCTCTAGAAATTCTTTAAAACCCTTGAATTCTTTATGAATCATTAAAATCCATTAGAATACGTAGAAATCTTTTGAAATTCCATGAACACAAATTGAATTCAAATTATTCATCAAACTACTCTAAATAAACCGCTAAATAAAATTCACACGCGCATTCACGTCTCTGGATTTTTATTTTCTAATATTTAAAACATAAACTATTTAAAAATTTATAATATCAATTCTTCAAATATTAAAGTGTTCCAAAAATGTTTCAAACGAGTAAATAATTTATGATCTTAAATATTGCTGTCACATATTGTTAAATTTTAAATAGCAAACATTTTTGAATCTTTAATAAAATTTTTTTATATTTGAAAAGGTCTAACAAATGGTCTAATATTACAAAAAAAATTTTATTTTCAAACGCTTATTACGTGCAATTGTCTAAAAACAGTAATTGTCTGAATCCATTTCAAATCATGCAGGCCAGCGGGTGACACGTTCAGGATCAGCTTGCCTATGAAATACTTTTTTGTACATGCAAAATAAAGAGAAACTTATTTTCTGAAATTAACATAGCGACATTTTTACATTTTTTACGAATATTTTTAAATTTTAAAGGTACAGTGAGTTCTTTGCAAATTTGGCTTCAAAACCCGTGCCATTTTTGCAATTTATGACATATGACGGTGTTTCTTATTGCAGTTTATCCTGTTTTTTTTTCACTCTTTCAAAATCCACAAATAAACTAAAAAATAATAAAAAATGGCAACGTTACTTTGCATAAAAAAAAACGAAAAATTGTGTTTCTCAAAAGCCCCACTTTTTTTCTCGAAACTTTTTGGAATAATAGGTACTGATATAGTCTAGTCCTAAAAATTTCAGGGAAAAAGTTTGTTTTTTTAGGAATTTTTTTTCTTTCAAAAATCAAAAATAACATTACCATTTTGTTGTGTATTTTGAAAGAATACAAAAAACTAAATAAACTGAAATAATAAAAACCTTCATATCTCATAAATTGCAAAAATGGCACGGTTTTTGAACTAAAATTTGCACACACAAAACTCATTGTACCTTTAAAAGTGTTAAATATTCATAAAAAATGTAAAACTGGCGCTATTTTATTTTAAAAACAACGCGTCTCATTGCTTGCCACGTACAAAAACATATTTCATAGGCAAGCACGAAGTAATAGTAAAAGACTTAACTATGAACATTTAAAAATTTAACCATAAGGGCTAAACAAAATTCAATACAAAATTATTTTGATTAAACAAATTTTTAATACAAAGACAATTTCTTGGCTTTATTTTGGTATCCAAGAAAAGCGCAGTTTTCTTAATTTAAGAAAAAGTAAGAAAAACAGGTTTGGTTAAATTTTGATAAATCTTTACATTAATTCAATATTATATGGAATGTATATTTAAAGAAAAAATATTTAACATCTACTAAAAACTGCGCTTAAATTGACCGTACCGTAAAAACCTGGGTTTTGGCCGTTTTTTAAATTCTACAACTTATTACATTTGGGTTCCATCAAATAATGTCATTAAGATCAATTCTATATCTTGTAATTCTTGTTTGAATTTTTGTCTAATCGAATAATAATTGTTATAATATGTCTAGCATAATGACAATCGTTATTCAAATTTAAACTATAGAACCTTCAATGTGAAAAAACAAACCATCGTACATAGCTAATTTTCAAAATTTTTGCTTTGTATAAATTCAAGGAAAAAATATTTTACCTTTAAAACTTTATTTAAATCCTTAACAGTTTAGTTTGAAATTAGACAAATCTAAAGAAGTTAAGTTAATTATAATATATAATTCGGTATGTTAAAAAAGAAGCTATCTTTTCAGCAGCCTCGTTGAATTGCAGCCTGCTCACGCTTTCCAGGTCACGAATATCAAACCTGGAAGTTGTGCAGTTATAATGCTTTATGGGCAATGTTTTGTGGCCAAAAGATTTTCGACACTTTTGAACATTCTGGGAGCTGCGCTCTTTTGAAATTTGAGGTCGACTTTTCTTCAAATTGTTATATTTGCGACACTTTTTTTCGTGTTCCAATGAAACTTAAAGCAATTTTGCAAAACAATATACTGTTTGATATAAAATAGGGAAGAGAAACAAATTTCGAAATTTTCACCAGAAACAACTGAGAACAAAATTTGATTCGATAGCTAGCATTCCAGTCGAATGCTAGTGCCGCGCAGCAGCTATGCGGGTAACAGGCATTGGTATTATACAATGCACCATTGCACATGAATCCCGGACGGGTAAATACTTAATTCAACGATGTTGATAAACAAATTATTGATACGAGCAGACACCGATACCCAATTGTACTATGCTTTTTTGTTACTACTTACGTTGAGAGAGTTGAGTACGATGTTCTTTATGCAGCAATAATAGTTATATGTAGCATTAGAGAGGTCCAAAATTCCCGAAAGTGTGAAATGTTGATATGTACCATTCTCATACGGTGCTACGTCCCAAAACATCGAAAAATGGGGAGGTTTCGAGATATTCGCGTTTTAATTATTTTTTAATTAATGCAATAGTCCTGTTGTAATTTGAGTTTTTTCGAAAGTCGAAATATATGATCGGCTAGAAAACCGCTTTACGAAGATAAATTCCCTCTAACATTCTTCGATTCAATCAATGGTTAACATAAAAAATTAACAATTACGTGAAAAAATGAGGAAAAATAACATTGTGCTTATTTTGTTTAAAATATTGATTTCACAACAAAAAGCTTCTTACAAAAGTTGGACTGCTCTCAGAGAAGCATTTTTTTTAAAGAACATTTTTTGATAAAAGTAATCAATTTCGAGAAAACATCGATCAAAGAAATAAAAAAATCTAGAGTCAAAATAGAAAGCTGGTTTTCTTTGTAGGAAACAATTTTATCAAGAAATTTCGCGAGATAAAAAGTACTGCTTTTTGGGTCTACTTCAACTTTCATATAGAAAATTTTATCCTAATGTTTATATTTAACAAGTTAATACGCATTTTAGAATGTACATACTTTGACGTGCTGTACCTTTAGCATTTTTAAATAAAATCTTCTGCAAATTTGTACATGGATAATGTAAAGCCTCATTGAAAAATTAGCGCCAGATACATTAAAATCCAATAATAACACTTTGTACTATAAGCAATAATGAACAAAGTCTCATTTTCGGCTTCTAATAATCGTAGAGACTTGTTATAAAGCTGAATAATTTTCATAAAAGTTGAAAAATAAAATGGCTCTTTAAAAATATTTCTATTACTTATGCTCTGTTTATTATTACATTTCATTTTTTTGGTTTAAATGTAATGGATCCTTATTGCTGTTACACAGGACGATTTAACGGTGTCGGCATGTGGCCCCCCATGAACGATCCCAAATTTGTTCTAACCCAAAGGCGTAAACTTGTCGCTCTTGCAAGGGGCTCTCGCATCCTGGGCGCAACTAGCCCGAGCGACAAGTTTATCTTTTATCTCTTGAAATTTCTTGATAAAATTGTTTCCTACAAAGAAAACCAGCTTTCTATTTTGACTCCAGATTTTTTTATTTCTTTAATCGATGTTTTCTCGAAATTGATCACTTTTATCAAAAAATGTTCTTTCAGAAAAAAATGCTTCTCTGAGAGCACAATTTAATTTTTCCTTATTTTTTCACGTCATTGTTAATTATTGTGTTAATAATTGATTGACTCAAGAAATGATAGAAAAAATTAATCTTTGTAAATCGGGTTTTTAGCCGACCATATATTTCAACTTTTGAAAAACCTCAAATTACAACAGGTCTATTGCATTAATCAAAAAATAATTAAAACGCGAATATCTCGAAACCTCTCCATTTTC